>JAAIXJ010000088.1:830448-942095 GCA_013403705.1 Heliconius hermathena | reverse complement strand
ATAACTCCAATATGGCATCTGCGGGCTTTTCTGTAGAATAAAAAAAAATAATATGATTAATAGATATTATAATAGAGGCCGGTCGTGGCGCAGCGGCACGAGGTGTGACTGCAAAACCGACTGGTTGTGGGTTCGATCCCCACTCGAGGAGATGAAATATTTACTTAAATTTATATTTCCATTTCTTCGCTCTGGTGTCGAGGTTAAGCGCGGCATTGAGTTCTGCCACTCAACACGCAATGCCTCCAGAATACGGCAGAAAGTGGGGAACGGAGTGTCTTAACATTAGGTTCCCTCTGCCTACCCTGCTGTGTGCGGGATACAGCGTGAAGCCCTAGACTGAATAAAGTAATAGTCAATTTTCCAAATATGTAATGTTAAATATAAATAATTGTTAAAGAAGAGATTCTTACAGTGCTTTATGTAAAGTCAATAAATTATTATAGCATAAGTTAATTTTATAAAATATTTGGTGTTAAAAAAGGTGTCTCGTGGACTACTGCCTTAGTATAATTGTAAAATTTAAACCACATCAGTCGCAGAGGGTTAAATATATTTATTTATCTAGGCATACATTTTTAATTAGCTTCACTCTGTGTCCTGCACATAGCATAGAATCAGAAGGAACTTTGGAACCTACTGTTAAGAAATTTAGTAGAATTCTGGAGTCATTGCGAGTTGAGTGGCGGCTTAGCACCTATTATTATCAATATCTATTGTGATTATAATAAAATTAAAATATCAATAAAAATCGGCTATTTCACTTAAACCAAACTTGCTTCGTTGTATTTTGTACAACCGGTGTGATTGAAAATTTGTCAAGCAGTCTGTCTTCTAAAAACCGAATATGAGGAAACCAATAAATAAAAGAATCAATTGGAATCCATTGAAGTAGTCCGATATTGTGCTAATAAAAAAACATTATTTATGACGTCATAAAATCGTTTCATCTTAAGGGTCACCTCGAAATCTGTGCAACCGCCGGTCTACCTATGGTTTACGATTGTGACATAAAATGGCCCGTAGTAAAATAGAACGCCACTGTATTTACTACGTAATGGTTTTCTTTGGCTGGCGACATGAAAGAAAGTGCGAAAATTTTATGCTCTCAACCGTTTTTCGCTGTAATTTTCCATGAAAAAGTGGTTTGTGGAGTGTGTATGTGTCGTAATTTTTATTGAGACGTAGAATGGAAATAGTGATAAATGTTAAAAGCTTTTAATATGTTATGAGGTCGACGTATGGGATATGTGTACACGGTATAAGTTTAAAAAATCGGTCAAGTGCGAGTTGGACTCGTCCACCGATTGTTCCGTAATAATTGTGAAATTGTAGGTCAACGGGAAGTATAACTTATAAAAATTGACAAACATAGTTTGCAGACCTACACCTGCATCTGCGGCGAACATCAAAATATTCCTATTAGGATTTACGTTGTATCTTTTTCAAGTGCGCTTCACACTTTAACCATATTTATAAGAGGATCGTCACAGGGAACCTTTTCTGCCCAATTTTTCCAGACAATGCGTGTTGAGTGGCGAAACTCAATACCACAAATGGATTGACCCACAACCGTTAAGTTAAAAGTCAAATGCTGTGTCTCTGCCCCACGATGGCTCCCTTTTATAATTATGTTTCTGCATTTTGTCTTGCCTTAGTGAGGTTATCAATCAACAGAATAACTCAAATTGGGGAGGAAAAATCAGAACGGAGTATATAGACATTAGGTTGAAATTAAAACATACATAATATTAATATTACCTAAGCTCATAGTCATCACTTTCACGGAATACACAAAATCCTTGATTGAAAGTATGAAGAAACTTGATTACATTCCTGTCTTTTAGCTTTCATGAATATGTTTTTCATTATATCATATTTTGATATTGCTTTACAAAGGCGTAATTTATGTATCACCTTTTATATAGTATTATGTTTATATATTACTAGCTTTTAATTGTGGTTCGCCCGCATTGTCACATGGAAATAGCTTACATATGACACATTGTAAGTACCCGAAGTAACTCTGATCACTGTCGATCAACAAGCTTATCCAATTTAGGCAAAAGTCTGTAACCGCATACTTACTACAAGATATACACGAAAAGAATAAAGCCTTAGCTAATAAATTCTGCTAATAGCTGATGTAGAATGATGCGCTTCGATCGCATTAAGCGAATCTACGTGAAACAAACTTGCGTCCTACCCAGCAAGTAGTAAAGCGTTTTGGTCCAAATCCAAGTCGCTCAAAGCGAACTTCGCTCGCGCTTCATTTTTTCCACAACCACTAACACGTGATAGATCTAGCTTACATTACTGAAGAGAATTAAATAATTTATATAATCTTGTAGTCTAGACGAGGGTAGCGTGGAGCTTCCTATACCACAACCAAATTGTGACTGTGTGATACGATTGTGTGTGTGTGATATACACATTCAGCAAACGGAGGTGCACCAAGTGCTACGGTGTCTTGATGTGGTCAATGTTAGTGGTCCTGATGGTATCTGAGCCATTGTATTGAGGAATTGCGTATTGAAAAATTTAACTCATACATTAACAAGCCTTTCAGCGGGGCTTTCTCTTTCGTTTGATAAAGTACTTTGGGAGTTTGCCAACGTGCAACTAGTGCCCAAAAAGTTCAAGTCGCACCAACCCTATTATCTACAGGTCAATCTTAGTAATGTCTAAAATATGGAACGTGTTCTGAATACTAAATTCTTGTTCTTCTTTGAATTACTAGTTTATTATATTTAAAAAATTGTACAAAGTGGGACTGTAAATGCCACAGATTGTTCTTGGACTCCCATTCAAAGAAATGAAATATTTAATATTTCCATTTTCATCGCTCTAGTATCGAGGCACAGCGCGGCGTTGAGTTTCACTACTCAACAGTTAATGTGCAAAGAATTCGGCGGAAAATGGGAAACGGAATGTCTTAACACTAGGTTCCCTTCGTCTCCCCTACTGTATGAGGGATAAAGCACGATACTAAAAAAATATTTTAAAAAATCATAAATATATCTACATCATTTTCACAAAAAGTAAACAGAAAACGGAGAGATCACAAAAAAAATACCCAAACAATTTTGGACATCAGTTTCATTCAATATTTGGTATGAGTTAAAATTCGCAAATACATTTTATAATTTACACGATTTACTCAGTTTAATTGACGCGGATCTACATCGGACGGGATTCAGCAAACATTCAAATGGAAAACTATTCCAATACTGAAGTTAAATAGAGATATTAATAAATAATATCTGCTGTAATAGGATTTGTATTATTGATTGTTTGTTTTATAGTAATGTATTGCTAATGTTTAAAATTGATTTTAGATGTATTAATGACCATTTTTTTTATTGTAGCTTCACGCTGTAACCCGCACATAGCATAGCAGAGGAATATGTCTCATATCTTTTTTTCTTTTCTATAAATAAGTAAAGTATTTTGCGTATCAAATGAGAAGAACCTAATGCTATCCTTAGTTTCAAAGAATAATGAAAGTAAAATATTTAATTAGAAAGAATAAGCCCCCAAGAATTATGTGCAGTGGTTGGATTGTTTTATTTCGATTTTCTTACGAGTATGTATTTAAAGTCTAGCTGGATTAGTATGGGAAATCTGCACTGGCTTCTAATAAATTGTTTTTCCTATGATTGTATTGACTTTTACAACCCTTAACGATAAAAAATATTTTCTTGGTATCTATTGAAGGCATTTTTAAGCTTATTATTATATTTTTTTCAATCACGTTCGCATTGACCTATCTATGATCATAAAATTAGTCCACCGAGGATTCTGGATACGACCAATTCGCACTTCACCTGTTTTTTTTATTGAAAATAAAGTAGTTAAATTGAATAAAGCTAGTGTGAACATGTTTTATTTGTTTAGCGGGATAACATCGCTTACTGTTGAAAATTCTAGTGGACCAGACGAATATAATTTCAAAAAAAGTTAGTCCGTTGACAAAACTTAAATTGTAGCCTTTTCTGTCAAATTAAAATTGTTTAATATAAAAATGAACTGATATAAAAAACCATGAATATCTGCCGGCCGGTCGTGGCGCAGCGGCACGAGGTGTGACTGCAAAACCGACTGGTTGTGGGTTCGATCCCCACTCGAAGAGATAAAATATTTACTTAAATTTATATTTCCATTTATTCGCTCTGGTGTCGAGGTTAAGCGCGGCGTTGAGTTCTGCCACTCAACACGCAATGCCTCCAGAATTCAGCAGAAAGTGGGGAGTGTCTTAACACTAGGTTCCCTCTGCCTACCCTGCTGTGTGCGGAATACAGCGTGAAGCTAATTTTTTTTTTTAAATATCTGTTACTTTCACCATGCCTCTTTTATACTATATGAGAGATATATAAAAACTTTTTAAATTGACTGATGGATAAAACAGAGAGAGCAGAAATATGATATTTGAGTTGTGGGGGTCTTGGAAATTTACGGACTACAACAAGTTTAATTACAAATAGCAAAATGTACAAAAGACGCTGTCGTGGCGCTGACTGTCGAGTATTGTGGATTCGATTTCCACTTCTAGGAATTAATTATTTTCGCTTACTCGCTCTGCTAACGATAAGTTCCCCCACTCAACTATCGTTGTCTCGGAAAAAAGAGAACGAGGTGTCCTAACACTAGATTCCCTCTGGCTACGCTGATATTTGTGGAATACAGCCTGAAGCTAAAAATATATACATCAATTTTAGTATATACATGTATGTACATATTGTGATGCTTTGCAATGGTTTTGTTGAAAGCATTTTTTTGCGGTGGCAGTGTAACGTTTTGTCCGTACGGCTCGCACATACAGACTTCTGTTTTATATTTTACATAAAGTCTATTTGGTAAGATATTTTCATATTGTTATATTTGTAGGAATTATTTATATAACAAGACACTTGACGCATCTTTCAGTGATAGTGGAGAAGACGTAAATATCATAATACTAAGATACTCCTTTCTTCAATTCCAATTCATCATTAGAAACATTACTCGTACAACCAAACTCAGCTCAAAGAATACTAGTAATATATACATTTCTTTTTTCTTTAGCTTCACGTCGTGCCCCGCGTGCAATAGGTTAGGCAGTGGGAACCTGGTAACCTAGTGTTAAGACACTCCGTTCCGTTTCGTTCCCCACTTTCCACCAAATTTTGGAGGCATTGCATATTGAGAGGCGGAACTCTACGTTCCGCTTTGTCTTTTCACCAGTGCGATTATTAAGTATTTAATACCCTCATACCTATAACCGGTTTTAAAATTTATATTTTAATATCTTATCCATCTTCGGATAGAAGACGGAAAAACTGAGGAAATCTAGGACATATCAATCAGTTCTGCACTTTATCTTTCTATTTTAAAAATCTTGCATTATTGTATCAGTATATTCAACGCTACGATTTAAAAAGAATTGAGAAACAAATATATTTTAAAAAAAGCATTCCCTGAAATTGAAAATCGAATGTAATTTAAATATTCATTAATATTTTACCAATTCAACATTCTCATCAAGGGTCCCGTTGAAGAAGTAGACATCGGTATAGTTAGTGATGTTTGTGATCAAATAAGCCTGGCACTCCGGATATGAGCTGGACACGCACGACCGCTGCTTAAACTTCTGTAGTTTCCTGTTAAAGAGAAATTTCGTTAAGAGTTCATATAAATTGTGGTTTATAAAAATTAAATTAAAAAATTAAATTAGCNCGCTTAACCTCGACACCAGAGCGAAAAAATGGAAATATAAATTTAAGTAAATATTTCATCTCCTCGAGTGGGGATCGAACCCACAACTAGTCGGTTTTACAGTCACACCTCGTGCCGCTGCGCCACGACCGGCCTCGTGGTTTATAAAATAGGTTTAAATTATTATCTCATATTTATGTAAAATTTATTGAATAATTATGTATATTCAGATATACAATAGTGCTTATAATCATCGGTCAGTCTGGCGGAAAATGGAGAACTGCGATGTACGGGTATAAGCGTAAATATTTTAATTACATACGTACTTACTTCACGCTGTATCCCGTATTTACCAGGGTAGGCAGAAGAAACTTAGTGTTAAGACAACCCGTTCCCCAATATACATGTGCGTCTTTAGTGGTGGAACTCAATGCCACCCTTTTTTACCTTGTTATCAGAGAGAAGAAATTAAAATATTAATAAATGATTATTCATCTTGAGTGCCATTCGAATCAAACCGCGGAACTCAACTCCTCGTTTTGTCCTTACATAAAAGAAAATGAAAAAAAAACATAATAGTTCCGATTTAAATAATATTTTAAAATCAACACAACAAAATTACTTCAAAATAAAATAGCAAACGACAGGATGTTGTGTCGGGTACAAAACGTCTAATGCGCACGGTACACTGAATTAATGTTTGTATGAACGGGTGTGTATGTGGGTGACATGAAAGGCTGCGTTAACTTCGGTTGTGGTAGGGCCACGACAAATCATTTAAGACAGGTCTAAATTTATTGTACGCTGTGTATGTAAATTTTTCAATTTTTTTTCAGCTTCACGCTGTATCTCGCATGTGACAAGGAAAGCAGGGAGAAGCTAGTGTTGAGACTCTCCGTTACCCACTTTTCACTGCTTTCTTGAGGCATTGAGTGTTGAGTAGCGAAACTCAACACTGCGTTTTGCTTTCTTTAACGGTACTACCGTTTGGACAGTGATCATTATCACCTAAGACATCGACACGATACTCGCGGCTCTGCTTAGTGAAATAATATAGACTTTAAAATTAGTTAAATGTGATTTATCTAGCTTTAAAATCCATAATAGGCTTTGTAAATAATAGCGGCACTTTTGTGAGTAGCTCACTCACAGATTAAAATCCCAACCTACTTCCAGAGGGAACAAAATATATAAATATTATTAATGAACAAAACAATGTGAGGCCAGTCGTGAAGCAGCAGCACAAGCGTGTGACTGTAAGCGCGACGGGTTATCAGTTCGATTCCCACTCGAGGAAATTAAATATTTAACATTTTCAATTCTTCGCCTTGGTGTCAAGGCAAATCGGACTCCCTTCGCCTACCCTGTTCTTTGCGGGAAACGGCATGAAGGTAAAATTAAAAGAAAAATACAATTCTGCTTTTGTACTACACAATAAATAATAAACCTTGCAGATAATGTGGCTGAAATGTGTGCAAATGATTTGTACAGTGTCAGGGAAGAGGAAATTAGTTCATCAAAAATGAATCAATCTTCGCGCAAAGTTCTGGCCGTGATGTTGTTTCCAACGTTATTTTATGTTACTTGCTATTATTGAAATTTAGATTTTTCTGTCACATTTGGTACTATAATTTAAATAAAGAAATTTTCTTTTTCTGTTTTAAATTTTTTTTAGCTTTCAGTCAAATTTTAGAGATATTGTGTGTTAAATAGCGGAATTCAACACCGTGATTTTTATTTGTAAGAGTGGAAATAGGCAAGTTACCCTAAATGGAGATCGAGCTTACAACAATCATTCGGACACGGTTGCACTACACTATCACAGCTTTTCTTATTTCCTTTACAATATTACATACATACATACGTATAATTTTTATTATATTAATAGCAACCATTTAATGAATAGGCCTAATTAAAATTCAGAGTACAAAATACAGCATATTCTTGTTCTTTTTTTCAAAGTTATTGTGTGATATGTAAGCTAAAAGAGAACGCAGGCATTGTTGAACACACGAGATAACTGCAACAACAGTAACGATAGCGCATGTAGCTGTAGAGTATAGACTAGTGAGAGATTTTAAAGAACTTTTTTTTTCAAACTAATTATTAATGAAAATATGAATTAATTTTGAAATCTAAATGATAGATATGTTTTTTTTTTCGAATTTTGGAGGATAAGTGGAATTTAATGTTTGGAATTTTCTTTTAATTTTTTTTTTATAAAAAATAACTAGGGTGGATTATTCATATAGATATTTGCAAACGCTTTTGAATCATCGAATGTACACAAAGCTACCACCAGCTCGGAAGGTAGTTTTGTTGAGAAGAGCCGGGAACAAATTTCAACATTATTTTATAATCTTTTCTACACCTCATCTTTACTACCCAAGAAACCTTTATACGTAATTAATAAAAACCCCAACAGTATAAGTAGATCCACTGTTTTTTTAGTTATACAACGCATCCCGTGCTTAGTAGGGTAGGATGAGGGAACTTGGGAACCTTGTGTTAAGACTCTCCGTTCCCCATAAGACACTTCCGTCCGCCACTTTCCGCCTCGTGCACATGGCCTTAAAATATTAATTACAATTTGTGATAATACTCTCCTAGAAACAAATATCTCTATATAATATAATAGACTTTAATTTAGTAGGCCTTGTAAGGGATGATACTAATTCGACTATTTATTTCCTAGACACATTCTTTTTGCGCGTACTTTTTGTCGTAATAAACAATATTTGACGTTTTTCTAACCTATATATAGGCTATATTACATGACGTTAGTAGTTGTCGATACTTTCAATGTAAGTTACTGTATTTGCGATCTGAGCTACCTCTTGCCTTTGGAATGTATCCATCTTAGTTAATGCTTGGTATATAATAATTTGTATTGGCAATATGGGATTTATAATATTATATTACATTATTAGTAGATATAGTACGTAGTATATCACGCTGTATTCTGTGCGTAGCAGGCTAGAGAGATGGAACCCGGAAACCTAGTGGTATTCCCATTAAGACACTTCTGTTATATTTTGTTTTGTGAAGTGGGAATCAAAACCACTGTCGCGTTTTCAGTCTTGTGCTCTTTCGCCACGATTGGCCTCTACGGGTTTTTTTTTATAATGATAAGTATAAGTTTAAATATTTTTTTTGTGTTCCACAACTTAAACATGAAAACCGAATAGGATTATAATATTTATAAGCCTTACATATACCATTCATACTTATTGGTATAAAACGCAGCGTTACGTTCCACCAAGAAACGCGGGAGGCGGAAATACTCAGTTTTATAACACAAATTCTTTGTATTTACTTTTAACATTTTTAAAGTGTTATTCCATTCTTAGGAAAGAAAAATACTTTTTTTACGAAACGTATAAAATTTGAACGAAGCAAGATTTGAACCCGCGCCTCTCGAAAATAAAGTCTAAGAGGCACGGGCGGATTGGACGATTTCCAAGAGGCACGTGTTCAAATCTCGCTACGTTAAAATAATTATACGTTTCCTAAAATAAGTACTTCTCTTTATTTTTCTACTAAATGCGAAAAAATCTTACAAATAGAAAACAATACATAAATATATGTCTTACCACTGGGTTATGAAGTTAGTGCCAATTGTGTATATCGGCGTGGAGCGGTTGACGTCCACGCTGGCTTCCGTCGAGTTCATTGTAACAGCAACTGGATATTGTATACACTGACAGATCTGTGATACGCCTACCGCATCTAGAAAGAAAAAATATGGATCATCATCATTATTATATTTTATATAACAAAAATTATACCTTTTCCTTAGAAATGTTGCATGTAAAGCTTAAATCAATCAATCAATCAGCTTCCCGTCGCTTAGGTAGAGGGAACCAAGTGTTAAGACAACACTAAGTTAACATTCCGTTCCCCATTTTACGCTTAATTTTTCGAGACATTGCATGTTGAGTGGCCGAACTCAACGCCGGGCTTTTGCCTTGATGCCAGAGCGAAGATATGAAAATATTAATAATACATTCCCTCGAGTGGGGGTCGAACCCACAACCGTCGCGTTACAGCCACACTCCTGTGCCACTGTGCCACAAAGGTCTCAAGTAGATACCTTTAGTAGTTTAGTTGGTAAAAACGCATAAATTATAATTACATAAATTTGAAGCCGTCGTAGTTTAGTGGCATAGCGTCTGACCGTGTCCGTGTAACGATATTAAGTTCGGTGGATGTTCCACTCGTTAGAAATTAATTTTATTTACTCTTTCTAGTAGAAACAAGACAGTATGCTAATAAATTAGATAATTTTTTGTTTATTTCTTGGACATACATAATGAAATCTTTAAACGCAACGGTTGTGGGTTCGAGTTAAACTTCGGGTTAACAATATTTTCATTTCCTCGCACTGGTAAGGAAAAAGCAATATCACATTTGGAAAATACTCCCTGTATTTTAACACTAGGTCCCCTCTGCATACCCTACTGTATGCAGGAGGGGAATAAATGAAATATCTCATAATTTCAATCTCTTACTGTACAACGAAACTTTAAATTAAAAAATTTACTCTGTATTTTTAACTTTAAAGTTCAGTAAAGTTTGTAGTTTATTTTTAGTTTACAAAATTAACTATAAATATGGCTATGGCGATAGATGTGGCTGCGACGCCGGTTACGCTCGTATCATTTGCAACGGAAACGCCGTTTGATAACGTAACGTGGACATGATATGTGGTAGCTTACTATTATGTAAATATCTAAATATTGAGGCCTATCGTGACGAAGGGGTATAAGCGTGCGTCTGTAATCGCGACAGGTTCTAGGTTCTATTCCCACTCGAAATTAAGTATTTAATATTTTTATTTTTTCGCTCTGGTGTCGAGGCAAAGTGTGGCGTAAAGTACCGGTAATTAATACGCAATGTCTCCAGATTTGGCGGGAAGTCTTAAAGGTTCCCCCAGCGTACACTGCTATGTGCAAGATTCCGACTGGATTCGTGAGCCAAAATTAAAATATTGCTATATAAAAGCTTTAGGCACTTCATGCATTTGTAAAATGTAGAAACTCAATGCTGCAAAGCTTCCAAAGCTTCCAAACTGCTTTCTTAAGATTTTTTAATCGTTATTTTATGTATTAGATGCTTTTACGCTTACAGAATCAGGAAAAAAGCTAACTTAGCAAATTTATCCAACTGGATGAGAACAATCCTACTTCAAAGATATTGGAAATCGATATAAATATAAAAGGAAATTTTATTGTAATATAAAGACTCGTGTTCACGTTTTTATAGCACAGTTGCGAAAAAATCAGCCTTGAAGATTCAAATCTCAGTTACAATTATGTATTATCATTGACATTGTATAGTAATCTCTATATCTCTATATATAATAAAAGGATAGAAAAGTCAATTCTGTACATGAAAGATATAAAAAAAATAAAAATTAGGTGGGTTAATATATCGATTATAGAACCTAAAAGACCAGAATTCTTGTCTGTCTGTCTGTTTGTCTGTCTGTCTGTCTGTTTGTTTATTTATTCGTCAATCACGCAAAAAGTACAGGAGAGAAATTGATGATTTTTTGCATGGTATTAGCCTAGTCTCTCAAGGTACATTTTTTTTGGTTTCATCCCGAATTTCATGATAGTTTTCTTTAAAAAAAATAAAAACCGAAAAATTTAAATTACTTAAAATACCAATAACTACTGAATGGAAGTTAATGAATTTTGGCATGGTAATAGTTCAAAGCCTAAAACAATTAATAGTTTATTTTTCATCATAGAGTATATAGAAATTTTAATAGAAAAAATAACATAATTATATTTTTTAATAAAAAAAATCGACTTCTTCAATTTCAACCGTATCTCATACTCTCAACTTAACCAAACTTTCACCAAACTACCCTTTATGGGGTACCCTTTCCAATAAAAAAGAATTATAAAAATTAATTGAGTTGATATTGTGTTATTCCTCCATTTGGCGCAGACATATCTAATGCAAATTTGAGGCTTATGTAATTTTCTCATAGATACCATTGTCAGAAATGAACTAAATTAAAATAGGGCTACAAAGGGTGCACTAGCTTTCAAATATAAAAAGAATTATCAAAATCGGTTCACTCAGTCAAAAGTTCTGAGGTAACAAATATAAAAAAAAAACAGTCGAATTGATAAACTCCTCCTTTTACAGAAGTCGGTTAATAAAAATCTGTCACAATCAAATTACGATTATTTTATTTAACCACAATTTTAAAGAAGAAAGTAAATTGAGGCCAGTCGTCGCGCAGGGTCACAAATTGTGACTGTAAACTGGTTGTGGGTTCGATTCCCACTCGAGGAAATGAAATACTTATCTAAATTTATATTTCCATTTCTTCGCTTTGGTGTCGAGGCAAAATGCGGCGTTGAGTTCCGTTACTTAGCACGCAATGCCTACAGAATTCCGCGGAAAGTAGGGAACGGAGTGTCTTAACGCTACGTTCCCTCTCTCTACACTGCTGTGCGAGGGGTACAATGTGAAGCTGAAAAAATAAATACAATTAATAGTTTTTTTAGTCTATAATAATTATTATTTTAAACGTCAACGTTGGTGACATTAACAAAAATAATAAAGTAGGTATATTTGTCGGGACTAGCTCAAATGGCGATGTCTACAATAAAAAGTATATGTATTTGGAAAGTAAATTTTGATTGTGAGTTCATAGTTTATAAAAGCTTATATTGTGTTTAGATGGATCACGTGGTAATACATACATTTTAATCATTGGTACGTAGGTAAGTTACATTCATTTACAGTAGATATATTTCTCAAGAGAATTTCAATTCTAATCAAGACTTTGTGTATAAAAAAATACATGAAATAGTCATGTTAAGGAAGTACCAAATATATTCAAAACAAAAGAATTGTATTAATATGTTTTAATATGTAAATTTATTAATACGTTTCAAGTATAAAAAAAAGAAAAAAAAGCAATATAATTGTGTTTCTCCTTTTCTTTCCAATGATTTATATTTCTATTATTTATATCGATATATCAGGGACGTAAATGCGGGAACAGAGCTGCCATCTTAGTACAGAGTATCATCTAAAAATATATTTACGTATTATAGTTAAAGAATAAAAAGAATGTGTGATTCCTCTATAGAATATATTATATTATTCTACATTATGTCATAAAAAAGAGATTTAAACAGTGCAGGTATGCTCTTGTAGTATTACTATTTTCAATTACTATCAACACTACAATGTCGATACTAATGTGGTATTATAGTGTAATTTTAAACAATTTGAATGTTTTCGCGCCATTATGATGAAAAACATAGACTATTTTTTAATTTGAAAAAAAATATATTAACTATAAGAATGTTGGTAGTTTTTCAAAAGGTATAAGAATTTAAAAAATGCCTAAAATATGCTTTCTTCGCCAGTGTTGTAATAACTATTCGTATCTATTCACCAAAAATTCACTGTAAACATTAAATATGCTCAATTAGTATCTATGCGTAACTGCGTCACACGAAATACAGATATGGATAAACATCGTGAAATGAAAAAAAATCCTATGTCTAAACTGTTGGGGTATTTTGATTAAATTATATACATATATATAGGGTAAAATATTTTAAACCCATACGGTTTAAAATATTTTACCCTATATACTGTTTCCATAAAAGGAGCGCTGTCGCCTCCACCCTGTATAAATATTAAAGGCCGTCGCGGCGCAGGGGCACAAAGTTGTTGGAGGATGTAATTGTAATTTAAAAATATTTTCATTTCGCACGTCAGTCACACACATATCATACGCAGTATCTTAACACTAAGTTCCCTCTGCCTACCCTCCTATAGGCGGGATACAGCGTGGATCTGGTTTTAACTTTGTGTGAACCGATTAAAATAAAATTAATACTAAATATTTAAGGGAAGTTAGCCAAATTACAAAAGTGCACTTAAATCGGTTAAGCCATTTGTGAGATTATCGTGAACAAACGCACAGACAAACAGACAAACTGACAAAGGTCTATTACATTGTTAAATGTCCGTAATAACGATTTTTGTAATTTATCTTCCATTTACAGACACCGATGAGTTAGGATTTTATATTGTAAGTATCGATAAGTTGTATTTTTATTTCAAACATTCAATTTAAGATTCTTATGGGAGGTACGAAAATGCGACCTAAGGTTTTAATAATTTTCACATTAGAAATCTTAAGTGCGTTGCAAACATACATTATAGGTATATTAAAACACGAACATAATTCAGTGTATTAAGTAAATAATTCTGTGGTTTAAGCGGGCGAAGCCGCGAGCGGGTCGCTAGTAATATAATAAAATCGGTGAAGAGTAAGTCAATCTCGTATAAGGAGATTTCCGTATCAATTTCATAATTGAAGGTCAACGTCAACGTGACTTACAAAATTTGGCGAACTTAAGTTTGCGGACGTATGGACTCATTTTATGTGGAAGTAACTAGAAATTTAATTTTTTCTATATATTTACTTTTTTTCTATGGTTGTATATCATGTTAATTGTAATTTTTTCTGATGTTTTTCTTGTTTAAATTGTAAGTTCTCAGTTCTAATGTCATAATTGTAGATCCATAGGAGGTATCGTATAGGTTTTAGTTTTTCTGTACAAAATACTACACAAATGCTCATATTTTTTAATTGCGTTGAATAAGAAACTTCATTTAAGGGACTTTCCATATTTTAAGGGACCGTAGACCTACGCTTTTGATATTTATTTCAGCTTGATACCTTCCTGCAATCTTTAAAAAGTATACCTCACAGATAGAGAGGCAGACAAACAGACGGAAAGACAATCAAACAGACGCATAACAAAGTGATCCTATAAGGATTCTGTCCTTTTATTTTGAGATATGAAATCGTAAAAACCTCTTTCACTTCTGCAACATCACATTTTATTATATTAAAAAATTTACTTCACGCTGTATCCCGCATACAACAGTCGCCTACTTTTCACCGAATTCTGGAGGCATTGCGTGTTGAGTGACGGAACTCAACGCCGCGCTTTTCCTCGACACTAGAGCGAAGAAATGAAAATATAAATAAATATTTCATTTCCTCGAGTGGGGTTCGAACCTAATTTCTCGATTTTACAGCCACACTTTGTGCCTCTGCGCCACGACTGGCCTCTTACATTATCTGTTTGAATTCATTATATTATCTGTCTAAATAAAAGTAACTTCATAGCTTTAGTTAAAGTATTTTTTAAAATTTACATTTCCAGTTACCGAACACTCTCGTCTACGCTTGTAGACTGCGAAAATAAAATAAGATTTTGGAAATATACTCCAGTTAAATCTTTTAGCAAAACCAAATTTATCCCGTGTGGGTTAAAACTAACATAAAAAAATATAAAAAATCTTTCACAGTTTCCAGGTATATTAAATGACGAAATATACATTCGTAATTTCGCATTGCTTCAGTTTATTAAAAGTGTTTTTTTTTATTTAAATACGATAAGTAAGCTAAATTTTCGTTGCCCGGCGTTGATTTCCGCCACTCAACATGCCACGCCGTTCCTTCTTCCTACCCTGCTGTGTATGGAATACAGCATAAAGTTGAAAAAAAAATCGTAATTTATTTGTACGTAATAATTTTAAATCGTACCACTCCTTCACTGATATTAGAAAACTTTATGAAATTATTCCATTTGAATATTTTTTTATTATTTTAAGTTTATATAAGACCAGCAAGTAGGTATATATCTCGATGTAAGATACAGATCAATAATATTGAATTGAAAAGATAGATTACATCGTTCGAAAATAAAAAGTTTGTACGGTTTATTTACATTAGACACTAGAAACTCATACGCGGCTTCGCTCGCTTTCACTTTTTTTATATTATAGCCAAAGGATAATACATTTTTAAAATATATGTATTTTTACATTAGTAATTGCCTACTACTACTTTCAAAAAAAATTCTTTAACAATATAATAATTTATTCCAAAACATACTCAAATAGATCCTATCATTCCATCTACAAAAAAAAATACTATCCGTATAAAGTAAAGACAATAAGGCATCACACTCTACTCATACATATGTAAACGAGATATACATATTTACTTATTGTTACTGTGAGGATCTGTCAAATATAATGAAAATCTAGTACCTACGTGGATTATTCACCCAGTTTTTTGTATCCTTTTAAAAATTTCCCCTCTTGCGGTCAGAAACTAATTTGCATCGTTCCTGAAAGCTGAGGACGACGTGGTTGGAATAATGTTACTTGAGAATTTTCACTTCAATTTTATTTCAACGTATCGCATTTTGCAGGGTCGAAAGAATATAATGTTAAAAAAAATGTTTTATATTTTTGATGTTATAAGAGAAACGTCTGATTGTAAACAAAACAGTTGCGGATTCGATTCTCGTTCTTCGGAATATATTGTTTTTATTACAACTTTCTGGTAGAAACAGCGCGGTGGCGGTGTTGATTTCTATTCAGATATCAAAAATAAATAAATCANGGCAGAACTCAACGCCGCGCTTAACCTCGACACCAGAGCGAAGAAATGGAAATATAAATTTAAGTAAATATTTCATCTCCTCGAGTGGGGATCGAACCCACAACCAGTCGGTTTTGCAGTCACACCTCCTGCCGCTGCGCCACGACTGGCCTCCATTCGTCATATCATTCAGATATCAGATATTTTTTATATTGATGTATTGATTTCAGATGTTTTTTTGACCTTTCAACGTCAAAAAATATCTGTATACCCAAATTGCCAACTTAAAGAAGTGTTGATATTTTATTTAGGATTTATTTAAATGTAGAAACTATATCTGTATAATCACACAAGTCTAGTTTCAAGTAATGTTTATGAGTACATTTAAAATTAATAAAAAATAAAAAAATAATATGTTTTGTAACAAAAGGTACAGACTATGAGTCTATAGTGTAATTTTTTTTTTCATTTCCACGAGTGGAAATTGAACCTTCAATTTGTCGCGTTCACAAACGCACGCTTATGCTCCTGATCAATTACAACCCTAAAAAAATTGTAGTTCGTGAGATTAGCGCGTTCAGCCATACAAGCTCTTATAAAATTAGTATAGATTGTTCAAATGTTCATCATAATAATTAAAAAAATTTAATTAAATTAGCTTCACGCTGTATCCCGCAAGCAGCAGGGTAGGCAGAGGAAATCTAGTGTTAAGACACTCCATTCCCCACTTAATGCCGAATTCCGGAGGCATTGCGTGTTGAGTGGCAGAACTCAACGCCGCGCTTAATCTCGACACCAGAGCGAAGAAATGGAAATATAAATTTAAGTAAATATTTCATCTCTTCGAGTCGGGATCGAACTCAAAACCAGTCGCTTTTACAGTCACACTTCGTGCCGCTGCGCCACAACTGGCCTGATCACAATAATACTGTTGATATATAGTTTATGTTGCTGAACTAATAGCCTCTGTGGCTCGTCGGAGTGTGGTTCGATTGAACTTTTCTTCACAAAAAGCTTTCCAAAGTTTTAAATTGAAAGTATAAAAGATATATCGAAAGAATGCTATAATCAATTACTTTTATATAGAATGTGACTTGCCATTTCATTTTTCGTTTTAATTTCTCAAGAATTAATTGAACAATTGTACTTAAAATACAACAATAAATATTTTTACAAAAATATTATTGTTAAAGAAGTTAATCAAGAGATTTTTAACGAATTACAAAAGACTCATAAAGAAGAAAAACAATTTTCAGTTAAAAGTACCACTTCCCAATACTATATAAAATCAAATCAGCTTCACGCTGTATCCCGCACACAGGAGGGTAGGCAGAGGGAATCAAGTGTTAAGACACTCCGTTCCCCACTTTGTGCCGAATTCTTGAGCCATTGCGTGTTAAGTGATAGAACTCAACCCCGCGCTCAACCTCGACACCAGAGCGAAGAAATGTAAATTTAAATTTAAGTAAATATTTCATCTCCTCGAGTGGGGATCGAACCCACAACCAGTCGGTTTTACAGTAACACTTCATGCCGCTGCGCCACGACTGGCCTCCAATACTATATATATACTAAAATCTTATATGAAAAAATAACTTGGCTCGTGCGCACAGCAAATACAGTGCGAATCAACACGATTAACGCGATGTAGTATTGTCTATATTCTATAGCCTCTGATGCTTGAACAATTTTTTTTATATTCACGTCGTATCCCGCATGTAGCAAGGGTAGGACAGGGAGGCTAGTGTTGAGACATTCCACTACCCACTCTCCATCGAATTCTGGAAGCATTGCGTGTTTAGTGGCGTACCTCAACGCTGCGCTTTGCCTCGACACAAGAGCAAAGAAATGAAAATATTTTATTTCCTCGAGTGAGAATCGAATTCACACTTATCACATTTACAGTCACGCGCTTGTGCCTTGCTTGCTTGTACGCCACAACTGGCCTTAACTATCCCACATTAAAATAATATTGAAATATTTTCAGCCGTTTTTGAACCAGTATTTTACCTTTATATCATAACTATAGATTTAAAGTGTTTTAAATTAAAATGTCCAAAATTTGAATACCAACCGTCTCATATAAGTGGTAGTCTCCTGAGCCATAACGGTGTTATTTCGTAGACCAAATTACAAATTGAACTGCAATAGTTGCCAATAACGCTAATTGAAAATTCCTACATGTATGGGATTGGCATAAGTGAGTCACGTGACGTGACTTTCCAATGAGAAGTGTAGCAGTGATATACATTAAATTTTCCACTAATATTTTGACACTATCGTAGGAAACTATAGATTCGAATCCTACTCGGGGACACGTTCAAATAAAACTTAATCTCTAAAACTACTTGAGAAGGGAAGGACAAAGTGTCATAGTTCTAGTTACCTTTCTCTTAATATTTAAAGAATAAAAGAAATGAAAGAGAAAAAAATAGGATGCATAAAGATTTATTAGATCTTTCCGTTTTCTATTCAAATATATATTATTCCAATACAAATAACTTCATATTTTATTTCATTATTTTCTTTTAAATGTAATTAAAAATTTTAAGCATATATATTTAAAGTAAATTTAAATAAATCTTACTTCTTTAGTCTTTGGTATACTAAAATTTCCACCGTATGATGTGAACAGTGGTTTGTTAAACAATTTTCTGTAGCTCAGTGGTTCTGCGTACTGGCCTGGAAGAGGTCCCGAGGAGATGTCTTCCTTTTACAAACCAACAAAATCAATAATCTCGGATTTCGATATGTTAACAGTATTGAAAATGGCTAAAATGTGAAGATGAATGTGTAAATGTCCAAATAGAATATTTTGTACATTTACACAATCAAAATGTTATGAAAAAGAAAATACTGACAGTATAAAAGACTAAAAAGAAAAAAAACAGAAACAATAGTTAAAAATCTCATGTTGTAGATAGAATAATTTAGTAAAATTTTGTAATCCATACGTACGTAAACTAATTAAGAAATAATTAGGAAATTATGAGGCAAATCGTAAAGGAAAAGGGTGTGACACAGTCACGTTTACGCAAGGCAAAAGATTGTGAGTTCGATTCCCACTTGAGGAAATAAAATATTTAATAATTTTATTTCTTCACTCTGGCGAGTTCGAGGCAAAGCGCGGTGTTGAGTTCCGCTCAACAGGCAATGTCTCCAAAATTCGGCGGAAGGTTGGGAAAGGAAATGTCTTAATGGGAACAGAGTGTTTTAACACTAGATTCCCAGGCTCTCTCTCTGTGCTAACTCTGCTATATGCGAGAGCTAAAAAAATGCAAAATAGAAGGAATAACAACCGATTTAACCCTGGCTCAAAAACAAAGACAAAAACAACAATAATATAATTTACTAAACAAAATAATTAAATTTAAAATTAAACAAACAACAACATTATTGTTCACATAAACATAAAACAAAGTGTTTTTCCAAGTATCTATTAAGATTTATAAAAGAAAAATAATCAAATTATTAGGATATTTTTTTCCTTATAATTAAAATATGGGCTGAAGAAAAATAAAAAAATAAAATAAAGACATGCTCAATTTGTTACGTTGCCAATATTCGACTCAAAAGGAATCCCTAGGTAGTTTACATAATAAAATTTCGCTAGGAGAACGTTGCAAACGTGAAGCTAGTTCCTAAAAGACTGAAATAAAATATAAAGTGGGACGGAACTATTTATTTTAAAATAGATACGTTCTGAGGCCGATGTGGCACAGTTACAGTGTTTTATTGTGAATGCGAAGGTTGTGGGTTCAATTCCCACTCGGAGAAAGGAGTTAGTAAATATCTTCACTTCCTCTCTCTGGTAACAAAACAAAGCACGACAGAAAATTGTTGACAAACTTAAGCTTGTGATATGGACTTATTTCGTATAAAAGTATCTGAAAACATAAGATTTTAATGTTTTTTTTCCGTGAAATATCTATAATTTTCACACTTCATGCCAAATTTCATAACTGTATTTCCAAGAAAAGTACCCTGTAGAGTTGATTAGGCGGCGGATTTCATACAAAATACAGCAAAGACGATGCGTTGACGCTCGTATCTTTTTGAATGCGTTGACTTAGAAACTTGTTTCTTTTTCCTCTAAGGGTTGACTATTATTTTTATATCAAATGACAAATTGCAATATAGGTTTATATAAATATCCCAAAAAGTGAGCAGAAAATGAAGAAAATATTGATTAATAGTCTACAACTCATCATAGTTAATTATTCAACAGGCTTTTCATTATGTTCAAAAATGTATTAAATCATCTCGCTACACTAAATTCGTGCTTAACCGACCGCAACGTCTCAAAATAAAATGATCCCGTAAAATTTTATAAATACAATCAAAATCGTCATATTATTTTGACCCTTAATTAAATGTATATACGAAACGTTTTTCCTTAACTTGTATTGCGGTTCAAACTAACTACAAGGACGCGAAAGCCCCTTTGCACGATACAACAGTGGTAATCGATTTGACAAAGCCTTGATGGCTTAGAATGGATTAGGTTCTAGATCTAAGCTTAAATTGGCTACATTATGTACTGTTAATGATATATTAAGACATCTATCATATATTAATTAGGCCTTTGTGGCTCAGTGGAACAGTGTAGACGCGATGGTTTTGGGTTCTACTCTACTTAGGAGTATGATTTCTTTTTTGTCCTTTATCTTTTATTTTCTTCGTAGGATATGCGGATACAGCTAAACTGATCGAATCCGCAATGAAGAGGTACACGGAATGGCAGTTACTAGCGAGGATGTCACGGTGAGAATGAAGAAGAACGTGCTCAGCTGGTTTGGGTACGAATGGCAAAAAAGATTTATGATGGAAAAGGGAGTGATAAGAGAGGTAAGGGGGGACCTCGTATGACCTTCAAAAACACAGTATCAAAGATACTGGAGGAAGGGAAGGGACGAGGCGAAAGAGGTATGTAGAGACCGTAGCGTTTGGCGCTTCTCTCCGACTACCCCGCTAGGGATAAAGCGTGAAGCTTGTTTAGCTTAGTTTAGTTTAGTTTTTTATCTTTTAAAATAGCAGGTTTGGCAGAGGCAACCTAGTGTTAGTATACTTCGTACTTCTTTAAGACACTTCCATACCCCACTTTCCGTCGAATTTTTGAAGCATTGCGTATTGAGTGGCAGAGGTTAATGCGGCGCTTTGCCTCGTTACCAGAAGGAGAAAATGAAAATATTTAATTTTTTTTTTCCCCCGAGTGGGAATTGAACCTACAACGGTCACGTATACAGTTTTCCTTGTACCCCTGACCCTGCTCTACGAAGGTCTCATGGGAGTACGATATATATAATTTGTAAATACTCAATTATTGTATTGTTTGTTGTTGAGGCCAGTCGTGGCGCAGCGGCACAACGTGTGACTGTAAAACCGACTGGTTGTGGGTTCGATCCCCACTCGAGGAGATGAAATATATACTTGAATTTAATTTCCATTTCTTCGCTCTGGTGTCGAGGAAAAGCGCGGCGTTGCGTTCTGCTACTCACGCAAAACCTCCAGAATTCGGCACAAAGTGAAGAACGGTGTGTCTTAACACGTTCCCCTTAACTACGTTCCCTCTGCCTATTCTGCTGTGTGCAGGATACAGCGTCAAGCTGATATGATTATTGTAATCACAAAAATCTCTTAGTTTCATCAATAAAAGAACGACAACTCGACAAATAGGTATTACAAGTTCGTAGGACAATACATTCTAGTTGCAGTTCGACGTCGCACTTCGTCTACGAGGCTGAGGACAGCCTATATTTTAGATATAAACGGTCCCACGAGTGAAATTTAGGGACCACATGCAATCACATACATTTGAATCGCTACGACGTATATTAAGTTTATTGCTTCAAACGTACACTATAGACTGTACCTTAAAGGCAAAAAAATACACACATATATTGCTAGTAATTAGTTGTACGCGCAAAAATAACCCAGCGTTGAATTCCACCACTGGACACGCAATGCCTCGAAAAATTCGGAGGAAAGTGGTGAACAGAGTGTCTTAGCATTATATCCCCTCTGTCTACCCTGCTGTGTTGCGTGATACTGCGTGAACCTTATTTAAATTTTGATTTAATTTAATTTAAAAGAGTATCATGCCAATGTATCACATTAGTTATATTATTTTATTACATTATCTATTGAAGCTATATAAATTAATTTGTACATGTGGTCAATAAGATTATCTAATAAAGAATTAAATTAAAAACATTGTCTTGACGATATACTATCTATAAATACTATAAAACTAATACTAATATTATAAAGTACTAATATCATAAAATTGAACAGTTTGCTTGAATGCACCCTGAGGTTAGTACCTCAGGAACTACTGATTTCAATTCAATTCTATTTGATAGTCTATTAACCGAGGAAGGCTATATTGGTTCCTAAAAAACCCATTGTTATTACTGCAGTCATATTTACCTCGGTACTTAGAATATTTAACATAAACAATTATTAGCTATTTCCGCTTGACCATGGGGTTCACCCGCATATGAAAACTTTTAGTTACTTACTTACTTAGTCACTGTAATTATTATTAAATCAGAATCAGCTTCACGCTGTATCCCGCTCACAGCAGGGTAGGCAGAGGGAACCTGGTGTTATAACACTCACTTTCCCCACTTTTCGCCGAATTCTGGAGAGATTGCGTGTTAAGAGGCGGAACTCAACGCCGCGCTTTGCCTCGACACCAGAGAGAAGAAATGGATATGTAAATTTAAATAAATATTTCATCTCTTCGATTAGGCATCGAATCCACAACCAGTCGATTATACAGTCACACTTTGTGCTCCTGCGCCACGACTGGCCTGTTATTATTAATTAAAAAGGTAATTATTATTAAAAACTATAAAAACTGTTTATTTACATAATTTTTTCTGAACATTAGATATATGAATAGGTATGTTTTATAAAATTGATGACACCTGTTCGTGACACCCAACCTGCGTTAAAACTTTAGCCGTAATGGATATTTAATATACATTTTGCAAGGTTTCGGGGACCCTCTATATATTAAATATATGAGAAATTATTAATAGAGAAGCTAAATGTTAAGACAAAAAAGTAAGCTAAAAAAATAAAAATGTAAAACCGACTGGTTGTGGAGGAAATGAAATATTTATTTAAATTCATATTTCTATTTCTTCACTCTGGTCTCGAGGCAAAGCGCGGCGTTGAGTTCCGCCACTCAATACGCAATGTCTCCAGAATTCAATTAACCATCATAATACTCAAATATTATCCAATAACCTTCATTTTTGAAGTTGGCTAATAAAAAATATTCAATACACAGACACCAGTGTAGAATAGATTGAGCAAGATTGATTTGACGATAACTGTGGGTTTGAAACTTTAACTCTCACTCTCCACAAGATTTAATCTAGAATATGGAGAGATCCTTCACTAAAACCCTGAAAAATTATTAAAGTACAAAACAGACACAGCACATACACATGTATATAATATATGTTTATCAGTTCTCTGATCATCAATTTACGAGACGCCTTGTTTGAAGTTACATAGCCATATGTGTTTTGTCTGTGATGTCGTTAATTTAGGGAAATTAAGGGATCTAACAACAAAAATGTACTATTATATTAAACTTAATATTTTTATATATTAGTACATTTTTGTTGTTTTATATTTTTTAGTTTTTTTTTACTTAAGGCTGTATCTCACACATAGCAGGGTAGACAAAGGAAACCGAAATGTTGACACCGCCGTGGCGCAGGGGCACAAGCTTGCGATTGTAAGCGCGACGGTTGTGGTTTCAATTTCCACTGAAATATTTATTGTTTTTATTTCCTCGCTCTGGCGACGTGGCAAAGCGCGGCGTTGAGATGCACCACTCAATAATAAGATGGAAATTTGGGGCAGAGTATTTTATCGCTAGGTTCTCTGTTTACCCTATGTCCAGAATACAGCGTAAAATCTTAAAAAATAGCTAAAAAAAGGAAGACAACTATTTTAATGATTGTTCCTAATACAAATATTATATTACGTTTGTTTTTGTTTAAAATATACTCTATGTAGTGTAACAACTAACTCGTGGAGTTTAAAGAGACACGCCATGTTGCTAACAATTTATTAATCTACATTAATATAAAAACTATTTTAAATTTGAATACCGAATAGTGATTTAATCAAAAAAATCTATACTCAGGTATAAAAATGAAATAAAAAAAAATATTATACTATAAAACAATGGCACAACCAGCCCTGGTATCCCCTTATATAGCTCACTTTAATTAATGCTCTTCAATAAAAGCATAAAAACTATTTTAAATTTAAATACCAAATAGTGACTTAATCAAAAAAATCTATACTCAGGTATAAAAATTAAATAAAAAAAATATTATACTATAAAACAATGGCACAACCAGCCCTGGTATCCCCTTATATAGCTCACTTTAATTAATGCTCTTCAATAAAAGCATAAAAACTATTTTAAATTTAAATACCAAATAGTGACTTAATCAAAAAAATCTATACTCAGGTATAAAAATTAAATAAAAAAAATATTACACTATAAAACAATGGCACAACCAGCCCTGGTATCCCCTTATATAGCTCACTTTAATTAATGCTCTTCAATAAAAGCATAAAAACTATTTTAAATTTAAATACCAAATAGTGACTTAATCAAAAAAATCTATACTCAGGTATAAAAATTAAATAAAAAAAATATTATACTATAAAACAATGGCACAACCAGCCCTGGTATCCCCTTATATAGCTCACTTTAATTAATGCTCTTCAATAAAAACATAAAAAATATTTTAAATTTTTATACCTGAGTATAGATTTTTTTGATTAAGTCACTATTTGGTATTTAAATTTAAAATAGTTTTTATGCTTTTATTGAAGAGCATTAATTAAAGTGAGCTATATAAGGGGATACCAGGGCTGGTTGTGCCATTGTTTTATAGTATAATATTTTTTTTTATTTCATTTTTATACCTGAGTATAGATTTTTTTGATTAAATCACTATTCGGTATTCAAATTTAAAATAGTTTTTATATTAATGTAGATTAATAAATTGTTAGCAACATGGCGTGTCTCTTTAAACCCCACGAGTTAGTTGTTACACTACATAGAGTATATTTTAATCAAAAACAAACATAATATAATATTTGTATTAGGAACAATCATTAAAATAGTTGTCTTCCTTTTTTTAGCTATTTTTTAAGATTTTACGCTGTATTCTGGACATAGCAGGGTAAACAGNGGCAGAACTCAACGCCGCGCTTAACCTCGACACCAGAGCGAAGAAATGGAAATATAAATTTAAGTAAATATTTCATCTCCTCGAGTGGGGATCGAACCCACAACCAGTCGGTTTTACAGTCACACTTCGTGCCGCTGCGCCACGACTGGCCTCAAACAATAGCTATAATGTGAAAAAATTGAGACATTACGTCTTGAGTGACGGAACTCAACACAGAGTCTTCAGTTTGACAGGGTGGAGTAGTAAAATTCATTACCAATATTGATACATTCTGACACTTACATTGCACCACTATAGTCTTAATTATAATCATTACAAAAATACAAATCTAAAAAAAAAAACATTAATTTTCTAAAACAGCACGCGTATGAAAAGGCTAAAACTAGGGCAATAGTTACGTGTAACAACTATTAACTGACTACGTCATAGGCGGTGCAGCTTTGCTATTAGAGTATTAATATTGTAAAGATTTTTTTTTGATGTTTAATCATACTAAGGTTATCGTGGCACAGTGGGTGTGGGATTTTAAACGTGATATTTGTAGTTTCGATGCGCATTGTGTGGTGATGGAATAGAATAATTATCAGCTTCACGCTGTATCCCGCACACACTGTAGTAGTAGGCAGAGTGAACCTAGTGTTAAGACACTCCGTTCCCCACTTTCCGCCGAATTCTGGAGGTACTGCGTATTGAGTGGTGGAATGCAACGCGCGTTTTCCCTCGACATCGAAAATATAAATTTATATAAAATTTCATTTCCTCGAGTCGGGATTGAACCCATCAGTCGCATTTACAGGTATACTTTGTGGCCCTGCGCCATGACTGGCCAGAACCAATTATTATGTTTATAATTATGGTTCTGGTTAAGAAAAATACAGTGTCAAATTCCGCCACACTATACACAACGTCTCAAATGGGGCGGAAATATGATTACGGAGTGTCTTAACGCAGCGCTGTGTCTGCCTGTGGGGGAAATGTAGAATGTTTACGCTCTATCCCGCGTATAGAAATGTAGAGAGCCTAGTCCTTCCAATCTCCACACAATTTTCAATCATTGCATCCGTCACGGATGTCAACACCGTCCTTTGTCTTCTTACCAGAGGAAGGAAGCAAAAGAAATTCATCCCCCCGAATGAGAATCGAATCCATAATCGTGGTATTTATAGTAATACTCTGTCACATTGCGCCACGACGGCTCCACTGCACGAACTTATAGATTATAATCTACGTCACAGTAAATATCGATTTCTTCCACTATTCAAACCATAACATTAGGAGAAGGAATTAAAAGAAAAAAGAAAAGATTCGAAAACGTCTCTCTTTCAAAGTTCCCTTTTATATTTATTGTTTCACCTTGCAGACTTATAGTGATAATAATTCCAGGTTAGAGTATTAAAATGGTAATAAAGAAAAAAGTCTCCCATGTTACTCATAAGGCGTATTGAAAACAATAATTATATTTCCGATATAATTTTTAAGCAATGAAACATTTTAAGCTAACATATAGCTGGAACTACTGAAAATAGGAAGTTGTTATAATCTACATGCCCATGTTGGGCATGCCCTTAGAGTGCGAAAGAGAGAGGGAGATTTTACTTATAGCTTCACGCTGTATCCCGCACATAAGCTAGGGAGAGGGAACCTGAGAATATGTTTCCATTGAGACCCTTCCGTTCCAAGCTTACCGCTTAATTCTCGATGCAATGTATGCTAAGTGGCGGAACTCAACGCTGCGCTTTCCTTTTTTAATCATTATAGCTTGCGTAAATTTCTACATTTTTTCTTAAAAATCTTATAAATAAAAACAAAAAGAAAGTTATAAAACTTTAAACACTTAATTAAGAAATTAAATTAATTCGATATTTAAATTGTTTACCTTTTTACCTTACAGTGGACATACAAGCATAATTTAGTAAATGTTTCTATTGATTTAGTTAGAGGTTGCATGTCCTGTACATGTATATACGTTTGACTTGTAGAATATATTCTTGTCTATTTTCCTGTGTGTTTTTATTTCAGGATCACTCTTTATCCCTTAAATACTGGTAAGCGTAAAGTGTTAAGGCACTCCGTTCTTCACTTTCCGTTTAAATTTGAAATATTATGTGTTAAATGGTGAAACTCAACGCTTCACATTGTATTACTTTTTTTCTGTAACTTCACATTGAATTCACATAGAATATAGCAGTGAAGGCAGAGGGAAATATACTCAAACTACTACAGAACAAAAAAAATTACAATATCAAAATGATGTTTTGTATATTTTACTTTGCGATTTGCCCGCGTGGTCAAATGATCGTAGCTAAGTGGTGAGTATGATATAATGTCCCATTCTGGCTATATTTCTGGCATTATGTATAGTCTTCTTGGGTTTGAGGCCGTCGTGGCGCAGGGGCACAGAGACTGTAATGCGACGATTGTGGGTTCGATCCTCAGTCGGGGGAATTAATTATTATTTATAAGTATTTTAATTTATTCCCACTGGCCCCAAAGCAAAATTTGCTTTGGGGCCAGGGTTAGGTTGGCTTGGCTTGGCGTTGGCTTGTGCCACTCAACCCGCAATGCCTCAAAAAATTGCGAACAGGTTATGGATTCCATTCCCACTCGAGGAAATTAAATTTTCACTTCTTCGCTCTGGTAACGAGGTAAAGCGCGCTGTTGAGTTCCGCCACATCAATTCGCAATGCCTCCAGAATTCGGCGCAAAGTGGGGGATGAAAGTGCGTTTATAGGAATGGTGTGTTAGTACTAGGTTCCCTCTGCCTACCCTGTTATTTGCGGGATCCAGCGTAAAGCTAAAAAATTAAAACCAGAGAGTAAATATACAATGACTTTCATATCTTTTTATACATAAGAATATATTACTCAAACAATATTATAATTAAAATTACTTCTTCCACAAAGTTATTACGAAGTGTTTCAAAGTACTCCAGAGATATAAGTTAATAAATAGCATACCTAGAGAGTTACTAGGTCAATCGGTATTCTAGCAAACTTGCGAACGAGATAATGGTGTCATATGATTTAATAGTAGGGAATATATTCAAATAAATTTAATTTATATTTTGAAGAATAAAATAAATCTAAGAGGCCGCCATGGCGCAGGGGCATACGCGTGCGACCGTGTGTTCGATTCCCACGCAAGGGATTGAAATATTTAATATTTTCATTTTTTCGCTCTGATAACCAGGCAAAGCGCGGCATTAAGTTCCGCATCATAAGCAATGCCTCAAGAATCCGGCGGAAAGTGGACAATGGAAGTGTCTGAATGGGCTAAGTTTGCAGTTTCCCTCTGCTTAGGCTATATGCAGGTTATAGCGTGAAGCTATCATAAAAATAAAATAAATTAAAAGGGCGATAGTGACATGGTGGAACAGCGTTTGATTGTTTTGAAGTTCGATTCCCTCTCGAGAAAGTAAATTATTTTCAGAATATGGCGTTGAGTTACGCGAACACGCAATATTTCTATTGCACGCTGAAAGCAGAGAATTAAATGTCTTAAATCTGTGTATCTTGCTATAAATTAGCGTGAAGCTGATAAACCATTTTTATTTTCATTTTATTTATGTACCACACAAGAAAGAAAGTACAGAAAACCTATAATAAAAGAAAGAATATGTACAACGGATAAATTATCTCTAATAGAGATCTCTACCAGAAACCCTTGAATGTAGGAGATGTTAAGAAAAACGATGCGGGTGCAGTATTTAAATATTACATTAATAATAACAAACTTACATAAATATATATGTTAGCTCGCCGAATAAATACCAAAGAAAATTTGTTGAACACTGGTACTTTACTGGTGCAATGCGATTTAAATAATTTTAAAGTGAAGTGAATAATGTTAAAGTGAAGTGAGGCCGGTCGTGGCGCAGCGGCACGAGGTGTGACTGCAAAACCGATTGGTTGTGGGTTCGAACTCAAGGAGATGAAATATTTACTTAAATTTATATTTCCATTTCTTCGCTCTGGTGTCGAGGTTAAGCGCGGCGTTGAGTTCTGCCACTCAANAGATTAGAGAATTCAAATAAGCCCTTCAGTTACTTTAGTACTATTAAATGAAATACAAATTAAATTTCACAATTTCTCCACTAAAGGTATCAATTAAAAAAAATATTAAACATTTTTTTTAGAAATATTAGTAAATAAATATTTTAGTTGCACAAACTTAAAACTTGTAATAACATAACAATTCTACTAAAGACAATGGTTGCATGGCTGAATGAAACAACGGCCAGTGTAGATTATACTCGTAGAGTTACGGGCAAATTGTATGGAAGATGCTGGACTTTATGGCTAAGTATATATATATATATATATATATATATATATATATATATATATATATATATATATATATATATATATATATATAGACAAATGCAATTATTATATGTAGGTTTATTTTTACAGATGTATATATTGTTGTATTTATATATGTTTATTTATATACTATTAATTGAAGTCAACTCAGGACACCTCTTCCCGTTTAATTCATTACCTCCTCTACGCCAAGTTTGCCTGGAAGAGATTTCTCATTTAGCAATAAGGCCGCCGATTCTACTATTATATCAATAAAAAATTAAGACCATCTTTGTAATGTAATTATCAATGTACAATAAAGAGTATTTTACTTTAATTTACAAAAATAAAATAATAGTCCTCCTATTATTTTATTTTTGTAAATTAACATAAATAAGATCAAAATAATAAACAAAAATGTGTTCTATGAAATAAGGTAATAATTTTAAATGTATACTTAATTACTTTAACTATTAAATCTGAGGACATGTTTTCGTTTCTAATTATCAAAAGGTGTTTATTTGATAAATTACTTATAAATAAAATATAATAATCCCACTAAAGCTTTTTGAAGGCCTTTATCTTTTTTAAAGGACAACATCGATGACTCTAGCAGTAAGCACAATAAATATGCAGGAAATCCTTTTTAAAATTATTATATTATATATTTCTTTCCTATCAAAAATTTGTTTCCTAAAATTAAGATCACTACAATGTTATCAAGAAAAAATATACCTTAATGTCTTTTCATATCATTACTACAATAGATGTTAAAATTTAAAAAGTAAAAAAGTCTTTTAAACACTAACCGTTTTTAAAAGATTTTTTTGAAACGATTTTGTCTTACGATATTTATTTTCAGCTTCACTCTACAACGCAGGCTTGCAAGCATGCGTTGGCAGAGGGAGTCTAGTGTTAAGATACTCCGCTCTTCAGTTTCTGCCACATTCTGGAGGCATTGCATATTGAGTGGAACTCAACGTCGCGCTTTGCCTCGACACGAGAGCGATCAAGTGAAAATATTAATTATTTAATTTCCTCGAGTAGTAATCAAACCCACGACCTGTCACGTTTACAGTCACGCGCTTGTGCGTCCTCGCCACAACTGGCTGTGGAAATACTTATATAGGGTATATAAATACAATAGAGTTAAATATTTTATTTAAAAAAGTTAAAATAGACAACGGAGTGTCTTACTACTAGATACCTTTGCCTGATGTGCGAGGGATACAGCGTGAAGCCAAAAAATAAATATTTAATGTCAATTTCTTTTCTTAAAACAACTATGTAATTCTTTAGTATACACTTCGTTAAAAGTACTAAATTAAAGAGCTCATAAATGATTGTTCACTATTATTCAATTTAATCAAATAAACTTCTAATACCCTTTGATATCCAATCTAAGCTTAATAGCTTTGTCCTTCCGTTTAATTTATTGAATTTAGTTCTACAGTTTAATGGCGTACTGTTTTACATGTTATATAATTAAAATATTGTAGCAAAATGTTAATATTTAAATGTGAATATGTTATAGTATTATTATACAATCATGAGAACCGACTTCGCTCTCCGCTTTTTTTGCAAAAGCTAGTAGCGCATATAAATAGCAGAAAAGTAAGACTAAATAAATTTCTTGCGCGATACAAACTTTTGCAATTTCATAAAATTATTATTTTAATTTTAATACAACTTTTGAATAAAAGTTCTAGTATCTTGTATGTATGTATGTATTTATCATCATTTATTACCTTCTATCTCCAGAACCGCTAAACGGATACATAATTGAGGTATGGTTATATTTGTTTTAGCAGCCCAAGTGTTTCTAGTGTTGTGTAAAAAATGAAAGATTTCAAAAACGTATATTATGATTATCATTACCTACTAGTAATATTAAAAAAAAACTAAAAACCTGATGGCATAAAAGTAACAAAAAACAAGCCGAATAGTTCATTAGGAATTAATAAGTGAGTGATATACAAACGATGGGAACGAGAAATAAAGATAAACTTGTTACTTCCAAGTTTTCGCCTCTAAAAAGTTAATAAATCTTTTATGGGTCTGAGTATACGTGTATATAATAAACTTCCGCAGTGTATCCTATGTTTGCCACTACCACAATTTGAAGTACTTTTAAAAAAATCTAACAAATAAAGCTTATTACACTGTTCAAGAATATTTAGAGGATAAACATGTATGGAATTAATGTCTATTGAATGTGATGCAGGATAGCTGCCAGTTAATGTAATAAAATTATATATTATACCATTGACTTTGAAAAGAGCAACTGTTGAGTTTCTTGCCGGCTCTTCTCAGCAGAACTGCCTTCCGAACCGGTGGTAGATTTTTATGGTTCATATGTTCATTCGACGATTCAAAAGTGCTTATAGTGTTTTTAATATATAGTATATAATTTATTTATTATTGTAATATTAAAATAAAATATGATGTATATAAGTAGTTGAGAAGTATCTTTATGTTTAGTAATTTCATCTACATTAAAAGAATTTTATTATATATGTTATTTTTTTTGCTTTGGCATAATAAATAGTAACGTTAGTATGACTAAGGGATCAGCTATAGAATAACTTATATGAGAATTGCGCCTTAGTAAAGTAAACTGGAACAAATAGTTTGGAACTTAAAAATATCACATACTCTATAAAATATATCTCAAGAAAAGAAAGAAAAAATATTTAGGTTTTGAATTTTGCCTCTTAATACATTCCTATTGAACTCGGCGAAAAGTAGAAAGCGGAGTGTCTTAACACTAGGCTGCCTCTGCCTACCCCGCTATATGCGCGATATAGCGTACAGCTGAAAAATATATAATTTATGAAATTGTTATTTTAAATTAGTTCAGTTTAGTTTCAAAAAATTCTCAACGGTCAAGGTAGAAATAATTTGGATATAACTCTACTACAACTGGTAGCAAATGGAAGTAGCATAATAAATATCATAAAAACCATATTCATAGTTTATATACTATTATTATACAGATGAAGATTTGGTTTGGTTAAACACGCTAATCTCAGGAAGTATAAATCAAATTAAAAAAAAAATTTTTTTTAAAAGTCCATTTATCGAAGAACGCTATACGCCGTATTACATCATCAATCGTATCGATACAACCTATTGTACTCCGAAATCAGAGTTTAGAGCATATACTACACACAGATAGTGTCATGTGTCATACAAAACAAATAATTATTTCCATATGTTCACGTGAGCTAAGCCGTAAATAAATGCTAATTTGTATATAAATTAATCAAGGTTGAGGCCAGTCGTGGCGCAGTGGCACGAGGTGTGACTGCAAAACCAAGTTGTTGTGGGTTCGATCCCCACTCGAGGAGTTGAAATATTTACTTAAATTTATATTTCCATTTGTTCTGCCACTCAGCACGCAATACCTCCAGAATTCGGCAGAAAGTGGGCAACGGAGTGTCTTAACACAAGGTTCCCTCTGCCTACCCTTCTGAGTCCGGGATACAGCGTGAAGCTGATTTAATTTTTTTTAATTAATCAAGGTTAAACAATGTTAGTCGCTTGTCCGTGGCATTAGGTAATGGTTTATTTTTATTTGATTTATTAATAAATTATAACGTTACATCCCTTACTATGTTTATCTATTATGGTATTAATAATAAACTGATTATAATATGAATTTTCTGTATTTTCTCTTCTATTTGTTTGTTTTATTGTTCATAAATAAAATAAAACAATGAAAAGCTTAGATAATATTGAAATTTAAGATTTATAAAAATGTTTCTGACAAAACTAAATGTCGTAAAATAAGAACGTGGTAAAGTAATTATTTAGTAAATAGACGAACAAATATGTTAAAATAATGTAAATAATTATGAAAACATAGAAACAAGTTATATTTCTTAAATATGTTAAAAGTGGAGAGCAAGTTTCTTAACACTACGTTGTTTATTTACTTCAGATTGATTATATAAAATATTATCTATATTAATATGGAAACGATTTATTATTATAAAACGGCACAAGGCCGTCGTGTCACAAAGGCACAAGGAGACTGTAACGCGACGGTTATGGGTTCGATCCCCACTTGAGGGAATTAATTATTGTTTCTTAATATTTTCATTTTCAGAGCGAAGAGCTCTGGCATCAAGGCAAGCTCGGCTTTAAGTTCCGCCACTCAACACGCAATGTCTCCAGAATTCGGCGGTAAGTGGGGAACGGAGTGACTTAACACTATGTTGCCTCTGCATACCCTGCTGTATGCTGGATACAGCGTGAAGCTGATTCAATTTTTTAATTACAAACTGATTTAATTTTTTTATTTTTTAATTAATTTTTTTTAGTCACAAGGCCATTGTGGCGCAGTGGAACAGTGTCCAATTGCTAACGCGATGATTGTGGATTCGTTTTCCATACGGTAAATTAATTATTTTGATTTCTTTCTAGATTCAGTGCGGCGTTAAGTTCCGGTATTCGACTAGCAATATCGCGACTTTGGATGGAGAAAAGAGATCGAAATACTATTATATCAACATTTCAATACCGGAACACTTTCAAACTTGAACAATCAAATGTAAACAACTAAAAAACTTTGGATCCCTTTTAAAAGTTTCGCTAACGAGTCAGTTTTCCTTTTGGCCTCATTTAACTATATCATATAACAAGATCCAGTTACTTGAGTAAACTTCTGAATCTTTTTTAACTTTCATTTTTGAGCCTATACAAAGAGATAATAGTACGTAAAGAAGTAAGAATTTATTATTATTATGAGGAATATGCCTACACTCGCCAACACATAAATATTATTTAACTATACATTTATTATTTTTCCATAAATCTACACGCATGTAACATATTGTTATGACAAAGTAGACAGAAGGAACATACTGAACCTAGTGGTAAGACATTCCGTTGACGCCCCAATTTTCGAGATATTGAGTGACGGAGCTTAACACCGTGGTTTAGTTTGTTTTAGGAGCGAGCAAATGCAAATAATTCATTTTTTTGAGCTGGATTTGAACACACAGTGTAACTGATATCCCAAACACCTTTGAAAATATTATTTAATAAATAAGGCCTCGGCTCATGATGTGTCTAGTGGTTAGAATCGTTTATAGTTGTGACCGTGAAAACCCCATAATCTTTTAGAGATTCAGAGGTAACAGTATTAAGAACTTGCCATGCCATTAGAAGGTATCGCTTTAATAAGATATTTGCCATCAGAAGTTGTTCTTGTGTCAGTTATTAATATAACTGTAGACTCGACAATATAACATTGTCATAACTCGAAGCTCGTCCGAAGAAAAGCCAAGAGCGCGTCCTATCTTCCTCTCCACTATAACTGCGAACTAGTTATAATAAAAGGAAGAAAGAGTACGGGCACCGCCCCGCCCCTACACCGTGAGTTCCGACCAGACCGTGGCTTTACAGTCATCGTTGAACCCTCCGAGACGTTTGTGTGTGATCTTTCCGAAGGTACTTGTTACGCTTGTTTATATTAAGATTGTATTAGAATGGTGATTCGTGATGTTGATTGATTTGTGAGATCAATATAAGTCGTTGGAACGAACGCACTACCGCTAGGCGGCCGATATGTTAAATAAACGCACGGCACACACCCCACAGTCGTGTCTCGAACCGTAGGCGGACACTACTACATACACCAGAGTTCCAGGACATAAAATAGCACCACACACCCGTATGAGGGCGGACGCTACTACATACACCGGAGCTGGGACATAAAATAGCACCACACACCTACTAATCGTATACCAAGTCATAGACGTGGTATAAAATATGTCAATGACCAACGCCATACAAGCATAGCTTACGTATCGCGAGCGTACTGCGAGACGGCATCAGCCACGACATAGTTAATGTCGCTATAACAGTTCGCATAAGCCCATCACGTCAGCTTCCGCGACGTCAAGCAACATTCAATATCATAATATTGGTCAAAGATCACTTGGATCCACAATATGTGTCGCCCCTACACATATATTGCCTTTATAAGAAATTCGATCCTAAAAGATCGTGCCATCATAGGCTTCGAATTATTATATTATATTTATAATATACTTGGTACGAGTCTTTATGTGCATCATATTTATTAGTACCGTAGTACTTAAGAGTTCGACTCGACCGCTGCCTTCCAGCATCACCACCACCTATATAGACAGAACGACGGTCGCGACACTCGGGACGACAATACACGAACTCGTCTCGATTAATATTTTATTCAAAATATATAGTTTATATTATTCATAATTAACTATGTTATTTATGTGTATTGCCATGCATATTTTATTTTATTTATTTATTTTAAACTTATACTCAAGGTACATACTGTTACAACAGCCGTCGTGTTCACAGTCATATACTGTGCACCTGCTCCGTGACGGCCTCAGCCTCGAGTAATTTGTAATATAGTAAGAAATATGTTCTTGTGCGCTTCTTCGACCTAATAGGTAGTAAGAGAAGAGCCATAACTGTGCAGTCCTCGTGAGTGAAACCGCGAACCGAACTCTGGTTTAACATATATATAAATAGGAAAATAAACAAAATTTTACTTTTTGTAATTATTTCTTAAGAACAATATTCATTATAAAATCTTGAATCGTACTCAAATTACTAAAAAAATATTTAATAAAAATTCAAGTGGCCCTCAGTGTGCTTGATAAAAAGTAAAAATCCCTTTTTTACAAGTACTTCTAATACTAAACACTTTCTTTTACTTGTAATAAAATAATATTCTAAAGTAAAATTACCTATTTTGAAATGTAATTTCTCAACAGCCCCATATGGTGCAATGGGAAAAAGTCTGAATTTGATCGTGATGGTTGTGAATTCAATTTTCACTGGAAAAAAAATAGTAACTACTATTATAATTATACATTATTTGTCTTTAATACAAAATATTATATTTATAATTAATATCTTTTTTAGTTTCAAGTTGCATGACGCAGCGACGCGAAAGTAGAGAAAACCTATAATAAAGAAATTACACTGCATTCACCATTTTTTGCCCAATTTTCAAATGGCGGAACTCAACGTCGCGTTTTATCTTAATACCAGACTGAGGAAAATGAAAATATTTAATTTTATCTGTCACTGTCGCGCTTACAGTCAGACACTGTGCCCCTACAAGGACTTTAAATTAAAAGCCTTAAGAATTCAGTTGAAAGCGGGGAACGGAATTGTCTTAATGGAGAACAGAGTGTTCTAACACTACGATCCTGGGTTCCCTCCGCCTACCCTGCTATGTGCGGGATACAGCGTAAAGCTAAAAAAATAAAAGTAGTCTTTTACAAGACAAAGCTTCCGCCAATGACTCAAAGCTGGACAAAATATGGAAAACGGAATGTCTTAACACTTTATTTCATCTCTATTTTTTTAGCTAACATAAATATAGCTACACATACTAACGTCATCAACTTGTTATATTAGGTTATATGTTATGTCGCGTTCGCACGTCCCAAGACAATTTGTCGGTTCCAATAATCAAACGTGCTCTAACTGTCTAAGCATTTCATTTTTTTGCTACTACATTATTTTCACGCTTAATCATTTATCGAATGTTGGCGGAACTCAACACCGCGCAATGTCTAGCAGAGCAGGGAAATTAAATTGTAAGAAATTAAAATTAAATTAAATCAGCTTCACGCTTTATCCCGCACACAGCAGGGTAGGCAGAGGGAACCTAGTGTTAAGACACTCCGTTCTGCACTTTCCGCCGAGCTCTGAAGGCACTGCGTGTTAAATGGCGGAACTCAGCGCCGACACCAGAGCGAAGAAATGAAAATATAAATGTAAATAAATATTTCACTTCCTCGAATGAGAGTCAAATTGTAAGTGGGGATCGAATACGTAACCACTCTATTTACAGGCATACGTTTTTATACTAATGCTACAAGCGTTGGTTACGGATTCAACCCCTTCAAAGCGCAGCGTTAACTCTCGCGACTTGATACAGAAAAGTAAAAGAGCCATACATACATTTATGCATATATATTAATAGGATATTAAATTAAAGTGAATATATACACTTTAATTAAAATCATCACGAAAAATACGTAGCAGTTTCCTCCACAAAGCGCCTAACTCTTAAAGTTCTTTATAAACTCGCTGTATTCTACTTTCTCGATTTATTACTGCAGTTTTTAATGCTTGGCTTTGAATAAGCTTAAAAGTAAAAAGAATGCACCGCGGCATCTAGTTAAACGGATTTTAATTAGGCGAAAGCTGTACATTGTTTTTTTTTTAAATGTAGGTATACTTACTGCTATATAAACGAAAAGTATGTACGTTAAAGAATGCTTGCTAAACTGAAATGTAATCAAATCAAAATTTATGTTTAATGTTACCTAGAAATTAGCAATTAGTATTTAATAAGGTGTTTTGGCATGAAAGTAAAAAATATAATACAAATTATATATCTACGTATCCTGCAAGTAGCAGGTTAGGTAGAGGGTACCTGGAAACCTAGTGTTAAGACATTCCGTTCTCATTAAGGCACTTCGTTTTCCACTTTCCGCCGAATTGTAGATATACCTTAATATGTATACGTATTTATCAAATCAAATCAGCTTCACGCTGTATCCCTCACGCAGCAGGGTAGGTAGAGGGAGCTTTGTGTTAAGTCGCTCTGTTGCCCACTTTCCGTCGAGTTCTGGAGGCATTGCGTGTTAAGTAGCTGAAATCAACGGCGCGCTTTGCCTCGACACCAAAACGAAAAAATGAAAATAAACATGTAATTAAATATTTCATTTCCTCGAATGGGGATCGAAGCCACAACCAGTCGATTTCGCAGTCATACTTTGTGCCACTGCGCCACGACTGGCCTCAACGTACGTATCTATATTATTTATAAACATTTTTAAAGTTGTTATTCCACACTTAGGAAAGAAAAATACTTATTACTTAGCAAGTAAGTATCTATATTATATATAGATCTCTTTCATACAGATTGATTGAGTCGAAATTGGGCATGCAGATAGGTTAGAGAGTGTAGGGAATCATAATCAAATAAATCCGTTTCACACTGTATCTCACATACAGAAAGGTAGTCTGAGGGAACCTAGTATTAAGACACTCCGTTCTCCACTTTCCTCCGAATTTTTCGAGGCATTGCGTGTTGAGTAACGAAACTTAGCGTTTGCCTTGGTACCAGATAAAAGATATGAATAAAAGATATATAGAGGATGATTTCTTCAAATTCCTATGGGAAACCTGGAATTTCCCATTGCATCTCCTAAAATGTACTCAAACAAAATTACGAACAACGACAATAGTTATTAAATTACATTTAGTAATATAAGTTTCTGATTAAACTTAAAAACCCACAAAAAGAAACTATTTTTTTTTCAAACTATATTATGAAAAATATTATTTATTCAGCAAAACCATTAAATATATACACAAAATAAATTAAGTGTGCAAAAAATTAAAACATAATAAGCAGTCAGTATAATTAGCTGTCTCGGGTAACGTTATAATAAAATGGAAACGACTGTAATTAAGCTATTGAGTTAATTTTCGTCTATTTTAATGAGGGTCTAACAAAAAGGTTTTTCGACTTAGAAACTGGATACAGGTAACGTTGTATAATGATACAATGTTGTTGATAATGATCTAAAGTTGTTGACGATTTTATGGGAAAGTAGAGTAGATTTTCTGTCTCGACATGATGGTAGGACATCCAGATTTTGCCCCTTTTTTTGGTTCACTTTGTATAAGCAAAAATAATATTATAACGAATTATATATAATAATATTATATATAACTCTCATAATATATTTTATTCATATTCATATCACCATCAGAGGTCAGTCGTGGCGCAGAGGCACAAATGTAACTGACGACTGGTTGTGTGTTCGATTCCCGCTTAAGTAAATGAAATATTTATTTAAATATATATTTTCATTTCTTCGCTTTGTAGAGGTAAAGCACGGCGTTGAGTTCCGCTTCTCAACACGTAATGCCTCCAGAATTCGGCGGACAGTGGGGCACGGAGTTTCTTAACACTAGGTTCATTTTAGCTACTCTGCTGTGTGTCAGCGTAAACGGACAGGGAGAGCCTACCGAAAAACCTACCATTTTCGAAATATTATATTTTTTTACTTTGTCATATTACAAGGAAAACATTATAAAACTTCGTTCAAAAAGAGAGTATTACTTTCAACTGAAATAAGAAATCTGCAGAGAAGTATACGATGCGTATGAAAAGTTTGTTTCGCAAATAGCTTGTCGTCGTCATTGAATTTGCTTTACTCACGTTATTGACTCGAACTGAGATTAATAATATAAATATAATCATAACGTAAAATAGACCTCTTTACCTTTATTACATTGCATTTTTTAAAAAACCGACGTGACGTAGTGTGATAATGTCTGCTTCGACTCCCACTCGAGGAAATTATTGTATATAAATTATTTTATTTCCACCCTCTGGTAGACAGAGGGCGGGGTTAAGTTCCGCAAATCAAAGTTTTCTCGAGAATTGTCATTGCACGGGGAACGGAGTGTCTTAACTATCCTTTTGCTTACCCTGTCATGCGGGAAAAGTTTGAAGCTGTTATCTTTTTCAAAATATATATGGTAAGCATGTTAAGCAGGTCTCACAAGAAACCACAACCCTTAACGTTTTTCTTCGAATAGAAAATGCAAATTAAAAGCAGAACACAATTTCTTCAGTCTCAACAAACGAACAGCAGCTGACATAAAAAAATATTATTTTAAATAGTTTTTTTTATTAATTACAATCTTAAGATGTGGATGTAATAAATTCCAATTATAACTTATACAGATGAAAATTAAATGGCGTTTTCATTCAAACAATTTAATCGATAAATGAAAACGGCATGTCAAGATCGTCTTCAAGATAGATCTCAGAGTTGAAAGGGGTTATTATAACCCATATTTACGGTTGTATGTACGGGCCTAGGTTTATCTGGCACCTACAAGTGTTACTTTTTTAAATTATACAATGGACATCTGTCTCTAACAATTGTGGTTGTTGGACATTAGTCCAGCCTGATTATTAAACCAGGGCTAATCTAAGGTAGTATATAAGATATGTAGGTTATAATATTTATATTAATAATGGGTTCAATGTAACCTTGTCTAAGGTTGTACTGAATTAAAGCTTGCATTAAGTGTAGGAATACACTACACTAAAATGTGCAAAGAGAGGAGTCCCAATGGATTTATTACTGTAATATCGTTTTATACTCCACCTGAAGTAAACGATACAAAAAATATTTAATATTTACATATATATGAAAATATTAAATAATTAATTTTAATAGTAATTTAATTGTTAATTCAATATATATTTTTTTCATTATATAATAACTAAAATATTGTTATACAATAAAAAAACAGATATACTGTATCAAATAAATAAATATTATAAAAATGTACATATTTTATTCAGTTAAAGTATTTGTCCGATTTTCTTTTCCTTTTTCAGCTTGAATTGTATATTATCATATAATTAAGATAATAGCGAAGATATATTTATTTATTTTCTTTTCAAGAACTTTGAACTTTATATTTTCTTTATATAATTAAATTAATACTATAATTTAATTAACAATAAATACTAATATCGACTATTAGTCGTTATTATCGTTATTTAGTCTCTAATTAAAATTTTGCGGTAATGTTTTATTAAATATTAATATAATATATATTATTTAAGAATACATATGTTTTTGTTACGATTTATATTTATATTTTAGAAAAATATTTTTTAACAAAAAGATATTTTATATAACATTCAAAAAGACAATTCTTTAAAACTTACCAACTATACTGTGTCCTGAACAAAATCATAACTAACAACAATAATCACTTAAAATGGCATAAAATATAAAAAAAAATGATAACCACAAAATATACGAAAACGAACTTTAAGTAACAAAAACTTATAATTCAAAGGTCTAAAGTGCGGAGCATCTATAACGCGCATGGACCCCGACGTCCGCGGGATAACTGCGGCTACGGCGTAGCGCTACGCAACAGGCACGGCTACGATTTATACTCGTAGCAGGCAATAGTTTGAACTCGTTCGCATTTGAAATTTTTGACATAATTTACTTTACTAAATTTATTACATATTTTAATTTACTTTACTATATTTATTTAATTACAACTGCTTTGAACTGTTTATTGTTTTATGAAATTACAGGGATGTTCCCAAATTGGCACGATATTGGGTTGCGTGTGATAGTGAATAAGATTTTTTTTTTTGGTATTTTATACGTAGTACGTACGTAAATAATAACAAGAAAATTTCTTATTATTTATATAAATAATAAGATATAGCCTTTGAAACTAGTTCATCCTTAATGTATTATTTTTCTAATACGTTTTCAGCTGTAAAAAATTGTGATAAACTGTAACTAAGTTAGGTTATTCAGAATTGATTCCTAAAGTAATGAACTTCGCAAATTAAAGAATATCTGTTTTTTAAAAATATATTTAAATCGTGTTTATATAAAATATATTCAAAGATGATCGTTTCAAATATTTCAACTAGAGTCAGCTCTCGTTTTACATAATTTTCGTCTTAAGATATGATTAGAGGTTTCTTAATAAGTTCAGGAGTAGTTCAGGCAACAAATTTACCGATAGAATTATTTGATAGAAAAAAAAGTCGCTTTAGGACTCTGAGAGAATAATAGTCAATTAATCGTACCTTCACTGATTATGCTTATATTTTGTACTAATCATTACAAATAATAATTACTTTCAAGAAAATTTAGATTTTCATTTATCTTTATGTTATGAAAGTCTTTTCAATTTTACCATATTTGTGGTCATCGTAACAAAGTTGGCACGCTCATATTTAGACGAATAAATGAAATATTTAATAAAAAAATATATTTTCATTTTTTCGCTCTAGTGTTTTGGCAAAAAACTTTATAAATAAAATCATTATTACGTATTTCACGATGGGCATTTGTTAAGCTTTATAAAATATAAGTATTTATTGATTATATTTCGTCAATATCGTATTATTTTAAAAAATGTGTAATCTCCTTGATTTTTGGGACTATTTCAATTGGTGGACACTAAAATACTATTAAATAGAGTAATAGTTATATTTTTTATTTAACAACTGTACCTTTCACTTGATAAATATTTATCAAATTTGAAACTTTTCAAACCTTTTTAAAAACTTGTTTTGCTTAAAACTTTTCTTACACAAAAAACTTTAACTAAGCAAATATTATAAATTCTGTCGGGATTGCATTAACAAACGTCACGTTTACAGTCAGATTCTGGCCAGTAGTGGCGTAGGGGCACAAAGTGTGACCGTAAAACCGACTATTTGCGAGTTCGATCCCCACTCGAGGAGATGAAATATTTACTTAAATTTATATTTCCATTTCTTCGCTCTGGAGTCGAGGTCAAGCGCGGCGTTGAATTCTCCCACTCAACACGCAATGCCTCCAAAAAGTGGGGAATAGAGGTTCTTAAAACTAGGTTCCCTCTGCCTACCCTGCAGTGTGCGGGATACAGCGTGAAGCTGTTTTTTTTTATATGCAATAATAAATTACAGTTACACGGGAAGAAGGATGTCTGATGGAAGACAGTTTCCGCTATGCATAGTAATTTATAAAGTTGAAAGAATTGAAAATGCAGTGGTAATCTTGAATGTTAACATTAATAAATTAAAATTTAAATATTCCGAAATTTTTGCGCTTTGTAAATTATAATTATAAATAAAACAAGGAACGTCAATTAAATTTTAAAAAATATAAGCTTTTTTGAGTTTAATTTTGAATACTTTGTTTAATTTATTTTACTATTCTGCTTTAGGGTGTTAGTAAAAAATCTAGGCTTTTTTTTTAAGCCCATGTCTGTGATACTATGTGGCTGTGGCCTGGTTTCACGCAGGTTAATAGTCAGAATTTTTATATTTTACTTCATTTTTTTGAGGCCAGCCGTGGCACAGGGGCATAAATGAGTGCCTGTATTAACTGTGTAAATGGTTCGATCATCACTCAAGGAAGTGAAATATTTATTTAAATTTATGTTTTCATTTCTTCGCTTTTGTATCGAAGCAAAGCGTGGCGTTGAGTTCTGCCACTGAATACGCAATGTCTCCAGAATTCACCGGAAAATGGGAAACGGAGTGTCAGGATTACTTTCGTATGAAAGTAATCCTGAAAACATTTACATCAGCTATTTACTTCTATACATATAAGCCAGTCATCACAATGAATTATAATCTATGTTGTGCCCAGGTTTATTAGATATAAAAACAAAAAAAAAATATTAACATCTATTCAATAGTTCGGAAGATTTTACATATAGAAACGTATAATAATTACAAAAATATTATTACGTTGTTAGTAGACTCATACATTAGTAGTAGAACACACACATTTTCCACCTTCTTAATAGTATTTTAAATTACAGATAGACAAAATTTTTGATAATTATTACACATTTAGTTATTTTATCTTTATTGTTATCTATAGATAAGTCGTCTGAATCAGTTCGTTGATAGTTTTCTATTTTATTGATATATTATTGATATATTTTTTTATCATTAATCATTAGAGTTATTGTTATTAGCCGAAGGAGCTCAATAACTTTACATAATAAAATAACAACTTTTATTGATAATTTAATTTAAAAATTTGAAGTTAATTATAATATTAAAATAAATGAAAATCACACTGTATCCCGTACACAGCAGGGTAGGCAGAGGGAACATGGTGTTAAGACACTCCGTTCCCCACTTTTCACCCAGAGCGAAAAAATGAAAATATAAATGTAAATAAATATTTCACTTCCTCGAACCAGCCACAACCAGTCGATTTTACAGTCACACTTTGTGCTTCTGCGCCACGACTGGCCTCCAAATTATAATATTGATCTAATAAATTATTACCCCTAATAGAATAATATTATTTTATTTAGGTGACTTGTCTTATTTGTCTACGAGTTGCAATTTCAATTTGTGTCATATTTTTATGGGATATTCTTATGTATAATTAAGTACATATTATACCTTTGCTCTATCAATAAAAATGGTCATATAGTGTAGTTCCGCCAGCCAATTGTCTCGAAAATTGGGCAGGAAGTAGAGAACGGAGTTTCTAAGCATTGGGTTCCTTCATTCCATTCTGCTACGCAAAAAGAACTTGAAGCTGTGTAAGCATTCATTAATAGCAAGTGTATTGAATTCCAGTACACATATGATAATAATAATAATTTTATGCTTTTTTCTTTACGTTAATAATATTATAGTTTGATTGATATAATTAATATTTTTCTGTCTCAGGTAATTCCTAGTTTAAGAAGAATTTGGAATACAGAAAATTCAGACAACATATATATAATATATCAAGCTCAGTTCAAAAAAAAATTGTATAGTGAGATGTATAGAAAAAAAATATAACCCATCTACAATAAAATTTTTGGAGCATTAATGTTTCGAAATAAGATCAGCTTATTGGCTGACCTAATTCTGAAAAAAATTGATTAACACTAACTATTGAGCTGAAAAGTGAACCCAGAATAATAAAAATAAAAAATACACCCGACCTGCCTCTAACATGCGATGCCATGTAACACATGTAAAATACTTTCCCAGAGTACACAAGAATTATAATAGAGACCATCTAAGTCAACCATGCAATCTAATCAAGAAGACCTCTGACTCGAAAATGTAGGTCTGCTAAGAGTGTTACTCGAAGATGCAATAAGAAAATGGAATAACTAAGAGAGAAACTGCTTAAATCCCCACATGGCGAGTGAGAAACATGACTTCGTATACAAGGACGATTAATTAATAGCTGTAAAAGTCCTATCCAGGTAAATAACATCTTCGGACGACACAAACTCATTCAGTCTTTGTACGGAGGTCGCGCTATTTTCTCCAACACTGCAACAAACATCAGGGACCACTGGAAACAAATGTACATACAATGGATGATTTAAGATATAATGGATCCTCCATCCTGAGCCAACCATTGTTCATCCCTGAGCAGTTCAGGAGTAACTTCACTTTTAGTCACACAAGAGACGTAAAGATCACAGTCCGCGCGATGGACTTTCTTCTGGTAAATAATAACGTCAAGTAAGGCCTTAAAGAACCATTTTGGGGCGATTGTAATGGTGGCCATATTATTCGAGGAAAAAACACACTTATCAGGGACCTCTACTCCTTCATTAGCAGATTAAACCTCTTCAGGCACAAACTTTGTGACGGCGCCTAGTCAAAAGTTAGCGAGATCCTATAGATATCCATCCTGAGAAAAGAAGATCCCTGAGAAGGTACTTCCGTCCCAACAGATACACCCAATACTTTGTAACTGGTCTATACGCAACCAGAGAAATCGAAGCTCATCAGACAATTGTTCACACGACCACTATATTATGGATAACAGATTTAATTTACCAAATTATTATTTTTACATATTTAAATACGTGAATCAAATGAATAACGAATATATACTCGCAAGTTACTATACAAATGAAACAATAATAATTATTTAAAATTAATTATTTAAAAACTGATATTGAAGCAGACATCTAAAAAATCCTCATTTATGATAGTACGCGCTTATTATTATCTATGTTGCCAATAGGAACTTGTACATTAAGTTGATATTTGAAAAGATAATTATCAATTGAGAAAACGTTATGATAAGTCTAGGTATTATATATAAAAAAAGTAATATTTAAAAAAAAAATGCTTCACGCTTTATTCCTAGCTGGGAAGCCAGAGAGAACGAAATGCCAAAGCCTATAGAATTTTTTTCAATATTAATTAAATTGAAAATAATTGAAAATTGCTACAATATTTATTTGAGGCCGTGGTGGCGCAGGAGCACAAATGTGCAACGATTGTGGGTTCGATTCACACTCGGGGGAATTAATTATTATTATTATTATTAATATTTTAATTTCCTAGTCTTTCTTCAATTTCCGAACGGAATGAGACAAAAACAGTTGCCTGCCTAACCTTCAATTTGTGAAATACAGCGTTATGTTAAAAAAAATATTTTAAAAATTGGTTATCTGTAAAGTACTCGTAAGATTACGGATTATCATCCGTAAACTTTTAAAAACATTGGTAAAAAATTACATATTGCAAATACATGAATTGAATTAAATTAAAATCACTGAAGTATTATTATTTTGTGTAATACAAAGAAGAAGTTCATTAAATTTTACATTTTTGTAACTGGTGTTCATCGATTTATAAGACGTTATCACATTAAAAAATATATAATTTTCCCGTGTAAGGAACCCGCAACTATCACATACTGGGCCATGATAATGTTAAAATATATTTCGTGGTGTAGTATAAAGGTTTCGAACCACTCGTTGTAGTTTTTCTCAAAGTGAGGCTTAAACCTTTCACGTTCCGTTGGTAAACAAAAAACGTTGTTAAGTTCCGTGACAATATTGTAAGGTTTATTATTTTCTAACTCTAAAAAAAGTTGATCTTGAAATATTATAAAGTTTAATATTGTACGTCTACAAATATATATAAAAAAAAAGGCCAGTGAGGCCAGTCGTGGCGCAGCGGCACGAGGTGTGACTGCAAAACCGACTGGTTGTGGGTTCGATCCCCACTCGAGGAGATGAAATATTTACTTAAATTTATATTTCCATTTCTTCGCTCTGGTGTCGAGATTAAGCGCGGCGTTGAGTTCTGCCACTCAACACGCAATACCTCCAGAATTCGGCAGAAAGTGGGGAACGGAGTGTCTTAACACAAGGTTCCCACTGCCTACCCTGCTGTGAGCGGGATACAGCGTGAAATATATATATATTTCTCTAAAACGTTATTAAATATAGCATGTTAAAAGGAATAAATCAGATTTAGATATTTGAAATCTACAATGCACTTAAGATAAATAAAATGTGTTTATAGCGCAGTTTTTATGCGACATTCAATCGGAATTGAGAGCATCTTTTGTATTATTCATACTTCTTTCAACCGACACCGTTGAAAAGTAACTCTAAGTACGATGTTACTGAGTTCTGTTCTTATTTTAATATTTAATATATATAATTACCTCATTTTATTTACCAGAGCAAACATGAAAATAATTAAGGTCTTCTGGCCAAATTAAAAGATTTTTTTTTACACTATGGCCATTATGACATTATAGCCAGGCCAAATTTTTAGGGCCGGGCTAATGGACAATATCAATATGTCGAACAGTGTGTAAAAAAAATAATATAGAAATTCTAGTATTTTTGGATCTCATTGAAACTATAAGGTGTAAATTATTATAATATAATATAATAATTTTGATTTCTACAATTTTTAGGGTTCCGTACCTTTTAAGAAAAAAAATGAATGCTTATTAGATCACAGGAACACTTGGAGATATCAGGTTGAAATTCAAACTATATACTCAGATCTACGGCCCCATGATTTCGTGATAAAATAGTATTTCTAAAATTAGCTTCACGCTGTATCCCGCACACACCAGGGTAGGCAGAGGGAACCTAGTGTTAAGACACTCCGTTGCCCACTTTCTGCCGAATTCTGGAGGCATTGCGTGTTGAGTGGCAGAACTCAANTATTTTTTAAACAAAAAAAAAACAACGGGAACTTATTCAAGGTCCTAATACATAATAACCTCACTTTATTTACCAGAGCGAACATATGATAATAATTTCTTTTAATTTGGCTTTCTGGACAAATTAAAAGAAATTATTTTTTTTGACATTAGCATGGCCATAAACCGGCACAATACCAATATGTCAAACAGTGTGTAAATAAAATAATAGAAATTCTAGTATTTTTGGTTCTCATTGAAACTATAAGGTATAAATTATTATAAATTATTATAATATAATAATTCTGATTTTTGTAATTTTTAGGGTTCCGTACCTTTTAAGAAAAAAATGAACGCTTATTAGATCACTTTGTCCGTCTGTCTGTCTCTCTGTCAAGAGCCTTTATCACAGGAACACTTGGAGATATCAGGTTGAAATTCAAACTATATACTCAGATCTACGGCCCCATGATTTCGTAATAAAATAGTATTTCTACATGTCCTAAAAAAAGATATGGTTGCTTATATCGCAAAAAATGCATATTTCGACACTATAAAGGGAATCAAAATGATTATGGAACTTTCGATTGACCTTCAATTATGAAATTTGGCAGCATCCACAGGTAGTACTAGTTTAGGAAAATATTTGAAAACTGTACATTTATGGTTAAATCCTTAAAAATAACAACTTTAAATAGGGGACAAAATTTTGCATTAAAGCCGCTAGTTCAAGTGAGGTATCAGATGAAAGCTAAGTTTGAATTTCAGAAAAAGCTCAAGACCTCCAATTTTTGTACGGAATCCTCGATGGGCGAGCCCGACTCGCACTTGTCCATTTTTTAGTTTTTACATTCTCCATCCTACTATTCCATGTGGCACGTCGTGGTGCAGTGATACAATCGTGTGACTATAAGCACTGCGGTGGGGGTTCAATTCCCACTCGAGAGAATGAAACTGTAAGTCGAGTGGATGAGCTAAATACCGTATTTTATCTTACAAAACTGAAAAAAAACACAACACTCGTGTTTACAGTCACTGTCCCACTGTACCACGACGGCCTCATCATATACCGTAATAAATTATGCGTGATTCATTTTATATACAATAAAATAAGAATACAGAATGTTGACATGAATATACGTAGGTATTATGTGCTTAATCTGGAACATGCTTAAAATGGCACAAAAAATAAAAAAAATGCAAATATTTATTTAGGGACTCAATCTATCAAGGATGTCAGACATAATCTTTTTATAATTTGTAGACTGATTTGTTTTCCAGATAAAATGAGCGATTGGATTTGCATAGATTATTTTATGTAAAAAAAAATAATAGGCTAACAAAATGTGGAAAATATTTTTGTGGCTTTATTATATTTTCAATTTTATCGAGTTAGCCTTTATATAAATAAGAAAAACTGCACGGCGTTTAGCTCTGACACTCAAGGAGTAATAAGAAAAATATCTCGAAAAATCGACAATGAAGGACGGACTGTTTTGTCAATGGGTTCCCTTTATAAGGGATAAAGAAAAGAATAGAAGTCGTCATATTTGCTTTTGTAAATTGTAACGTAACTATTACTATTACACATAAAGTCTATATATCACACGCAAATGTTACTTATTTTTTTTACTTCTTATAAAAGCGCGGCGTTGAGTTCCACCATTCAACACACTACGCCTACAAAATTGGACGGTAAGTGGGTAACGGAAGTGTCTTAATGTAAATGGAGTGTCTTAACACTGGGTTCCCAGGTTCCCTCTGCCTACCCTACTATGTGCGGGATACAGCGTGAAGCTAAAAAAAACTTTGTAACAAACTTAACTCATTTTGAAATCATTCCAGCACTAACACAGTTATATGGGAAACAAAATTAATCCGAAAACGTATTTGCAGTTTTATAATTATGATGTACTTTTGAAATGAAAATTGTGTATTTTAAATTTTAAGCGCAAAGGTTTCATTTAAAGTAGCAGTTCTGATTGCATCAAGTGTTTGAATTTTTTTTGTGAACATGTTCACTCAAAGACCCGAAGTATGTATATACATACAAGTTGTAGCCCACAATTTTGTTTGAGTGGAAAGGAAAATCTTGTTTTTTCCAGTTGTTGTAGGAATTTCCAGATATCCTTTTCTTATGGTCCTCTAATTTCAACTTTCTACATTTATTAATTTTATATACGCATTGGCTGCGAGTTCATTAAGTATTAGATTTTTTTGTTTTTTTTTTGAGTTTCTCGCTGTATCCCGTATGTAGCAGGGTAGGCAACTTAATGTTAAGAGCCTCCACTCTCCACTTTCCTCCTTTCTTCCTTTCCTTCATTGCGTGTTGTTTCGCGAAACCTTGACACCAGAGCGAAGAAATGAAAATATTAAACATTTAATTTCTTCAAATGGGAATCGAACCCCACAATTTAGAGTCACACGTTTGTGCCCGGGTGCTACTGGTGGGGTATATCATATATAAAAATTAAAAGTTTATGTGGATTGTCTAACATAATGATACGTTATCAGATACCTCTTACAATACATAATATTACATGTTTTTTGTATTTTTGACGTTAAAAAAAATTTTCAAAGTTTTAATGCAAATATTATTTTTTTACAATTTTAAAGTGTTATTTCACATTTAGAAAAGAAAAATACATTTTAGAAAAACATATAAAAAATTGACAAAATAATTATAACTTCTTTTGTTAATTCCCGCTACGTTCAAATTTTTATATGGTTTTCTAAAAAGCAAAATATTTATTATTACACTATAATTTTACTGATATTTTAATTAAATAATCTGAGTCCATGATTATATGATGATCTCCATAAAACAGTAAAATGAGAAATAAAAATATCGATATACTAGGAGACGTCACGAATCGCCTCCTTCTTGCTTAGCTCTTTATAATCTAAAAAAACATAGAACTTCGTTTATGATTTTCTTAATTTCATACTTCTATAACTATGTAATATTTAAAATTCTTCCTTCACTGAGTGACTCATAAACAATGCCCAGCCGAAACCTAAGAAATTTAAATATTTTCTATGGGGAGTGTTGAGATGCACTAAGAGAAGGTTAATCAAAACTCCTACGGGAATGGAAAAATATTTTTTTTTTTAAATTTTACGTCTTCAAGTCCACTCAAACAAATTTTGGAGACAACTTGTCGGCAGTCCATCGTCTGTTATCTATCATACAACACTCGTCTATAATCCAGCCTAGATATAAATATATATTTTTTAAATATTTTCAAAGTTATTCCACACTTAGGAAGAAGAAAAATACTTATTAAGAAAACGTATAAAAAATTTAACGTTGCGGGATTTGAACCTACGCCTGTTTAGAAACCGTCCAAGCGTTCTGACCAACTAAGCCATACGTTCTTATCGAGCTACTTCGAAATTCTACGTCTACGAATTCTACGCTACGTCGAAATTCTTATACACTTGTTACAACTTATTTATGTTGTTAGTATCTCAAAGATTTACTTAAAATGATCGTTTGGCAAGAGAGAATACTATTTTACATATTTTTTAATATTAAAGTGTTATTCCATATTTAGGTAAGAAAAAAATCTTATTAAGAAAACGTATAAAAATTTAAACGTAGAACGTAGTTTGGATGTCGTTAATAATCCATATTAGTAACTACACGTTATTATCTAATCTAAAATATGTAGACTGATATATTATTTTGAGTAATTATTTATAATTGTAATAACTGATGCGTTAAAATAATTTGATTTGCCTGAGAACGTAGAAATCTACATCTATGTCTATATTTTTTCAACATTTTTAAAGTCTTATTTCACACTTAGGAAAGAAAAATACTTATTTAGAAAACGTATAAAAATTTGAACGTAGCGGGACTCGAACCCGCGCCTCCTGGAAACCGACCAGGCCAGTTTTCTAAATAAGTATCTATATCTATAGTTATTATAAAATCGTAACGGATCGATATCTGTACATCGAAGAAATATAAGAATAAATGTTATTGGGGGCCTTTACTAGAATCACTGTAGATTAAGACCTCCCTTGAAACGCCGTCGTGACAAATATGTCCTATTCTATTTACTATAATAAAGTATGAAAGTTATTATTAAAATAATTCGTAAAATATACAGGACACATTTAATAATTATTTTAAAACATTTTTTTATTCTTTAACAAACATAACAGTAGCAAAAAAAACAAAGCACGCCATAAAAATCGATTATTTTTTGGTTTCATAATAAAATCGTAACAACTTAACTTTTATAAAATTATAAGTTACTAAATTTGTTAAAATTATCATAAGACCAAGCAATGCAGTAATATTTGAAAAAACTTTCTTGTTACGATGGCAAGGTTAATAATTATAGCTGCATCAGGCCTAAGGGGCTAGAGGCCTAAGCTAGACCCACCCATAAATAGCGGAAAATCATTATCATCAGATTCTGACATTGCTTGCCCTGTGTCACTGAAATGACTACTATCACTTAAATAATCTTCCCGAACTTCCCGATCTAATTCAACAAATAAAATACTTTGAATAACCATATAACCATATAAAATTATAAACAACCAAAGACGAAAATTGAAATCATTAATTGTTACGCCGCCGAGTTAAGACACTCTCCTCTCCACTCTCTGCTCAATTTTCAGGACATTGCGTGTTGAATTGCTGAATTCAACGTCTACCAGAATAGGGACAATCAAAATAAAATTTAAACATATTCCCTCTCCCGAGTGGAATGGAACACACTACAAGCAGTCAACAACGACATTTACATTCAAACGTTGTACCACTTCGCCACAACGACCTTCTATATTATTATCATATTAATATATCATAATGCATTAGATAATAATAAAAATAATGTTATAATCCATCGATCAGACAAACTTTGTTTATCGTTATTGTGATATTGATGTATATATAAAATTTGTGTTAACTTCACATGTTCCGTATAAGCGTATAAGTTAGAGGATTTTATGTATTAAAAAAAACTACTTAAAGCATTATTTTAAAGGAATCTTTTTATTATTCTAATTTATATTATATATTTTGCAGTAGTTGTATTACGATCTTTGTGACACAAAGTCTCGTGACCATGTCCTCTCACGCTGTAGAGACGTCGAGATCAAATATCACAATGACAATATTAATATTTATTTGGAAAACGTGTAAAAATTTTAACGTAGCGGGAATCGAACCCACCCCTCCTGGAAACCGACCAGGCGCTCTGACCACTAAGCCATACGTTCTCATCAAGCTACGTCGAAATTTTTATACGTTTGTTACAACTTATTTATGTTGTTAGCATCTCTGTAGGGAGATTTTTATAAATTTCCGCTACCCAAAGATAATTACTAAGAATTATCATCTGGCAAGAGAGAATGCTATTTGGGTTCGATTCCCGCTATGTAAATTTTTTTATACGTTTTCTAAATAAATATTCTTCTTTCCTTAGTGTTGAATAGCACTATAAAAATGTTAAAAATTACAATATTATTTTTTAATTTCACGCTGTATCCTGTATATAGCAGGGTAGGCAAAAGGAATAATTAGTATTAAGACATTCCGTTCCCGTTAAGACATAAAGAATCTAATTCCGAGGTATTGCGTGTTGAGTGGCGGAAAGCTAGAAATATTAAATATTTCACTTTCCCAAGTGGGAATTAAACCCACAACACACAGTCAGTTACAGTCACATTTTTGTGCCACCGGACCACGACGGCCTCAATGAAAATAATTAATCTTTTATGAAAATAATTCATTCCCCTTTTTTCATTATAATATGAAAATATGATTGGTATTTTCTTATTATAATGAAAAAAGGCTAAGCTATTCTGTCTCTTATAGTAAGATAATATTATATAGCATTAATATTTTATTATTTTAAAGAGAAGAATTAGCTCTTATAAAAATTTACAACATTGTTGTATTAAGATTAAAATCCAGCATTTTACACAGAACAAAACTGAAATTATTTTCAATAATATATATTTTTTTAAAACTGCTAATAATTGGAAATATAATAATATATATATATTTTTTTATTTAAGAAGAACCTTGTAACAATTTTTAAATTAAGAATTCAATTTATGAATATTTATGAATTTCATGACCTGAAAATTAAACTGTATCTGAGGCCAGTGATTGTTTTTGATGATTGTGATATTTCAACAAACTATTTATTTTAAAATATAACATGATTTTAAATCGCTTGCGCTATTGTTGTTTCATATAATAATAAAGTTCAATATTATACTTCTATACTTATTTAAGATCTGAAATAAAACCATCTGACAAGTTTAACTAAAAACAAACACAAAATATATTTTTTTATCAATTTCAATAAAAACATAATATAAAAAACATAGAAATATTAAGTTCCACACAAGTTTCTACAAAATAGAAACTATTTATTGCCTGAGCAAGTCAATATTTTATTTATATACTCCACAATTTTTTTTTTTAATTTTATTTCACTCTGTGTATTTTGTTCTTAACTTCCATACCGAAGGCACTGTTATTCCGTTTCCTCCGGAAAGTTCAGGGGCTTCCACACTTTTACTAAAATTTTTGTAGAAGATTTCTTATAATATATTGTATGTTAAATTTATTGGAATTTTTTAACCTTTTCCGCATCCATATTTTTGCTAATTCATTGCTCAACTATTTTTTTAACCCTCATCTATATTTTATAAATTCTTGACTTCTCATTACTAGAACGCACGTTGTAGCAATGAATAACATAGCCGCCGCAGCATAGGTCATCTATTTGTCTTTCTCCAACATGTCGATTAAATATAATTCTTAGAGTAGAATTCTATCATATTTGGTTTCCAGGAGCTAAATTTAAAGACGCCGTCTTGATCACAGGGCGACAAACAGTGTTGTTCTCATCCTTCCTCAAACAAATTTTCATTTTCTAACACTTGCAACGCCCAAGACGATGTCATCATGGAGTAGATTTAGCTAAATAATCGACTATAAAATCTAAAATGACTACTCGTGGGGGCCTCTCAGGCCCGACCAAAGTATTAATATCCATTAAATTTTGTACCCCACGCGTGACGCGTGTGCTGCTTTTGGTAAATTCGAATCTAATCGCCTGTAGGCCGTCAAGGTCGGTATACGTGTCAGTGCTGCAATATAGATGAGTAAAATAATTTTAAATTTTTGTGTGGGCCTTTCAGACCCTACATCAGTAGTCGTGTAACTTTTTGAAATATCGTCTTAATTCATTTATATATATATTTTTTTTAACAAAAAACGATTATACAGCCTAAAATGGAGTGGAGCTAACGCTGGATGCCACAGTATGCGAACCGTTGGCGACGGGGGACTGAGCAGGCGGGTTCCCCTCGAAAAAAATGTTACAGCCGAACAATCATCTTCTTCATTCAATTCTTCTTCCTCTCATTCACCGGTATCAAGCATACCCTCACCACCCTTAACTCGTACCCTGTTTAATCCCCCTAACTCATCACCGACGTCATCACATTCATCACTAATTATAAAGTCAGCAGATGTTGTACAGGAGGCACTCACCGATTACCCTGCACCCACTGCAGGCTCTACTCGTGCGCGAAAAAAATGGAACGACATAATGAACCGTCATATTTGGCGCACATATCTTATTATAACAAAATGCGAAACCACGTTATTGAATAATTATTTAGAACCCTTACACCAAGAATTTATTAGTAAATTTCCTGAAATGCAGGCCACTAGACAACGTATAGGAGATCAACGCAGAGCAATAATAAGGAACAAACTACTATCAGATGAACCTTAGCTCAAATTTTGATTGAAGTTAAAGAGCTATTGCAAATCGGTGATCAATCACTTACAAAAAATAATATTCATTCAACTCATCTTTTACACTCAAACACTAGAATGAAATGGTCAAACCAACTTAATGAAGAAATTGTCAAATGTTACTTTGAAGTCACTCAACTGGAAGTTAATAAGACTTCTTATCGTAAAAATATATACAGTTTATTTGTATCCAGAAACCCACACTTATCACACCTTACAGAACAAAGAATAGCTGACCAGAGACGACTAATATTTACTAACAAAAGTATACAAGCCGATAGAATTATTGAATTAAAACGAGAAGTAGAAATTAAATTAGCTAATAGTAATCCTTTAACAAAAAATATTACAGAGTCGGATTCGCCTAACAGTCAAACAAATGAAATAAATGATTCTGCATATGTACAAATAAATTTACAACCCATCGAACCCCCAGACCAACATTGTATAAATAAACACAACTTAATAGAAAAACAACTACATTATATTGAACAAGAATTTAATAAGGCTTTAATTGAATTTAACAATACAAATCCTGAAACCAGACCCTATATACCTAAACAAAAATCATCGCGTAAATTTTCCCAAATAGTCAGTTTCTTAAATAATGAAGTACTTCCAAAGCATTTAAATAACGAAATAGATTTCAATGCTCTTCATAAGATTATATATACAGCTGCCTATACTGCATCACTGTGTAATGGAACAAAATTCAGTTTTATTGATAATTATCGAACTCGTAACAGCAAGCCACCGTGGCAAAGAAGACTTGAAAGTAGAATAGACAAATATAGATTGCAAATAGGTAGACTTACGCAATATATATCAGGAAATAGGAACCGTAAAATATTAAAAACTTTAGAAGAAATAAAAACACAATATAAAACTCATTCACATCATGAAGAACCTAATACAGAATTACAACATTTCCTAGACACACTAAAACAAAAATTAAGCGCGACTTCGAACAGACTTAGAAGATATTTGGCATGTACAAAACGGAAGCAGCAAAATAATATATTTGTTAACAACGAAAAACATTTTTATAGAAATCTATCTAGTTTAAATCAAAATACCACAACACAATTACTGGAAAATCCAACGCAAAATGATTTGCAACAATACTGGGCGAATATTTGGGAAACTCCAATAGAACATAACGCAGACGCCGTATGGTTAAAACCAATTCCTGACGTAGAAATAAATGCAATGAAATTCAAAGATATATCCATAGAAACATTCAATCAAATTATCAAGCGAACACACAATTGGAAGGCACCTGGAACCGATAATATACACAACTACTGGTACAAAAAGCTAACATGCACTCATTCCCTTCTTCTTAAACATATAAACCAGTTCATACAATCACCTTGCACACTACCTATATTTGTAACAAACGGAATAACGTATATGTTATTAAAAGGCTTAGATCCCACAAACCCAGCTAACTATAGGCCAATAACATGCCTCCAAACAATATATAAAATTATTACTGCTTGTATTACTGACATAATTTATAAACATGTTGATCAAAACAACATATTAACCGAACAGCAGAAAGGCTGTAGGAAAAATAGTCAAGGGTAGTGTATTAATAATGAGAGTATTCCTACAGAAAAACAGTTAGTTACATATTGGTCGAACATATGGGAGCAGGAGTCAAAACACAATGAAAATGCTGAATGGATATTAGAAAAGATAAATAAATACAAAACAATAGATGAAATGAATTTTACTGAAATAACTGAAGCCGAAATATTCAAAATTAATGCTAAACTCCATAATTGGAAATCACCTGGTGTGGATAAGGTACACAACTTTTGGTACAAAAAATTAACTATATTTCATAAAGCAATTGCGAAAAGTTTAACGGATATCATTTTTAAAAAGCAGAATATACCCAAGTTCATGGCGACCGGAATTACGTATATGATACCTAAAGGCAAGTTTTCTCCAGACCCTGCACAATATAGACCTATAACATGCTTACCCACAATCTATAAAATTCTAACTTCAGTTTTAACATCTAAAATTACCACACATATAGAAAAGTATAATATAGTAGCGGAAGAACAAAAAGGGTGTAGACGGGGCCATAGGGGATGCAAGGAACAACTCATTATAGATTCCACCNAATCCATTACGTTGTTTCATATAATTATAAAGTTCAATATTATACTTTTATACTTATTTAAGATCTGAAATAAAACCATCTAATAAGTAAGAACTAAAAACAAACACAAAATAATTTTTTGAATCATGAAATATAAAATGAGTATCTTCTTCCTTAAGACAAAAATACTTGTCTAGTAAAAAAATTTTTTTTTTTATCAATTTCAATAAAAACATAATGTTAAAACATAGAAATATTAAGTAATTCACACAAGATTCTACAAAATAGAAACTATTTATTGCCTGAGCAAGTCAATATTTTATTTATGTTCTCCACAATTTTTTTTTACTTTTATTGCACTCTGTGTATTTTGTTCTTAACTTCCATACCGAAGGCACTATTATTCCGTTTCCTCCGGAAAGTTCAGGGGCTTCCACATGTACAAAAATTTTACAATATCTATTTTTACTAAAATTTTTGTAGAAGATTTCTTATAATATATTGTATGTTAAATTAATTGGAATTTTTTAACCTTTTCCGCATCCATATTTTTGCTAATTCATTGCTCAACTATTTTATTAACCCTCATCTATATTTTATAAATTCTTGACTTCTCATTACTAGAACGCACGTTATAGCAATGAATAACATAGCCGTCGCAGCATAGGTCATCTATTTGTCTTTCTCCAACATGTCGATTAAATATAATTCTTAAAGTAGAATTCTATCATATTTGGTTTTCAGGAGCTAAATTTAAAGACGCCGTCTTGATCACAGGGCGACAAACAGTATTGTTCTCATCTTTCCTCAAACAAATTTTCATTTTCTAACACTTGCAACGCCCAAGACGATGTCATCATGGAGTAGATTTAGCTAAATAATCGACTATAAAATCTAAAATGAGTACTCGTGGGGGCCTCTCAGGCCCGACCAAAGTATTAATATCCAGTAAATTTTGTACAGTAATTTTGACGCGTACGCTGCTTCTGGTAAATTCGAATCTAATCGCCTGTAGGCCGTCAACGTCGGTACACTGTCGGTGTTGCAATATAGATGAGTAAAATAATTTTAAATTTTTGTGTGGGCCTCTCAGACCCCACATCAGTAGTCGTGTAACTTTTTGAAATATCGTCTTAATTCATTTATATATATTATTTAACAAAAAACTAATATACAGCCTAAAATGGAGTACAGTATTTCTTACAGAAGAAAAGGTTCTACAAATACAAGAAGTGATCCACATTTTTCTAAAGCCAGAACGGTTATTGTGCCTAGTAATAATAATAATTATAATAATTTGAATCAATTGTGTCTTCGTGGATTGATTGTCAACATATTAGCGGTCCGAAACCAGAAAATATCGACCAGTCATTTATTTCAGGGCAACATGAACCTGAAGATGATATAATTTCTTACCCAGACTGCAAAGAAAATGATGAGGATGAAGACGAACTTCCATTATCATCATTACAGTCTTACTATGGTCAAATATTAATATAAATGGCCTTGCAGTTTTTAAATTTCCATTTAGTAATATGGTTGATTAGAAAAGTTATTGAAATTTTATTATAAATTTTATTTTGTTTAGTTTGTTGTAAAATATTAAGACTTTTAATATTAAAGCTGATCTCAAGTATTTTTGCCTTTTTTTTTAATATTTTTACTTTTGATTAATTGAAAAATATAAAGCTCTTTTGAATAAATAAATATTACAAACTTAGTTGTTTTATTTATTTAAGCCTGTTTAACTTAAATAAAAGTGAAACATACCATTAATGTTCATAATTTTTTCCTTATATATACTTGAAGTTGCGGGCCCCACAGACCCCATGTCAGTGCTAACGTTGTAAAAAGATCACGTCAGCAGCTAAAGGTTAAAATGAAAAATTTATAAATCACTTAACGTAAGGTCAATTTGACTCCCGCTGGTACTTTAAAATTAAAAGCATTATTCATATGTAACGAACAATATTTACTTGTGACAAAAGTAATTGCGATTTTGACATATTACGACCTTTTATTTAACTACATCAAGAAATAACAAATACTGGTGACGCCATAGATTGATATTAGTATAATCAATTGTTGTAATTATTATTTGCTTATTCAATTACTGAATCCTAATTTTTGTGCCATATAAGTTAATATATTGATAATTATTTTTCATTGTAAAAGAGTGTCAGTTGGGCTGCATGTTGGACCACATGTGTACACAGGTAGGCTTAGAACATTATTCTAAAGATTTATGCCGAGTTTGCAATTTTAAATTTTTTCACGTAGTGGAATATATTCTCCAATAGAAGATTTAATTCTATGTAACTTAGATATACACACGTCACAAATCTGTCCTGATGGAAATTTGGGTGCGGTCGTTTCAAATATTACCAATTGATAATACTTAAAAATATTGTAAATTAAAATTATTTTTTTCCTTTTTAATAGAAGCCATTTAATTATCCGGAATTGTCAAGGTTATAAGAATAGTGGAGTAATATAGACATTACTGATAACATGATATGATTTTGGGTTCGAATACCATTTATTTAGACCGCATCGTGTAACGTGTAAGTGTAAATGTCGATATAAAAAAATGGCTTTTTAGGGTTTCGCATCTTTTAAGGAAAAAAGGAACCCTTATAAGATCACTTTGTTGTCCGTTTGTCTGTGATGAGCCTTTATCTCAGGAACGCTTCTAGACATCGAGTTGAAATTCAAATCATATACTTAATCGGTCCCTTGATTTCCTGAAAATATCGTATTGTATTGTGTTTTACATTTAAATTTTACATATATATATGTAAGTGCATCGTTTGTTCATAATAACGTGTAATCTACATAAAACTAATTATTCTCATGGCTTGTATAATTTGTGTGACAATTTAACGGTTATTGTACTATAAATATAATATGAAATAGCTGAAAGTATTTCAAAATGATGGGCCAACGCTACCCGCTTTTAATATGGGACGAAATATTAATATTACTATGAAGCTGTCGTGATGCAAAGGTACAGTTCGTAGTATATACAATGGTTGCGGATTTGATCCACGCTAGAAGAAACGAATTGTTTGTACCGCTGTGGCACTTATTTTGCTTCAATTTCTTTTAGATTTCATGTTATCACTTGTGCGAAAATAAAAAAAAATTGATTTGTGTGTAAATCAATTTACATGTATTATTGTTCTAAAATGTAAAAAAAATTCTATTATTATATATGCAAAAATATTCAAATTCAAAGTCTTAATTAAAATCTTAATACTATAGGAATTACACAATCTTTATAAAATATATTATCTAATCAGGATTTAATTGATATCTGTATGTAGATATTTCCAATAAATGCAATGATATTTTTTTATTATTATTTTCACTCACGGTTTTTGTGTGTTTTTGTAGTAATCTTCGTTCCATTTTCGATTGTTCTTTTTAAATCTTGATATCACGCTTTTCACCTTATTTTATTTTTATATTTAAGATTAACGTCACGACATATCTTTCGTTCTCCTACCCTTCCATTATATCTATTTTTCATCTCCTATTATATTCATATTTCTTCCTTAGTTCGTGATCACTTAACAAATGAAGTAATAAACCTGTTTTCAAAATCAAAATTAAATCAAATTACTATTTATTCAATAAGGACAAGCACTTTTGAATCGTTAAGTTACATTTAAAATTCCTACAGGAAGTCCTACAGGAAGCTACGTCTCTAAAGGCAAATTATGCTTTATTTAAAAAATGCTGATTTTATTATCACTTTTTGTCCTGATTAGTATTTGGTACAATTTGGTACAAAAATACATTTAAAAAACTATAGTTTTAAAGTTTTTTTCGTCTATTGGATCTGCGCCTGAGATATCAAAGTGCATGTACGGAAATTTTGCTATTGCTTTTTAAAGTACATTATGAGTCGAAGATTATATACTCGTATCGCCTATATAAACTACTATATATAATAAATACTATATTAGTACAATAAAATGTGAAACGCATAGAGAGAGCATTTTGTTTTATAATTTTCTATGTATACTTAATATTAATAAAATATAATTAATGTTTAATTATATGATTTTCGAATGTATCAACCTAATTTAAAAATTTGACATTAAATTTATCATAAAAAGGAGACGAAAAATCTTATGTCCAAATGTAAAGAGTTGAGATACGGTCTAAACATTTTGTAATTTTTTTTAATTTTAGAATACCAGAAATCAGCTCAATTGACAATCTGGAAACGGAGATAACTGAGAAAGATTGTTTTAAATTCTTAGTCGATTACAGTACTACGAAAATAAAATAACATTTTTAATTTTAATTAAGTCTGCTTCAGTCGTCTTTAACAGAATTGTTAGAAGGTAATATAAATAGGCATATGGTATGAATATTCTTGTAAAGATATCGTGACACATTTGGAAAGGGATGAATAGCTCAAAGCGATGATTTTTCACATTTTTTTTCATTATATTATACAATTTAACACAAAAAAGATATATTTAATGACTAGACTTATCAAATAACTGTCCACATTAAAAGTAAATACATCATAATTTGCCATTACTTTCTTTGTCATATCTCCTATTGTATTGCATGAAACTTTCTCTTTTCAATTTGAAAAGAGAAAATTTCAGTTTTTTAGACTTTCAACTTCCAACAGTTTTCAACTTCTGTTTGCCTGAACTGAGAAAAGAAACTTTTCAAAAAACATATCAACTATTCAGCAGCTCCACATTTTCTCATATAATTTATTTTTATCAAAATAAGCAAAATTGGGTACATTCGACATATACCCGACACTCATAGATAAGTAAATACCTGAACGGCAGATATCGCTACTAAGATTAGGATAAGATTAAATGTGTACTCTTGAGAGTCTTTATTACACAACGGTTTGGGAAAACTTTACAAGTTTAGCTAAGATATTTAGTGTGACAGATCTTAAGTATTATCTTCAAAATATGGACGGAGAAAACACAAAGATCCATCGTTTCTTTCTCGAGTTTTTATTCGTGTAAAGAATCAGCGATATCCAAAAAAGGAAATACTTAGTCTCTATCTATGTTTTTTGCCGCGACCTAGAGTTTCGCCATTCAATACGCAATATTTTTTAAATTTAATTTTGGGCTGAAAGTAGCGAACGGAGATCTGTACACTACACTTCCTTAGGCTACCGTGAGAAAGAAAGCGTGACGCTGCAGAAAAAATATGTTGTATTAATTATTATATATATTTCACCTCACATTGTATTTTAGCCTAAAACCGTCCTATACAGTCCAAAATGTAATAGTCAAGTCTAAAATTAAATAAAAACTGTAATGCGTCAGTGAATAATCATAGTTTCAGACAATGATAATATATTTTTTTGTTAACTTGGTTTTTTTTAAAATAATTGGTAAAAATTGAAATAGTATCGTGTATTAATTTTATTATGATACTATTATCAGCACAAATGCGAATAGATTGGAATATTTATTGATAAATTGCAAATTACATCTTGTGTCTATAAAAATATAGGTTAATAGTATACAGTCACTGTTGTCATTATTTTCCGTTGTTATCTTTAATTACAGGAAAAATATGTATTAAGCCTGTTCATTAATCTTATATGTTAAGTTACTTATAAATATATTATTATGCTTATCCTTATAATTGCTAAAAAAATATTTTTGTATTTCTGTTATAACATATTGGTTATTTAATGAAACAATGACGTAATTGCTTCTTTTAAATATTATAAATAATTAATGTATATGAAAAGACTGTTTACTAACTTTGATTCTATCTCCTGCAATATTACAAAAGTGCTGAACATTATTGAATCAAATATTTTCTAATCAACAATTTTCTCTATTCTTTTCATTATCATCTGTTCATCTTCATTTTATCTGATGAAAAACACTAATTTTTAAATTGACATTATTATATCAATTGTTAAAATACAATATGTTTTTATTATATCAATATACGATATTACGAAATACGAATTTTATTATATCATGTTGATATAATAAAAACATATTTTATTTTTTTCCATTTTATTAATCAGACGGAGAAGAGCTGTAAATAAAACTATTGCACAATAGCCTGAAGGTTAACTTTAATTGTTTTATTAAAAAAAAATCTAAATCAGCTTCACGCTGTATCCAGCACACTGCAGAGTAGGCAGAGGGAATCTAGTGTTAAGACACTCCGTTCCCCACTCTCTGCCGAATTCTGGAGGCATTGTGTGTTGAGTGGCAGAACTCAACGCCGGGCTCATCCACGAAACCAGAGCGAAGAAATGAAAATATAAATTAAGTAAATATTTCATCTCCTCGAGTGGGATCGAACCCACAACCAGTCGGTTTTACAGTCACACTTTGTGCTCCTGCGTTTTATTGCTTTGATAATAAATCTTTAGGTATGAAGTTAGCAATTAAAAAATGAACTACTTATGTATTTTTCTTTTTTTTTCAGAAAATATGTACACTCTAATCGCATTTTGCCTTTTGGGCGCTGCACTTGGAATACCTCTCAATTCCGACAATGCACGACAAAATAACGAACACTACGTCCTGCCAGGAGAGAGTTATCCAACTCTATACGATCTAAGATTGTTTTTCAATCCAGACAATGAAGCTTTTTTCGTTGGCCATGCTAATATAAGAATAATACCCGCAAGTAACACTCTCAACGTTACCTTACATGCTATGGCGTTGCGCATAACGAATATAACTTTGTCCTCTGTGGCTAATCCAAATGTAAATCTCACTAGTGGTTTTAATTTACAACAAGATGAAACTCACTTCTTGAGAGTAGATTCAAGTCAAATGCTGGTAGCTTCGCAACCGTACATTCTGGATATTCATTACGTGGGATCGTACGCTCCAAACATGTTTGGTGTTTACGTATCTAATTACGTATATTTAGGGCAACCATAGTAAGTTACTTCAATATTTTTTGTTTTCTTTAGTGGTTATTACGGTATCTGAGTTGTATGACTATTGTTAAATTTTTTTAGGGTTCTGTACCTCAAAAGGAAAAAACGGAATCCTGATAGGATCGCTTTGTTGTCTGTCTATTTGTCATGTATCTCAAGATAGCGTGGAGGTATCGAGCTGAAATTAATATTAATCATTGAAGTCTTTAGTACTTTAAAACATAGAAAAAATCAAGCTTCTATGTCAACTCAATCACGAATCAAAAGATTAGAGAAACTCGCAAAGTAATCAAAAGCTATAGGGTACTTTCCGTTGACCTTAGTTATGAAATTTTGCACTAAGTGAGAATTTTTAATACAAATAAACTGTTAATATTCTAACTAAAAATTCGATATTTATTAATATATACCTACAAGAATTGGTTGTGTTATAAAATATCTTATTACCTTACAGTAAACTGATTACATCTCAACTCCAGCCAACATATGCACGTCGAGTTTTTCCATGCTACGATGAACCCCATCAGAAAGCTGTATTTAAAACTACCATTTACGCTCCAGCACAGTATGCTGTCATCAGAACTAACATGCCAGAAAGGAATGATCTTTCAAAGTAAGTTGAACAGAAACAAACTAACCAATTAACTAATATCTACTATCTACTATACATCGTTTCTAATCATTATAAGAAGTAATTTATTTGAGAGGTAGATATATAATAAAAGGATACGCGGATTTACTTCATACGAGTACATGAATAACAAAATTGTTTTATTTCGTGAAGTTTACCCAAATATTTCTTTTTTTTTTCAGACCAGCAGTACCAGGCTACGTAAAATATGAATTCCAAGATACACCATTTATGTCGACATATTTATTAGCATTCCTCGTGTCTAACTTCAATTTCATTTCAAATGAAGGGGTCCAAAACCCATTATATAATATACCGTTCAGAGTATACTCGAGACGTGGTACTCAAAACACAGCTCAATTCGCTTTGGACTTTGGTCAAAGAAACATGGTAGCTCTAGAAAATTACACACGATTTAGTTATGCTTTGCCTAAAATTGATAAAGTAGCCGTACCTGATTTCGGCGCCGGTGCCATGGAAAACTGGGGATTGGTTGTTTACAGGTAAGATAAAAAATTTTATAATCTTTAGTTTTTTTTATCCTTCTCGAAAACGGGTGAGACACTTATACTGGTCAGTGGTACTCAATGCTCTAAGTATACAAGTAGGTATTAGAAAAGATTTTATACAAAAAAATATTTTAAGAAAATATTTGCTATAAACTTGTACAATTAGGGAAAAATTTCTGATGAAATATAAATATTCTGTTGACTAAAAATGATTAGGAAATTTGAGCCCCAACACTAATGCAACTTTATGCCAAAAAAGATCAGAAAAATAAAATTGTTACAGTATAAATTTATTTTTTCTATAGGTATGTATATATTAACAGTTAAAACCAACTGGCACCCTCTACTTGAACCTCGAAGGAGGTAGGTATCATTATAACGAAAAAGACTCTTTGTGATTCCCGCAAATGAGTCCCTTACTTTTGCTAAATAAAATTTAATGACAAAGACCTAAAGACTTTTATGAAGTGAAAACGTTGTGTTATGTTATATTGTTTGGTTTGCTGTTGCAATTTGTACTTTAGAACTTCAAGCTTAAGATCACTTTTTATTTCAAATTATGAATTAGAGATATATTTCAACGACGACGAACAGAACATTTATTTATTCTGTTATGTTATAAACACAAAAAAGTGTAACTTAAAACTCATAGCGAACTTGTAGAATGTAAAGATGTTCTATCATTATTATCAAAAATGCATATATATCATGCTTAAAAAATTGTTCTAATTCTGCATTAAAAGTCCAAAAAATACACCATGTAATATTTAATTACCTCATTTGGACATAATATCATCATCTGATGTTTTTCGATCATTGCTTGTTTACATATCTAAAATGGAGAATGACATGTTCCTATTATTTTCCGACTACATTATAACTATTACTATAATATGCAGACTATTCAAGAATACTATTTCCTAATATTAACAATTATTATTGAACAGAGAGGTAGCCCTTCTCGTCCAAGAAGGTGTGACAACAACATCGACAAGACAAAACATTGGTCGTATTATCTGTCACGAAAACGTACACATGTGGTTCGGAAATGAAGTGAGCCCTCGATCCTGGACTTACACCTGGCTGAATGAAGGCTTTGCCAACTTCTTTGAAAACTATGGAACTGATTTGGTAAGTATAATATTTTCAAAATATGTAATTCTCAAATATATAATATGTATGTATGTATTCTATTCTGTTATCTTATTTGGTTATGGTGTTTCGAGTGTACCAGTTAAGCACTGATCATCTAGTTGATGGCACACAAATATATAAAAACACAAACACTCAAATGTTTAACGTAGGCTAACAGATCAATCAAAAATTGACTAAAATATAAAGGTACATACAAAATATTACACATGTCGTCTAATCGTAATGTGACAGCAAAATATTAAATGAAAACAAACTTAATCAGGTATATTTTTGGTGTTAAACATGTATTCATCCACTTCTAAAAATTTTGTAGTCTCAAATCCACCACACCAGAAACTAAGATAGAGTCAGCTCATTCTGCAAGAGTCCAAGCCAACCTATTAACCGTTAACGCTAGTTTGATATAATAATTAAGATAACTGACACACAAATATCACTTCAGTCAATCGGTACTACGGGCTACTGTTATGTGGCCGAAGTGACGGCTTCCAAAATTATTTAATAATAAATAGTAATGTACAATACAGAGATGCTAACAAAATAAATAAGTTGTAACAAGTGTATAAAAATTTCGACGTAGCTTGATGAGAACGTATGGCTTAGTGGTCAGAGCGCCTGGTCGGTTTCCAGGAGGCGCGGGTTCAAATCCCGCTATGTTCAAATTTTTATACCTTTTCTAAATAAGTATATTTCTTTCCTGAGTGTGGATTAACACTTTAAAAATGTTTAAAATATTTAGTAAATAGTATTCTCTCTTGCCAGACGATAATTCTTAGTAATTATCTTTGGGTAGCGGAAATTTGTAAAAATCTCCCTACAGAGATGCTAACAACATAAATAAGTTGTAACAAGCGTATAAAAATTTCGACGTAGCTTGATGAGAACGTATGGCTTAGTGGTCAGAGCGCCTGGTCGGTTTCCAGGAGGCGCGGGTTCAAATCCCGCTATGTTCAAATTTTTATACGTTTTCTAAATAAGTATAATAAATAGTAATTTAACCTATCTAAGAGATTTATTTAAAATGGAAGCTAAATAATCTTAAGTAACTTTTTCGTCAGAAAAATAAAAATGTATGAATACAGCAAAAATGGGGAACAGAGTGTCTTAACACTAAGCTCCCTCTACCTTGTTTTATGCAACATATAGCGATCTGATAAAAAAAACGAATATTTTTTTTTACCTTAATAAGTACTTCAACAAGAATTTGGATTTTTTTTAAGGTTCTTCCAGGCTGGCGCATGATGGACCAATACGTTCTTTTACTACAGAACGTATTACAAAGCGACGCAGTACTCAGTGTAAATCCCATGACTCACGCAGTATATACACCATCTGAGATACTTGGAACGTTTAACGCTGTCGCTTATCAGAAATGTAAGCATATAATTAATATAAAAAAAATCAAAAAATGTAAATGACACTTTAAATAATGAATGGTAAATGACTTGTGAATGGTCTAAAAAAAGAGAAATAGAGAGAAGAGATATTTCATTTAGGAAATACTAATCTTCCTACGTTAATGTCAACCAAATTTAGTTAAAATAACTTACAGAATGAAAGTTCTAAAAGCTTACTTGTTGATACATTTAGAGAATGGCTCTTTGAGGTTTTAGTTCGTTGTTGTTTGTCTGTGTAATTAACGAGAGTACTGATTCTCAATTAGCTTTAAAAAAAAAAGTGCGACGATTAGTAGAATATTTAAACAAAAAAGTAACTTTTTAGAAAACGTAACACTTTACGTAGGGGGTCCAAAAAGTGCTAGCAATATAAACAAATCTCTTTTTTTAACAATATTTTTCTACTCTCTGATTTAATGTATTATTCCATAATTGAGAATAATATTTAAAATCACCTTCATCTAATTTTAGTAAAACTATAAAAAAATATATGACTAAATATTAATTTTCAGCCGGTTCTGTCATTCGTATGATGCAACACTTCCTTACGCCTGAAGTATTCCAGAATGGCCTCGCCATCTATATAAGAAACAAGTAAGTTGAATTTTAAAAGCAACTTGCATTTTTCTCACCTTGACCGTTGTAGAGATAGCAAAATAGATATCACTTTGTTCTCCCATTATTATTAAAATATTAACTAAAGGTCAAATTTTATGAAGAACGAATAGCTTTTATGACAGGCTATGAATAGGTTTGAAACCGTCGTGGCGCAGAGGCTCAAGGGTGTGATTGTAACGCGACGGCTGTGGGTTCGATCCTCACTCGAGGAGATGAAATATTTATTTAAATTTATATTTCCATTTCTTCGCCCTATCGAGGCAAAGTGCGGCGTTGAGTTCCGCCACTCAACATATATTTTACATTATAATAAATAAATGTACTGTAGGTACATTTATTTCATTTGTATAATTATTGAGGCCAGTAGTGGCGCAGGGGCACAAAGTGTGACTGTAAAATCGACTGGTTGTTGGTTCGATCCCCACTCGAGGAAAAAAAAAATATTTACATTTATATTTTCATTTCTTCGCTCTGGTATCGAGGCAAAGCGCGACGTTGAGTTTCGCCACTGAACACGCAATGCCTCCAGAACTCGGCAGAAAGTAAGGAACGGTGTGACTTAACAGTAGGTTCCCTTTGCCTACCATGCTGTGTGCGGGGATACAGCATGAAGCTGATTTGTATAGTTATTAATTTAATTTCCCTTATAGCACTAGACGAGCTGCCTTACCATCAGACCTGTTTGCTGCATTGCAAGAGGCTTTAGATGAATCTGACCACAACATCCCCTTCAGAGTTAGTGTTGTAATGCAAAGATGGACGGCACAGGGTGGGTTCCCAGTCCTTACTGTAAGAAGATCTAGCCCGAGTGCCAATTCTATTTCAGTTCACCAGGTAAGAATATCATAATTTATATAAAAAAGTGTAAGTTTGAATGTAGTTTAAGAGGGGACAACGTTTGCGTTTGTCCGAAGCAATACATTTAATTTTTGGTAAGATAAAAACGAGAGGTAAGTTTTGCGACTTAGCACGTAATGAATCAAATAATTAAACTGAAAACATAGGTTCTTGACACTAGATCGCCATTTACGACCAGAAAAATATGAATTATTTGAATACAAATATTGTCCTCAAATTATCATCTTTCGCCATTATATTTAGATATATTTGATGACATAATTAATACATTGTTTTTACTAGGAACGCTACCTCACCGACCGGTCGCAGTCATCAGCTCACAATTGGCATGTTCCCATCAACTGGGTTCTGTCCTCTAACCCGATCTTCTCAGATACAAAGCCACAAGCTTGGGTATCACCGAATTCTCCTGCTCTAGCTGTAGACATTCCTGGATTCAATCAAACTGAGTGGTACATCATAAATAAGCAACAAACTGGTTAGTATTTAACTATATTTATACCTTATTTTATTATTTTTTGATTGACCAGAGGGAACCTGGGAACCTAGTTTTACGACATTCCGTTCCCATTAAGACATTTCTGTTCCCTTACTTTTTACTGAATTCTGGAGACATTGTGTGTTGAGTGGCAGAACTCAACGCCGCGCTTTACCTCGACGCTAGAGCGAAGAAACGAAAATAGTAAATAGAACCCCTAACCTGTCGCATTCTTATGCGCCTATTCCGTGATTGGCGTCAAAATTTCAGTCACAAAGTCTAAAGTCAAAAAGTTTCAAAAAGTCATCTCTATATATAATAAGACAGTAAAAATATTTTGTCTGTACATTTAGTAATTTTGACTGAAATGGATAGAGGGACACTTAAAAATAATAATAGAAAGCAAAAAGATTTTTTTTGAATTTCTTGTCTGTCTGTCTGTCGGTCTGTCTGTCGACATATTTTTGTCCGCATTTTTCTCTGAAAGTACTGAACCGATTTACTTGAAAATTTCACCAATTGCTTTGTTTTAACTCAACTTAACTACTAAAGTTTAGTTCATCAAAATCGGTTCATTAAAAAAAAAGTTATCGTCATTTGAATGAACTCAAGGCATTAGTTTGCCTGCGAATATTATATAGCAATCGCGCTGGTAAGATTCCTGGCTAAAGAATGACATTCGAAACGTCTTGGTTATATGACTGTTGATAAAAATATATATTTTTGAAGCACTATTATACAATATTTTATACAATAAAGTAAACAAAATTGAATTGTTAGTGGAGATTACCTTCATAAATCATAACAGTTAAGTTTAAGTCGTAATTAATTCAACACAGAGATAAAGAACGATCTTGAAAGAAATATCAAGTAAATACAAAGATTTTTTGGTTGGTTCGTTCATATAATATATGTAACTAATTTAAAAACTGTACAGGAGTTAATATGCAATTATTACAGTTATTTTACAAAGAATATTATGAATCCTTCAAATCAATAATTTAACATTTAAGGCTGTTTCTGAATGAGTAAATTAAATTATTCACTGACATCAGCACATTTAACAGAGTATATTATATAGGTAAAAAGAACATAAAGTTACAAAAATATATACGTGTAATAAATAATTAGCTTTATGTATATTTTATAAATATCAAATATCAACAATGGTCGTATTTTTTTATTTAAAACAATCAAAAATTCTTTGACGATAATGTCGTAAAAAAAAGTCATATTAGAAGTCATTATAGTTGTCACTCGATTGTGCTTATTAAATCAGTAATCATGTATTTTAAGCGGGCGAAGCCGTGGGCGAGCCGCTAGTATTTTATAAACATCTAGTTCTATTTTTAACTGACTCCTGTAGAAAGAGGAAAATATCATCATAACGTCGTTATGTTCAAATAATTATCATTGTCGAATATGAAGATGATCAACTTGGGAACTTTAGAAAACTAATATAATACTTTACACTTAGATGGATTACGGCTGGCAATAGGGGTCTGATAATGAAGAAGAAGGATAAAATATAATATATAAAAATACATTCTTTTGTTTTAGGATACTACAGAGTTAACTATGATTTAGCTAACTGGCGTGCTCTAGCTAATGTACTGCAAAGATCTCATGAAACAATTCATTTATTGAATCGTGCGCAGATTGTAGACGATGCCTTCAACCTAGCGAGAAATGGACGACTTGTGAGTATAATATTATTTTAATAATATAATAGTCGTAGGCACGAACCCTATTTGAGGGAATAGTCATATATAAATTACTTTTGTATTTATACATTAACATCCAATATTTCAAATTTGGGTGTAAAGTGGAGAACGAGAAATGTTAGCCCACTAGCTGTGGCAACACATTAAATTTGTGAACTGTGTGGAGTAATTTAATGAATTGAGTAAAGTAATTAATTACTATATTTAACTTACTGTCTGAAGTGACTGTAAAATTTAAAATAATATGTTGTATTAATATAGCTAAATCATTATTCTCATATGTGTGTGTACACAATATATCTTTACATGGAGATAAGAATGTGCCTAATGGCCTAATTCAACAATGTATGATGCTCAATGAAGCATAAACTGTTAATATTGCCCAGTCAAATATAACAAACTATGTATTTATAGATCATATACTATTATCCTTTTCTGTTAAATATTGTTGAATACCACAGATTGTAATGTATTTATATAAAAGATTAACCCTTAACTGGTATCGTAAATTTGATAAACGTAAGTGATATGTGACTGATGGGGCCGAGCGGCCCTCATGTGTATTTTGCTTCTAGCAAGCTAAGTATGTACTTGACAATAAGTCCTATTTATATAATCAATTACTTTTTATTTTTATAAATATTCATACTTAATTATTATTCTTATAATTACAAAATAATAAAAATATCGTAGTAATATTTTCTTGACTTAACTTTACCAAAAATAATATGATTTTACATAAACTAGAATATGTAAATTTAAATTTAAAAAATACCGCTTCATTATTATGCTGACGAGTACTTGAAAGTGCTGGATGTTTAGACCACTTTTATTTGTTTTTTCTATGGTAGGTGGAGTGACTAGTTCCTTCAACATTTTTATATTCAATCTCTGAGGAATATGCTTGAGTATCAGTATCCATTTCGCCATTATAGTGAGAATCGAGGGTTACTAGATCTTCTCAATAGTTTAAAGTTTCACTATCACTACATTCTTCTGGTTTGGCTCCAATCACTGACTCGGAATAAGAATCTTCGTTTACGACCTTTTCTACTGTTTATCACTTAAAAGCCTTGATATTTTATTATATATAGAATAATTAAAGACGCTTAGCTTATTAGGAAATAAAGAAAATGTCATGCGGCCCTCAATATATCAGTTAATGGTTCTGCATTCCGAATAAAGCAGAGTGGGCAAGAAAAACTTAGAGTTAAGACTGTCCGTTTCCACATTCTGCAAAAAAATTTGATATTGCATTTTGAGTGGCATGTTGGACTCTACGCCACTATATATCTTACAATAGAGAGGAAATAAAAATAATCAATTCTCTTGAGTAAGGAAAGAAGGAAGGACATGTGCAACATGCACATGTCCTTCCACATATCAACACTTAATTACCGGTAAATAATTAAGTATACAGACCAAACCAGCTATATATAAGGAATATAACTGTCTAATGAAATAGTTATAATATTTACTATTTTCCCAGGACTACGCGTACGCATTCGAAGTATCCAGGTATTTGATAAACGAGACTGATTACATCCCTTGGGGATCAGCGAACGCGGCGTTCGAGTACTTGGATGTTGTTCTCAGTGGTTCACGAGCATATCAACTGTTCCAGGTATGGCACAATTCATAACATATATAAATCTCTTACATATTACCCTTACTCTTACAACGTACAACCGAAATAACTGGAATTATAAAGTTGAAATATCGCGTAAAGTGTCTTTTGGGATTGTAGAGGAGCATTAAGGGAAAAATTTCCGAAACACCTATGTGGCCGTGAAATAACAACATTTTACATTTAGTAACTTCGGCGAAAATTAGGTTGGGCTACCACTAGTACTTTTATATTATGATCCAATTTAATATGGATATTATGATTTAGTGATGTCAATGTTTTGGATATTATGAGTTATATTTTTTAAGATTTTTGGTAATTTTTCTAGTGTTATAATTGATATGAGAAATAAAAACAAGGAAAATTAGTAAAAATAATATTTATTTATAAGAAAAAAAAATACCCGTAAATAAAAAACTCCTACAACCTTAACCGCATCAGTAGTCAGATTAAGCAAATTATACAAAATTTACATAAATTTACGGCTATGTGTTATTCTGAAGAATAAACATTAAACAAAATTATTGTAAAGTTACAAACATCCATCCTCCAACAATCATCCATATTATAATATAATATATATTTATAATATATAATAATAGAATAATTTCTATAGAAAATTATTGTAACTGATTTTACTTTTAATTAATTTTTTTTATTCTTTTCAGAATTACGTACTAGGTCTCAGCAGACCTTCTTATGACAGACTTGGCTTCCAACCAGCTAACAACGAGCAACACGTAACTGCTTTCTACAGAAATATTATTTTGAATTTGAACTGTCGTTTTGGAAACCAGCACTGTGTGAACAGATCACAAGAATTATTGCAAAATTTGATAAATAATCCTAGTAAGTATATATGTATATACCTAAGTTAGCTTATAATAAACTTATTTTCTGAACATGTAGAAGGAAAAGTGACCTTATGTTTTATGGTTTATGGTTGTTATACATTGTTTAAGACTTTATAGTCTTGGGTTATCCCAAGATCAGCTAAACTAAAACTTAAAATCAATTGATTAATAGTATTATATTATATTTTGACAATGCATGTACAAAATACAATAAAAAAATATATTTTATTTTTAATTTTGAAATATGTTATTAAATGATATTACAATTTTTAGGTCAAAATCTACACCCTGACATTCAGACTACGGTATTTTGTTCCGGCCTTCGTGGAGGTAGCAGCGAAAACTTTAACTTTTTGTGGAACAGATACTTGGCCAGCCAGGACTCGAGTGAACAGGCAATTTTGCTTAACGCTCTCGGATGCACTTCTAACGCCACCCTTCGTAATTTGTAAGTTGTTCTTATTATATTTTTTTTGTTTTCAATCCCATTCAATTTAAAAACGTTGTTTCTTATGAAATGAGAAAATTCACCCATTGAAATATAAACTCAAAATTTCACACAGTAAATCCAGTCGTCTATGAGTTTTAGCGAAAGAAAAGAATTACTTTTTATTATAAACCTTGTTGGAGCAACGATGTGTAAAATAAAATTGAATAAATCAGCTTCACGCTGTATCTCGCACACAGCAGGGTAGGCAGAGGGAACCTAGTGGTAAAACACTCCGTTCTCCACTTTCCGCCTAATTCTGAAGGCATTGCGTGTTAAGTAGCGGAACTCAACATTGCGCATAGACAACGATCGATTTTGTAGTCACGCTTTGTGCCTCTGCGCCACAACTAGCCTCAACGATGCAACGATGAAGTAATTGTGCCTTTTAAAAAAAAATAAGATTGTTTATATCATTCTAATAAAAACACAATTTAAAAACTTTTATTGTATCTTAAAAAATCATAAAAAATCAAACAGCGCGAATACGCGACGCACTAAATGAAACATATAAATCTATCGACGGCTGTACTCATAGCTGTGATTGATCGTAATAAATATAACCCGATTTAGAACCGAACTCCCAATCATCGCGCATACAGCCACATATCTCGTAAATGTGACTTAAAGGTTTGAATAAAATATAATTTGTGTTAAAAAAATCCCAATAATTTACGCGTTGAAGAAAATTCCAATCGAAGTTTCCAGTGTTCCTACACCTAAATCATTTATTACATACAAAAGACAAGATAATTAAGAGAAGTTTTCATATATAAATTCAAACATATATATTTTAATATTTTAACATTTTTTTAGCTATATGAACCAGGTGATTGACGATAACTCATCTGTAAGAGATCAAGACAGGCACACCATTCTTGTGTCTATTATTAACTCAAGCCCAGCTGGCACAGAAGCAGCATTGGACTTTATAATTCAAAACTTTGCACTCATTCAACCAAGGTTAGTAATATTTTTTCTTTAGCTTTAGCTAACCATTCGTCCTGTATATAAGCATAAGCATATAGCAGATAAGCCAAAGAGTGTCTACACTCTCAATGTACTCTCTCGCTTTCAAGACATTCCGTTTTCCAATTTTTGCCCCAATTCATATCTGCTAAGAGGAATTCAACGCTGTTCATCGTCTAATAGAGCTAATAAATGAAAATAATTCGTTGATCGACATCCCACTGCACAAGTAATTTACAGATTCGCACCGTCATCCAGTGACTATGAATGCTTAGATAAAAAATATGTTTTACTGTAAATAAATTAAGCTCAGAATACTAAAATAATTTTAAATGAAACTATTATACCGGATTAATTGAATATATTTAGTATTATATATTTTTGAAAACCCGACTGGATAGACAGTCTACCTGTGACCACGAACTACTGTAGTGTTCGAGACGTTGGCTTTTCAAAAATTTGTAATAATCGCGATAATAAAAAGGTTTTATTACTAAAATTATTCTTTAATTCAATCTATACTAGATTTAAAATTGACGTAAAATAAATATTAAAGTATATCATAAGATAATATTCACAACTTTTAAACTGTTATTCAATACTTAAGAATAAAAATTCTTATTTCGAAAACGTATGAAATTTTTAACTTAGTGGCATTTCAACACGCGCGTCCTGGCGCTTGGTTTTCCAAATACATAAGTATATTTTTCTTTCCAAGTGTCGAATAACACTTTAAAAATTGTCAAAAATATACTAAATATCTCCCGCCAAAGGAGAATTCTAAGCAATTATCTTTGGGTAATGGAAATTTGTAGAAATCTCCCTACAGAGATACTAACAACATAAATAAGTTGTAACAAGCGTATAATAATTTTGATGTAGCTTGATGAGAACGTATGGTCGAGCGCTAGGACGGTTTTCAACGGGTTTCAAGAGGTGCGGGTTCAAATCGCCCTACGTTCAAATTTTTATATAATACGTTTTCTAAATAAGTAGTATTACAAATGTATTATGACAAATGTATTGTGTCTTCCAACAGAGTTCAACAGCTTACTGGAACTACTAACATTCTTAACGCCTTGGGTAGAAGACTAAGCACACAAGCACACATTGTAAAGGTAAATAAAAAAAATATTACTAAATATAATATTATAAAGCGCAAGACTGTGTTTGTTCGTTTATACGCTAAGATGTCTGAAAGTACTGGTCGGAATTTATTTTCGTATGAAAGCTACATTCCTTAGGAGTGCTATAGGCTTGGCTATAACATTACGGTGTAAGTCGTGAGTTAGCCTTAAATAAAGAAATAACAAAGGTTATGAACGCTATAGAATTACAAATATGAAAAAATAAAGGAACCTATGTCCAGCCCAAGACCCCCAAATATCTCTATATGAAATTTTATCACAATTAGATAAGCAGTTTGGCCCTGATTGCTACACAGACAGACAGACAAAGGTACTTTCGAATTTATAATATAGGTATGGAGGTATGGATATTGTATTACAAAAACATTAAATATGATCAAAATGTAAAATTAAAGTAATTAAATACTCTGTTCACGGCCGCGAGCCTATACTAGAGTCCCACGGGGAGTGCCCTTACCGCTGATGATATCCTCTCAAGCAGCTACGTAGTGATTGCATTTTCTCAGAATTATAAGAAAAAGGTGTTCATGATTGATTGTATAAATTATATAATTAATCTGTTGGCAAATGCTTATAAAATAATTATAGATGATATGCGGCCGAAGCCCTGTAGTAGTAGTAGGCCGCTAGGCCGCTATAAGTATGTTTAAATTTAGTAAGTTAAACATACTTATAGCAAAACTCTTAAATTTAAAAAAAATATCGAGTTGTTTTACACATCGATAAATGTTCATTTCATAGATAATATTTAAATATATTTTTTTTAACATTTTACAGATTCAAAACTTGGAAAATCGCCACGGCAGTATTTTTTCAGCTGGTGAAATAGCTGCTGTTGCTGGAATTAGGGATAATGTCCGTGGGTCTATTGCTTGGAATGAGAACAATTATAATTTGGTCAATTCCTGGCTTGATAACTATTTTGAAGGAGATGAAGACGATGACGGAGGAAACAGCGCTCATGGACTAGCATCTAGCTTCATCATCATCATTTCAATATTCGCCACTATTGTAAATCGTTAAATGAACTTATTATTTATTTTTATACAATAACTTTGTACAATAATTTTTATACTGTACGTACAAAAGCTAATTGTTATAAGCCTAAGATGAGATAAAAAAATATAATATAATAATTAGATATGTTATTGTAATGTTTATATTATCTATTGTAAAATAATTATATATGATAATAAAAAAATATTTTCCCATATATTTTTTATTCAACACAGTATGTTGTAGATATAACTATCTTTCCAGTAGTCTTACTATCAAAACATTATGGCGTAATTTAAACAATGTAAGGACAATTTTGGGTTTAACTCTCAATTAGCGGAATGACTATATTTAAACTGCAACGGTGAGCGCTCCGCCATTCAACAAGCATTGTGAAATTTCCAGCCGAAAAAGGAAAACACATAGTATTCACCTTAATTCATTTTGCCTATATTGCCTTTTAATAAAATATCATACCTTTGAATGATCTACATTATTTTTGAAGTAAATAATTTTATTGAGAAACTTAAGAAAAGCGTAAGCAGAATGGTATTGCCTATCAAGATTAAAATGCTATCTTGAATATCGTTATGGATAAACTTGATAACGTCAATCAAACACGAATAAGGTGGCGAAGATGAATAATATAAAGTACTAGACGTATTATTAGAAGTATTTGTTCGCTTTCAAATTGTTATTTGATGATGTCATGACAAAAATCATCTTTAACATACTTAGTAGAAAAATTGTATAATGTTTCAAGTTATTACATAAAGTTAAAATAATTTTAACAAAGTTTGTTTAAATGGTAATTTTAACATTTGTTCTGGTTACTTTGTTGTTGTATTGAACATATTAATAAATATTAACTTAATTAACCTAATGTGAACATATTTACTTAATGAACCTAATATAGTTATACTACCGAACATGACAGAAGTAATAAAATAAACAAACTATATTAAATTTATTAGAACCAGGGACGTTGAGTTTTCCTACTTGAGGTGTTGTGTGTTGTCCGCCACTCTACATGCAATACCTCGAATTTTCGGGGAAAATGAAGAACGAAGTGTCTTAATACCCTTTGTCTGTCCCTTACTTGCACCTTGCTTTACTTTATATATATTTAACGCTTTACTGTGCGGTCAGTCCAGTAGTTATCCGGCTTAAGAATTTTACTGGAAATGTTTAACCATTTTTACAAAATCATTATACTTATTCATCAATAAGATTTAAATTATATGCTATATTTTATATAACTGGCCAATATTTTACCAAATATTTCACGCACTTGATAATCTATTGAAAAATATTAAATCTTTTATCTCATCTCATCCAGTTGACACTATCGGTTCATGTTAGTCAGTATCGGGTTCGACCTATTTCGATTGGCTTCACTGTTAGGTCTAGTTGTGTTCTTATGGGTCGTTGCGTACTGTGAATTCACCGGCCACAAGAAAAATGGCCCGGACTAAATATAAGAGTGGAATTGTTGTTTTTTTATTTATGCTACTTCTGAATTTCGTAAAATTATTGCCAATAGTTCGTTCACCAGTTTTAGAAACTACGGATACTATTTATTCAACTACAATTTTATATCAAAATGAAGTAAATTTAGAAAATGAAAGCGGTTTACTAGTGGAAGATGCAATATTAAGTGCTGAGACAAATGATACTATACAAAGAGTGGGGAGTAGAATACAATCACGACAAAATGTTAGGCCAGGCCAAACAGTTTTAAAGTATAACATCAAAATCAAAAGAAACGGCGACAGATTCGAAGGGCAGGCTCTTATGGAAGTAAGACTTACTGAGCAAACAAGAGAAGATGCAATAATACTTAATTTTGTAGAACTCAATATACAAAGAGTGCGTGTCGGTGTATTAACAGCGTCAAATTTAGTGGACACTCCTTATATCATCGACGATGGCTTATTAGAAATTTCCCCTGCGCAAGTAGCATCGACGTATCAGGTCTTAGTGGAATATACTGCAAACTTCAGAAACGATGGTATAGGGCTTTACATTGGAAGATTTGATCAAATGTAAGTTTTAAATCTTTGATTATAATATTCCTAAAAATATTTTTTTCATATAATATTCATGTTCATATTCAGTTCTTGACTAAGTTATTACTTAAATATACCAATAATATATATATTTTTTTATATATAAATTCTTAATTATATACTTTACTATCTAACCATTCTTTCTCAGATACAGAAAGAGCCTCTTGACTTTCTTAAAATACTTGTGCTTAGTTTGCGACTCTGCTAATGAATTGTATTTTTTGATTGATCATTGTGAAAATTGTGAAATATCTATTTTGTATTTTTTAAGTTAGATTTTTTACGAAAGAACGGTTACATTATAAAAATGTTTTGTAAATCGATCTTCTTAAAGCATTTAAATTGGCGTTAAGCTACTTAGCCTTATATTCTCTAAAAAAAATTCTTAATATACACTTTTATATAATTTTAAATTTGATTTTAGTGACTACATGGCTATGAATCTACACCCAACAAACGCCAGACGTGTTTTTCCTTGCATGGATGAATCAAATCTAGCAACGACAATAGCATTTACATTTGAAAATATGGAATACAGCAATTTAATTTTAAATTCAATGCTTGCAACGGATAGCCAGTACGTAAAATCAATAGTTTTTTTTAAATATTTATTTATAGTTATAATTTTTGTAAAAACATAGGAAATATGGTCCTCTATATTTATTTTGCAAATTTTTTCACCATCTACGAAAGTTATGATAGTTGTGGCTCCAACTTAGTAGAATATATAGATAGATATATTTAAATTATTTTCTTTATCCTAATGTTGTTAGATAAAATAATATTATGGCGTTCACTATAGGCAATACATTTTAATATTATATGTTTATTTAGAACAGAATATAGACCACTGGAAGGTCCACCTCATCTTTGGGGAATGGTGGCACACAATTTCAATGTTTTAAACATTCCTACCGCAAATGTACATATATATACACGACCATTGGTTAGCATAGATACCGCGCTTACTTCAATAGCTGTTAATAACTATTATAATGCGCTTAATGAATGGACAGATAAGCCATATTTAGAAATTACTAATGACCAAGATGGTAAAATGCATATTATAGCCGTTCCTGATATATCAAGAGATTGGACTGCGTTATCTACAGTGTGTATTTGGTAAGTACAAAAGTAGCTATTTTTCTTATTTCTAAAGTGGTCAAGATAATACAATCTGTATAACTATACAGTACAATTGAATAAACGATTATAATTTTAGGGAGCCTTACATGATCATGGAGAACAATAATGCTTTCAAACATAGAAAAATAGGTCTAGTGACCATTGCCGAAGCAATGGCGAGACAATGGTTTGGTTACGTTCTATATCCAGACAACTGGCGACATCAGTGGATTCTCACTGGATTAAATAGCTATGTTGCTTATGATATTGTCAATGATGTAAGTAGTAACTTTTATTATGAAAAATATGTTATGAATAAATTATTTAAAAGTATATTTATTATATTTAATGAGTAAAACTAATTTAAACTAAAAACTTATTTAAACTAGGCGGTCAGTAAACTAATTCTTACCTAATTAAATTTAAAGCTATAGATAAAAACTAGTCATATATTATGAACATTAAAACTATAGACGTGGATCTTGCTTTCTTTTTTAACTCTATTAAAAGTTTTGGACTTCGAAAATAAAAATTGGAATATTTATCATTATTGTTTTAATAGTTCCAGACTGATGTTAATGGTCTAGATGAATCATTACTAGACATGAATACAATATTCACAACAGATGTTATACAAGAAGGACTTTTGTTAGACGCTTATGAGACTTCGAGGCCGCTGAATTTAGGCAACAATATTTTCGAAGAAAATGAAGTAAGATTTCATATTAATGGTGTAATGAAGTATAAAGCTGCAGCATTATTAAGAATGTATAGAATTATTCTGGGTGAGGAAGATGTAATAAAAGCGGCCGCAAAAGCATTGTTAAGAAGCAGGTAAGAATATTATAGTTCTTCTGATAGAAAATCTTTATATTCTAGATATATTGATGGTTGATTGTATCTGTTATGTTTATTGGCCGCAAATTTGATATTTTTTCATTATATCATCAAATTGGTACTTAGAAAACAAAAAATGAATGAACGAACCATACACTTATATGGGTTCGTTCATTCATTTTAAGAATTTAAAAAGAATAAAGTTTACTAGACTTACCGTATTATTATGACACATGAAAAGGAGAATATATCATGTGAATATTTCAGCTATGATTAAAACCTCAAATTTCAATTATTTCATAACAAATATACCAATATAGGTCCTTAGAACCGGTAAATGCGCAAAACTTCTACGAAGCACTGCTAAGTGTACAGGTTCCCGAGAACGTAGTGGAACAACTGGAAACCTGGGTTGATAATAAAGGGTATCCACTTGTTACCGTTACACTTAGGACACAAGGAGTTATTCTTATACAGGTATAATTTCTTTTATTTTATTTGTTTGAATGCGGTAGAAGTAAGAGCTAGAGTATAACTGTGAAATGTCTCTATAGCTTGTTAAAATAACTCGGCCTGTCTAGAACTATCATTAATTTATTTCTGGAACGTACTTTGCATGCGGTATTAATTTAGAATTTGTTTAAGTAGAGAGAAAAGCTCGGACCGGAAATGTGAGCCTTAATACGCGTTAAAATGGGCCTCTTAATTAGTCAATTTAGTCCCAAGTCCCAGGCACCACTCTTACCTTGCAATGTGAGATACCCGACAAGGTGAATACATGGAATCCTAAGTAGTTCTCTTTTCCAATGTAGTACTTTGTCAAAATGTACTAGAAAAACATGTGGAACTTATAAATACATCATATTCTAAATGCGCCAGGAAAATGTCAAAAATTTTTTGTAAACTATATATTAGGACAAGCAAGTGATTTTGCTAAGTAAAGTGATTACTGACTACAATAACATACAATCGCTTAATAACACGAAATAATACTTTTTTGAAGGAATTTGAAGACTGAAAAAATTAACTAATTACTATTAATTTGATAAAGAATATAGCACATTTAAACAAACGTTAATATGCAAGACGTTAATAGATAAAAATTGTAATGATATAGTTTAATTTTTTCAGGAACGTTTCGGTTTCTCACCAGAGATACATGTCGATTTTGTGATTCCAATATCATATACAACAAGCGTAAATCCCAATTTCAATAACGTTTATGGAGTAACAATGATGACAAATTCAGAAATTTTAACTTTTAATTTGGGTGAAGAAGATTGGGTTATAGTTAATCTTCAAGGACAAGGTAGGTGAAACAAATAGATTAAAGGAAATAAACAATATTCTCACATATTTTATTTAAAGTAAATTAATTCAATAGATTTGCCCCCAATAGCATGAATAATTTAAATTTAATAATTACGGTATTAGTTATTTATTAATTACAGTATTTTTTTAGGTTTTTATAGAGTCAACTATGAAACTGCATTATGGGAGAGGTTAATTGAAGCTTTAGGTGACCCTGACCGTAGAGGAGTGATTCATCCGCTTAATCGTGCTACAGTAAGTTTCTAATTATCTTTGCAATTAAGTTAATTAAAATATAGCTATTTAATGAAGTACAACCTTGCTTAAAGTTGTTCAGTACGGTGGGACGTATTTGTTGAACATTGCCATTTTTTACTTGCTCTAGTAGTAGTCATAAGACAAACTGTGGCGTAGAGTTGCGCTACTCAACATGTGAAGTCTCGATTTGAGATGGAAAGCAGAGGACAGAGTGGTTTACACTTGATTCTCGCTGCCTCTATTGCAATATAATGCAGGGTAATGTGTGAAATTGAAAAATATATAATTTTACTACTCTTTTCAGCTTATCGACGACGCTCTTAACTTGGCTCGTGCCAACAAACTGGGCTATGATATTGCACTGCAAGTAGTTTTGACAATGGAACTTGAAACTGAATACGCAGCTTGGAAAGCATTCGTTAGAAATATGGACTTCTTAAGAAAACGTCTAGTACCATACGCATTAGACGATGACGATCTGGACGACGATATATATTTGGTAAATGCCAATGCTTTTGTTATATTTAGCATGTCGTTTGTATGATTATATTATAACCATTTGAAATGTTAGTGAATATTATTTTACTCTTGAAGTAAATTTATTGGAACTAAATTTCAAATTCAAATTATTACCTTTTTTTAAACATTTTTAAAGTGTTATTCCACACTTAGGAAAGAAAAATACTTATTTAGAAAACGTATAAAAATTTGAACGCAGCGGGACTCGAACCCGCGCCTCCTGGAAACCGACCAGGCGCTCTGACCACTAAGCCATGCGTTCTCGCCAAGCCTCGCCGTCGAAATTTTTATACGCTTGTTACAACTTATTTATGTTGTTAGTATCAAGTTGTAAAAGCGTATAAAAATTTCGACGTAGCTTGGCGTACTTAAATAAACGTAATTTAAAGCCAGTCGTGGTGGAGGGGTACGAAGTGTGACTGTAATATTGACTGGTTGTGGGTTCGATCCCCTCGAGGAAATGAAATATTTATTTAAATTTATATTTTCATTTCTTTGTTCTGGTATCGAGGCAAGGCGCGACGCTAAGTTCCGCCATTCAACACGCAATGCCTTCAGAATTTGGTAGATAATAGGGAACGCAGTGTCTTAACACTAGGTTCGTTTCATTCGTTCAGCGTGAAGCTAATTTATTTATTAAATGCATGTAAGTAAAGTATTACTTATTATAGAGAATGATAAGAAGAACAATCCTTGAATTTGAAAGTGAAATTGGATTCTATCCTCAAGCAAACGTCGAACCGGCTATGATTTCCCTTACCCGTGGACTGGTTATGGATCACGCTTGTCGATCAGGATATGATCCATGTATAGCTGCAGCCGTGGATTTGTTCTATGATCCCAATAACAACGATGTAGTGTAAGTATTGTTTTTTTATAATATTTTATTTCCTCGAGTGGGAATCGAACCCACAATCTGTCGTATTTACAGTCGCACACTTGTGCTCCTGCGCATTGACTGGTCTCATTAAATATAAATTGAAAAAAAAAATTATAACAAAGAAAATTTTGCTTACATTTTATGATAAACTAACACGCCATTAGCTAATGCTGCATCATGATGGTCTCATATTTATTTCCGATTTTTTTTAAAGAAAATAAATGTTTGTATATCATCAAATTAATTCTTACTATTAGGAAAAAGAAATTAGATTTTTTCAATAATATGTATAACTTTCCCATAGGAATCCTGATATACCAGCCGACCTTAGGCCAGCAGTTTACTGCACCATGGTTAACCAAGGAGACGAAGATGTCCTAACAGCCCTAAGAAATCGCTTGAATCTAGAAACATCTAGATATGAACGTCTTGTAATATTGGAATCCATGGCTTGCTCTCAAGATGCTGGTTTTATTACCTCGTTAGTAATGTTAAATTATATATAAGAAAAGCTGTTGTCAAATTCAAACTGTTCAAGGAAAAAGTTAATTAAAAAATTTATTTATATATTATAGGAACCTAAAAAATAATATAATATGATTATATATATGTAAATATATTATATAACCCACTTTACAGGTTACTGCAAGGAACAATCAACCCGAACGAGCCTTACGCTACAGAGGAGAGATCAAAAATATTTGCTGCCGTCGCTAATTCAAATTCTGACAACGCGAACCTCGCTTTAAGATTTATGATTAGCAATACAAATAACATAAGAAATATGTAAGTTATTATAATTTAGCTTCACACTGTATACCGCACGTAGTAGGGTAGGCAGTCCCTCTGGCTAATTTTAAAACCTGGGAACCTAGTTTTAAAACACTCCGATGACATTAAGATCTGTTCCCCATTTTTTGCTCAATTCTGAAAGCATTGCGTATTAATTTGCCAAACTCAACACCGCGCTTTACCTCGACATCAGAGCGCAGAAATTAAAATATTAAATATTTTATTTCCTCAAGTAGGAATGGAACCCACATCCTGCCTCGTTTACAGTCACACGTTTGTGCCCCTGCGCCACGGCTGGCCTCTGGTTTTTGCTTACATATAATTATCTGTTTGTTCATTTATGATATGTAATCATTATTAGTACCTACTCATAAAATATTGAAATAAAATATCTGAATTTTATAATTTTATCACAAGCTAAGAGAAGAATTTACTTATCAATCTTTGGATTAAGGTCTACTAGTAACTCTACTGCTTTGAACTTTTGCCTAAACTCATTTTACTCTTATACTTAACCAAAATTATTCGTAATAAATAAAGAAAGAGTAAATATAACTTTTATCTTAATTGATAATAACAGATATTTAACGACCAACAGAATATATATACATTATACTAATATTATATTTAAACATACTAAATACATATTTTATTATTATGAAGATATTTATTCTAATTTTAAATGACACAATTTAGCCTAACTATGAACATGCATGTTATATATATCAAGTGCTCGAAACGTTGGACCTTCTAAAATATATATTCCCATATAAAAATATACGCGAGTAATCCAATTGAAAAAATTTAATTTAAAATATGTAAAAATCTTGAAAATTTGCGACTTATTCAAATTATTAAACGATTATTTATTTTAGATATGGTGGTCCAGAGAAACTAGAAGAGGTGATTTATATTTTAGCAGACAATATGGTCACTGCTGATCTATCTATTGATGTAAGTTAATTTTTTATGATATATCTAGATTAAGAACTTTTTTTATAACACCAGATATTCAAAAGACTACTGAAAACAGTTTCTATATAAAATATTATATTTAAACTTTAATAAACAAAAAACATTGTAGCTAGTTACAGTCCACGACGTCTAAGCTGAGCTAAGTGTAATTCTGTTATTGGCCTAAACCAGTTTATACTGCTGTTTGACAACCAGCCTTCTCCTCTTGTACTTAGGTTCAATATATTATATAAAAATTAAAAGCACATTGAATTGTTTCGTTTGTAACAGACGAAACGACAACGAACGATAAAAAAAAATCTTCAACAAAATATTTAATCTCAATATTTTGTAATAAATTTATTTGTAAGAAATTATCATTAGATAATTTAGACATTAATTTACTTCATTTATTTGTTTTTTTATAGTAGCATCAACACTCCGTTCCTTACTTTTCCCCAATTTCGAGAATACCTTGCTTACCAGAGTGAATAAATCAAAATAATTAATTCTCCGATCGAAATTCGATCAAATGTACAGCCAGATACTGAAATCAATCTACTTTAATAAAAATTTAACTTATTTCTATATATATTTTTTAAAGAAAAATACAATTTTTCTTTACAGTTTACGAACTGGGTGAATTCATTAGAAGTTATAAGCAATATAGATGACTCTGACATAGTCGCAGGCGATGCGAGAGCGAGAGTCGCTCAAAACCTCGCGTGGAACAATAACCTAATGGAGCAAGTGTACGAATGGATCGACGAGAACGATGCACCTGCATTATTTGTATCTAGTTTCTTAATATCTATAGCTGTATTTATTTCTTTATTTAATCACTAAATTATGATTTTTTTATAGTTATAAATGTGTATTTTATATTTAATCACTAAAATATTATTTTTTTGTTATATTAGTTTATTGGGGTTACTTTAAATAGTTTTTTTTATTATTATATAATAAGGCAGGTATTATAGATAGATAGATTTTTGATACTCATTACTATCGTTTTCGATAGTATATGTAGTTTCAAATTTCTATAATTGAACGTTTAAAATGGATTTTTGTTTTAAAAATCATTATTAGAATGGATGTTTTTAATAATTAATAATAATAATAATATTTTTTAAGTATTTTCTTTCATTATTTATATACTAAATAGTTAATATTTAATCGTATTTAAAGGAACGCGTCAGTTTTGCACAAAGTGAATTATAAGTAAGGTTTTTTTTATTTTAATTTAATAAGTTACAAAAAATAATAATTATATTTACTTTATAATAATTATAATAATAATTTGTCAGTATAAGATGTTAGTTTAAGTTTTTTACTGCATTTTCACTCACATTTATAACTTGTAAAAGTTATAAATTGACATGGAGATTTAAAAATGAAGCAAATGCGTCCTCTTGCTTCGTTTTTAAAACAATAAAACACGTCAATGTATTAAAATTAAGAATATTTAATCAATAAATATTATTTTTAATTATAATTTAAATAAATTAATTTTATATAATAATAACCTAATCTACGTAAGTAATATGTACATATTACAATTAATAAATAAATATAGAATAAGAATAATTATTTTTATTTTAACTTTTAAATTATAAGTTACTTAACTTGACTAGAATATAATATTGTTATAAAATAATATTATATTGTTATATACATTTAACTTGATTTAAAGCTTTTAAAAAACTATATGCAATACAGATGTAGGAGGGAGCTCATAACAGAAGTTCTTTTAGCTTCACGTTATATCCCGCACATAGCATAGCAGGGTAGGCAGAGGGAACTTAGAAACCTAGTGTTAAGTCACTCCGTTCCCATTAAGACACTTCATTACCCCTCTTTCCGAACTCTGAAGGCACTGCTTGTTGAGGAAATTAAATTGTTAAATAGTTCATTCTCCCGAGTGGGAATCGAACCGACAACCGTCGCATTTACTGACGCACGCAGTTGCCCCTGTGCCACGATAGCCCCAACAGATCAAAGAACAGAAACAGAAGTAAAACAGTTTCCGCTTTCTGCTTTTCCTCGTATAACAATGTAAAAAAGAATCTAGTGTGAGACACTCTGTGCCTTACTTTTCAAGACATTGAATGGAACTGTTTGCCGCATTTTGTCTGTCTACCAGAGCAGAGTAAAGAACATAATTTAAATATAATCTTTCCCCTGAATAGTGATCCTGTCAATCATCTTCACGCTTATAGTCAAACGCTATCCCACTATTTGTTAATCAATCAATATATTGTAAAATACTAGCGAACCCTCGCGGTTTAGTCCGTCTGTTCTACAAAATTATTTATTTTCTCATCTGAATGACTTTCATGCTTTAATAACATCTTCATTTTAAATTTACATATATTCCATACTAAACCTTTTGCCGATTCAATAATTACGTAGTGATGTCGGCGCATGAAATAATTAATATTGACATAACTTTTTATTTATCAATAAATTTCAATAAAATTTAGACTAAACATTAAGGTAAATGTCCCAAAATACAATAGTAAAAACTGCATTTCAATAGATTATGCCGTTTCTAAGATAATAATGCACAAACGCACAGACAAACAGAACAGTTTAAAAATACTTGTTTTGGACTCTTTTACATTTATAAATGCTCATATCTTCCATGTACAGACATGGATAAGTTACTTTTCATTTTCATTCATTTCATTACAGGTAAGGCACTTATTTTTTTTTATATTTATGTTTGTCTTACAGCTGACTTTTAAGGAATGTCAATTAAAATCTTGTTAAAATTTCGAAACAAGCATATGAAGGAAATATTAATTTTAGGTAATTTATCAAAGTTACTTATTACAATAAATAATTAGGTAAATAGTTTACAGTTAGGTACATGTACGTATACATTTTATATATTATAAATAAAATTTAATAATATTCCTATAGTTAGAAGTCCTGATGCAACTGTTAATCGCTTTCCTTTATTAACGAGTTTTGATGTTGTAATCGTACTCTGAAATAAATAGGTGCATTATTGTATAGGATTTTACAGAACTATCGGTCACATCACTGAAGACCTAAAAGAAGAAGGGTATTTTTCAATAGATATCTAAGAGTTAAGTGTGACACAATAAATTAGCTTCACGCTGTATCCCGCACAGCAGGGTAGGGAACCTAGTGTTAAGACACTCCGCTCTCCACTTTTTGCCGAATTCTGAAGGCATTGCGTGTTGAGTGGCAGAACTCAACGCCGCGCTTAACCTCGACATCAGAGCGAAGAAATAGAAATAGAAATTTATGTAAATATTTCATCTCCTCGAGTGGGGATCGAACCCACAAGCAGTCGATTTTACAGTCACACCTCGTTTTCTTCTTACTACAACGTTCTGAATGTCTTACATTCTTGTCTTCGCTGCCCGTCTAAATTGAAGACATGGAGTATGAAGTGACGGAACTAAGCAAACACAGCAGGAAAATGAAAATAATTTATTCTCTCGAGTGTATTGAACCCACAACCATCGCATTTACAGACAGATGCTGCACTGATTGTTTCCAAACTTAGCTCCTAAGCACAATACATTGTATGAAAGTTACCTCAGTTGTTGTAGATGTAGTTGTTGTAGTCCTCACAATGTTAACCGGTCTGGGTTGTCCAACGGGTATTCTATAGAAAAATCTGTTTTCATTTCGCCTGCAAAATAATATACAAATATATTATATTCATAAATACAATATTTTATCTTTAAATTAAAATTAATTTACTACAGCTCGTGAGGTCTAGGCTTAGCTTTACATTTGTGTGAGTATTCATATACATACAGTGTAAACGTGACATCACTTTCATAGCCTAAACCGGTTTATAGTGATTTAAAAAAAACTAACTTACACATTATCCTGATAGCAACGTCACATAATTAAATCTCACTATATTATTTTTGTGTTCGATTTACTAAGAGAGAAAGATAAGGTTGACACCATCTCTCTCACCATCTCATTTAAGAATGGAAACATATATATGACCAAGCAGTGAAAACAGACATAAAAGAAAAACGTGGATACAACGCTGTTCTTGATGACATATCACACGTGAGCCGAAAGCAATAGAAATGAAGATGCAATGTCCGACGTAGAAGAATTAATACCTCTATTTTTCGTTGTTTTTTTATTGAATCCTAATATTTTTCTGGCTCTACTTTCATAATCTATAATGCTAAGGCTCAGTTTAAACCTCGCGAACTGTAACTCGTCTGCTACATTGAAAATGTATGTATTTCTTAATATTTTTCTTTCCTTAGTGTGCTTACATAGTTTAAAAAATACATTTAATTTTAATATCTTATTGAATATTACGTGATATATTTTTCGGATCGGATCCAATAATCTTGAAGGAATTATAAATATATAGTGGGAAGATTTTGTTATACTTCTCACGTATTTTGCTAGGGTCGCGATGCGCTATAACTTCAATTTGTAGTAGTAGTACTGTTGAGCATACGAAATTTATAAATAATATGAAATTAAATGCAGAACTTAGTTTTAAGAAATTCTGTTAACTAGATTACGATCGATTTTTGAGGCATTGCGAGGCGGAATTCGCCGCCGCGCTTGGGTACCACAGCAAGAAAATAAAATTTTGAATATAATCATTCCACCGAGGGCAAAATCGAACCTACAATTTAAGGACAGACGCTGTACCAGTGTGCTGTGATGTCTAATTTTTCTTCTTATAATATATCTAATTTCAACAATTTCTCTTATAACCATCTAAACTAACCAAACCGAAATAGAACTATAAGTAATAAAATCCTTTCCCCAAGTGTGACTTGAACGTGGAGTAGAATACTCCTTCACTTTTTACAGGGTGGAAGTGTCAGCGCTCCCTTTACGGGAACATCATATAGAGTAAAACATTTTACCCATAACTAAAGAAGTTAATCAAGATACCTCACCAGTTTAGACGTAGAATTTTTTTTCATTTCACGATGTTTATCCATACCTGTATTTCGTGTGACGCAGTTACAAATAGATACCAATAATCTAAATACATACTACTACAAATATATTACTAAAGGTTAATTAACTTTGAACTTTGCCGCCAATACCTACGACTCGGTTTCGGAATAAGGCGTATGAGTCGGTTTCCCTTTGATAGGTTTGTGTGCGTGAGTTGTTCTTGACAAATGGCGTTTTATATTACAACAATAATTTTGTTATTAATTTTGTTTGAAAATTTTTTTTTCATTTTTGGGATTTTTTTTAATTGTATTAGGCTTTTATAGAGTAATTAAAACTGTGGTTTCATTTAAAGTGGTGCTGACACTTCCATCCTGTATATGTATAGCCACGAATTTGTATACATAGGTACGTACATAGATCTACCTTAGATCCTTGGGCTCTTTACGATGATGATCTTCCCCCAGCATCATCAGCACTGTAATGTCGAAGGTCAATTACTGATGTCTAATCTTTCTTTTAATAATTTTACTTACATATTATGTTCAGCGGTAGTTTTATCTTCCAGTTCGAAAATGTTTACGTCAGATTTTATTACAAATCTATTGTCTTGCATAACGTTATAGTAACATGTTTCACGTAGATCTGGATTCAGCCTGAAACATAATAAAACATAACATAAAATATTTAAGTATATTTAATTTATTAAGCTTAATATACCTTTTGTTTAAAACTTTGGTTATTTTATAAAATTGTGAGCGTATTTTTTTTATTTACAAGCACAATTATTTTTGTATTATTAAAAAATGTTTGGTTTTGATCTTAAACCTAATGTTTTGCTGTTATATTGAGACGTTTTACAAAGAAACATTTTTTGTTAAAGTTAAAGATTAGCATAGGTTTCTTCGTACATCTTTTCTTTTAGTAAAACCAATGAAAAATAAAGTTTAATGAAGCATTTTAAAGTCATTATTTTATTTAAAATCAGTCGCGGTGAGGAGGCACAAATGTGCGACTGTAAACGCGAAAGGTTGTGGGTTCAATTCCAACTCAAGGAAATTAAATATTTATTAACTTAATTTCCTCGCTCGCTGGGAACCAGGCAAAGCGCGACACTTAGTTTAGCAAGTCAACACGCAATGCCTTCAGAATTCGGCGGAAAGTAGGAACGGAAGAATTTTAATGGGAACGAAGTGTCTTAACACTAGGTTCCCAGGCTCCCCCTGCGTACTCTGGTATGTGGTGGATACAGCATGAAGCTAAAGACTACATTAAATATAATTATTATGTGTATTATTACTTACCTGGTCTTATAAAAATTCTCATAATGATCTCTCATATCATTCAAACATGGTCTATATTTAATTTCACAAGCAAATTCCACAATTTTACTTCTAAATAGTCTTGTCTTTGGATGCTGTTCAGGATTCACTATTAGTCTTCTGTACATAGTTGACACCTTACTTTGCATAAATTGCTAAAAAGCAAAGAAATATTATTATTTATTTATATTTTTATTGTTTCGAACAAGTAAGTTCTGAAATAAGTTTCAGCTAAACAAACACACTAGCTTTATAAAGTTAATATATATAGTTAAATATGTATAGTTAAACACATTTTTAGGGTAAGCCGAGAGGATTTTACTTTTTCTTTAAAATTTTTCGTTTTAAGGTAAGCAAACTAGACGTAAATACGGTTATTGCATGTATAAGCATAAAGAAAACATCTGCCATCAGAAGTAAAAAAATATTTACATGAATAAAAAAACAATTCAACCTTAAATTCCATCATTTATCATTTGTTAACTATCTAAAATATATAAAATATATACAAAATCAGCTTCACGCTGTTTCCCGCACACAGCAGGGTAGACAGTGGGAACCTAGTGTAAAGACACTCCGTTGCCCACTTTCTGCCGAATTCTGGAGGCATTGCGTGTTGAGTGGCAGAACTCAACGCCGCGCTTAACCTCGACACCAGAACGAAGAAATGGAAATATAAATTTAAGTAAATATTTCATCTCCTCGAGTGAGGATCGAACCCACAACCAGTCGGTTTTCCAGTCACACTTCGTGCCGCTGCGCCACGACTGGCATCATCACATTTTTTTTGTTTATCCAGAAACTAAATATTTAAAAAAATCTACCTAAGATTAATAGAGGACGTCGTTGTGCAGGGGCACAAGGGTGTGACTGTAACGCGAGTTGTGGGACGTAATGGGAGACTCTATCGAATGAATTATTATTCCTTAATATTTTCATTTCTTTACTTGCTCTGGCACCAAGGCAAAAGCCAGGCGTTGAGTTCCGCCACTCAAAACGGACACCTCGAAAAACTCTGCAGAAAGTGGGGAACGGAGTGTCCTAACAATAGGTTCTCTGTCTACTCTGCTATGCGGAATACAGCTTGAAGCTGATTTTTATTAATAAATAAAAAAAATCCACACCTGCCATTCTCTATACAACGTTTTCGTCATTTTCACATCTTCTTTCTTTAATAATTCAGAACCTGAAATAGCGGAGTCCCATACAACCAAACTCGTTTCTTTATTCAAATAATCCAATATGTCTCTAGCTATATCCTCATGTAAGTCTCCAGCGGCGTATAAGGCAAACACGTCATTGACTATCTGGAATTTAAAAATAAAACCGGTCAAGTGCGAATCGAATTCATTCACCGAGAATCCTGTGCCAATTTCGTGTTTGTAGGTCAACGGAAAATACAATTAATAAAAATTTACAAACTTAACTTGCCGAATATAAATTAGTAACAGTTTTTTTTTCTGTGATGTACCAGTTTTTTTTCTGTAATCACCAGTTTCTGAAATTTTGTTTGTACTGCAATTTTTCACTTCTTGCTAAATTCTATGATGTTAAATCAACGGGAATTAAGGTTTTAATTATTCGGTATGTTTCATACAATATACGTCAAAAACAAAGCATAAACACTTGTATCTTTTGATAGTATTATCTTAGATTTCTTATTTGTGCTGAGATTATATTGGATTTGAGATTATACGGTACTATAGATCTGGATATAAATAAACCGCACTTAACCGGTTATGGGCGCGATAGTTATGGGTTTGTCTCCGCTCTTGTAATACAAAGTACGACGTTGAATCTGTCCCGAATTCAACCGAAAAGCGGAGAACGGGTCATCGAGGACACCAGGATCTCTCTGCCTGCCTTGTTAATCTGGAAAATACTGGAAACTGATAACAAAATTATACATACCTGAGCTCTGTTCAGTTCATTTATAGAATTGTGACCTTCTCTCAGTGTCTTTGCTATCAATCTCCATGTTTCTGTATCATAATTCACTCTATAATATCCTGTAAAAAATATATATTTTGAACTAAAGTAGTGGAATAGATTTTATAGCAATTGTTACGACGACGGTTGTGGGTTCGATTTCCACTCAGGAGAATGAACAATTTTTATTTTCTCGCTCTGGTAACTAAAACAAAGCCCGGCGTTTAGTTCCATCACTTACTACCTCAAAAATAGAGCAATGCGTGGAAAAAAAGTATCTCAATACTTCATTTCGTCTGTCTGGGTCTTGTACACTATAAAACTAGGCAGTATTCAATGTATACAGTATGAAGGTACTAGAAATTATTTCAACCCAAATAATCAAATATATTTTGATATTCAAATTATATTTCAAAAAATCCGACGATTTTGATAAAAAAACATTAATATTAAAGAAGATTTAACTAAGAAAATTGTATTGCCAATCATAAAGTAATCAGAACTCGTTGACTGTGGCTTGTGGTTTGCTTGAAAGCGAAAACCAGCTAAATAGCTGGTAGACCAGTTCATATTCATATATCTATACGTTTTGGTATAAATATAGATCTATACTAATATTATAAAAATAATAATATCTAAAAGTACAGATTTTTTTTATCTTGAAATTAACGCTGTAAACCCTAACGGCTTTTACCTTCATAACTCTGCGGAAAGTGGGGAACGGAGTGTTTGAACGAACGGAGCACTGGGTTCGCTCTGCCTACCATGCTGTGTACGGGATAAAGTGAAGCTGATGATTTAGTATATTTATGTTTGTCGTTATTCGTTTTTCTTTTCGTGTGTTTGTTTGTAAATAAGATTACAACTAATTCTGTATCTAGATTGCTACAAGGTATCTTGCCAATAGTGATCAAGGCTATTCTAAAATAGTATAATAGTAATTATAAAAATATTATGTTAATTTGTTATAATAACTCGATCTCTGACTATAGGGTAAAAACCAATCGACGGAATATTTATACTCAGAATATATAATAATTTATTTCACAAAGTGCGGAGTTGTGCTCCGCCGAATGCTTTCAAAATTCGATATATTTATTTTTTTACCTCAACCATTTTTTTTAATTAGCTTAAAACTTCACTTTGATCTTAATAATGGTTCAAAAAACTATTTAGCTAATAATAATTATAAGCAAAACCGACTGGTTGTGGGTTCGATTCCCACTCGAGGAGATGAAATATTTACTTAAATTTATATTTCCATTTCTTCGCTCTGGTGTCGAGGTTAAGCGCGGCGTTGAGTTCTGCCACTCAACACGCAATGCCTCCAGAATTCGGCAGAAAGTGGGTAACGGAGTGTCTTAACACTAGGTTCCCTCTGCCTACCCTGCTGTGTGCGGGATACAGCGTGAAGCTAATTTAATTTAATTTATTTAAATAATTATAAGCGGCAAAAGAACTCTTAATGACGAAATGACCGAGTTGATACTTGAGAAAACAAAGCAGCCGTTACGTGGGTGAGCTTAGTGACTGTACCATATTAGATACATGCTGTAGAACAAAAAATAAAGTAGAATTTCAAAATTAATAAATTATTTTTTTGACACCACTGTGTCTCAGTTCGAATATTGACTATGACGATTAAGGGTTCAAATCTCAATAAAGTACACAAACACATTTGACATTTTTAAAGTGATATACGACATTTAGGAAATAAAAATGATTAATTACCGGGAAAAATGGTTATTAACCGGAAATACTTATTTAATACCAATATTTTAAATTTTTTATACGTTTTCTAAATAAATATTAAAGTACACAAAGTGCGGTGCATACGGTAACATAATCTATTATTTTTAAACATTTTTAAAGTGTTATTCCACACTTAGGAAAGAAGTTAAAATATTCTTTCTAAATAAGTATTAATGTATTATTATTTTTTTATTCTTTATATAAATTGATTCTTTATATAAATTTTAAATATTTCCTCAAGTAGGAATGGAAACTACTACCATCGCATGTGAATGATATGAAAATTTCCCATACAATAACGATGGCAACACACGCATATTTTATAAACATTCATTTCTATACTTACGCTTCACGCGTCACGCTGTATCCCGCATACAGCAATATAGATAGGGGGAACCTAGTCTTAACATACTCTGTTCCACACTTTCCGCCGAATATCCAAGTCATTGTATATTGCAAATCAAATGCAAAATTATTAAATTCCCACGAGAACCGAACCCACAATATAGTAATAATAACATTCACACTATGTTTGTATATTCATATTGTTTTTTTTACTCTTGTGTGGAATTGCCTTTACACTGCGTAGGCGCAACAGAAATAGACATTCGGTTTATAGCTAGCTAAATCAAGGATATGTGCTAGTGTGCCAATGTTAAATTTCAAGTTCAAGCCACTTCCTTATTGTAATCTATGATATTATTTATATTACTTCATATTATTGTTTAAAACACATAAGTAAGTTTTAACTATATATGTTTTTGCCTCACTCATCCTATGTTATTTCAAGTGACTTAAAGATACTTATTTGATAATTTTTAGCTTCAAGCAGTATACAGTAGGACAGGCGGAGAAAATCTAGTGTTACGACACTGAGTTCTTCCCTTTCTCATTGACATTAGATTTTGAGTGGCGGAGACATTGGATTTTTATGTACGGGATACAGCGTGAAGTTATAAAGGGTTAGGGTTGAACTGAATAAAAAGTAGAGAAATTACAATTAAATATTAAATAAAATGTCATGTACTTTTTTACCTGACGCGTTTCTGTTCAAAATAATCCAACCACTGTTAAGATTTTCTCTGAACGTATAAGTTTGCATACCAATAGTAAATTTTGGTTGGTAGCAATTGAAACAATTTTCATTATTCTGCACTATATACGATATGGGAATAAGATAGTTCGAATCGATTTTTTCGTGTTCGATGAAGCTGAATTTTCTCTGTAAAAATAAAGTATAGATTTATTGACCAAGGTTAGTAAAGAGATCCTAGTAGAGAATAGTAGAGAGTCAGGACATTTTACCCTTTATTTTTATTGTACCAGAAATATAGGTACTAAACGTTAAATGGCGAAACTGTATGTTACCAGAAAGAGAATTGAAAAATTATTCAAATATATTTATGCCCGCAATGATCGAATCGAAATCTATCATGTTTACATTCAAATGCTATTCCACTACGGAACGATAGGCTCAATATGAAAACAAATTAAAGTCAATACTACTACACCTCAATATAACTAAACGAAAATTATGTAAACATTCCACGTATAGAAATTACAACCTATTTATTATATGATTGACAGCATATTATATGCATATTTGGGCAGACATACACATTCCACAGTACATTAATATATTTTATGGTGTGTGTATTGTGTGTGTGTTCTATTGTAACAAAAGAAGTAAAATGAAAGAAAATGCACTAAATATTCAAATTATCTAATATCCATAGACATACTACAGAAAACAATGTTAAGAATTGAAGAAAGAAAGTCTAATAGAAAATTTGGAAATAAAAAATTATAATAGAATCCGGAAATGAAAAATTTTACCTCAAATACCGTGTACATTTCATGTTATCTTAAAAATACCTGTTTTAATTGTATGGCATTTGGGTTTCTATCTCGAAAAACTTGAACGTTTACAACAGGATATCGTGATTGATGGAACCAAGAGTTTAATACTCTGGAAGATGTTGATCCATTGAAAAATTGATGAAGACATTCCACAGTATCAAGGTCCAGGCTTGTCATGAAATCTGCTAGTGATATGTATTGACCCCTCCTGAAAAATTAAATAAAACTTCTGGAAAACATGTAATATTTTTTTTATCGTAAGACTAAAATTTTCAATAGTAATGGTATACAGCTTAGCTATTAATATTATTAAAAAAAAATCTTGTCATAGCAGAGTTTTTTTAGAGAAAATTAAATAAATTTTTAATTTATTTTTCAAAGAAATTAAAAATGATCTTAATTTTTTAATTGCAGATGATGCATTTTTAGTGCGATATATCTTCAAATTCAGTCTTTTTCACATATATCAGGGTAGGCAAAGGGAACCTAGTGCTAAGACTCCTCATTTTCACTTTCGATTATTAATTAAATAGTAAACTATTGTATTTACTTGCTATTTATATATTTTACTAAAGCCTGGTGAAACTTTTCAGAGCCTAGCCAGTTTTCTACCATCCAAAGCAACGACGCTGTCTTCATTGTCACCAATTCTTTATATCTCGAAGGTATTTCTATTGCCAATGTACGATTGAAAATAGCCAAAGCTGGCGTAGAGTGATGCCAGTCAACTGCCATAGCTTTGTGTTTCATTTGTATGGCATAACTATTGATAGATTGACGGTGTCTTGATAAGTCGCCATGATTATACTAAAAATAAATGTCTAAGATTAACTGCGAGGAATGCCAGACGCATGTCGTTTTTATTTTTAAAAGGTATTAGATGTTTTTGATTAATTGTTATAATAATTATAAAGAACAGCAAGTCTATGTAAAAAATAATTGAGCAAGATTAATATTCATCACCAAGATATTATATGGGTTCGATTTCTGATACCCCAATCCTAACGTTCTATAAGATATTTTAATTTAAGTTTTAATTACTGAAAATAAATTACAATGCTTTGAAATATAACAAAATAACCAAAACAATATTTTTTCAAAAATCGGTCATTCTGTATAATATTCTTAGAAATCAACAACTTTTATTTCAGCTTCACGCTATACTTCGATATCTTCGAGTGAAATAATAAAATTACTTTGTTTTTTCATACATTCTTCACATAATTTACTTACTTGAGCCAACAAATAATAAGCGAGATACGTAGCGACGCCTTCCTTAAACCATTCTTCCTTCCATCGAGTGCGAAGTAACTCTCCGGGGTTCCCCAGCCAAATGCGACTTAACTGTTGAGCCAATTCAAATGTCATACGTTCTACTTGTTTTATACTTGTATAATTGTAGATATCTGCGAGTCTATTGTTTCTAGAAATTAAAATATTTTAGAAATTAAAATATTTTCTAGGGTTTAGGTACTTTAATGTCTTTTTTTAATGTCACGCGATATCCCGTACATAGCTGGGTATGCACAGGGATCCTGGGAACCAGTGTTAAGATAGTCCATTCCGATTAAGACACTTCATCGAGTCGAGATGCGTCGAGTTCCGGTCGTTAAATGGCCGAACTCGACACCGCACTTTGCCTCGGCACCAGAACGAGGAAATTGAAAATATATAAATATTTCATTTTCTTGATTGGGAATCGAACCCATAAGCTGTCGTGCTTACAGTCACTCGCCTTTGCACTGCGCCTGCAATTGGTCTCAGCTCTACTTTTCACGTTTTACTAAACAAAATATAATTTTATCGTCCAGATTGCAGTTATTATTTAAAAATATAAGAAATTGCCTTGATCACCGTCAAATAACAACAGTAAAATGAATCGTTACATATGAAATTTTATAAAAAATATAAAGCTTTTTGAATTATTATCTTTTTTCTTAAATTATTTTTGAACTCTTCTTCAAGGTAGTGGTGAATAATTATGAAAATAAATAATAAGCTGCTCCAATGAATTCATTTCTTTATATTAAAATCTGTAAGGTTATAATAATATATACAGTACGTCTGGAACACATTAAACACCTGCTCCTTACTATTTGACCTTAATGTTGTTCCTAAAAATATTTAAACTCTAAACAATGATGTTTTCAATATTCAAAAAATATTCAATATTTACTCCTACATATAATCTTAGTATACAAACAGTTGTGGGCTCTATTACTCGGAGATATCGAAAATGAGTTATTTTTATTTCCTCACTCTAGTAACAAGACACAACGCGGTGGTATGTGCCGCCATTCAACATGCAGTGTCTTGAATTTTTTTTTGATAATGGAGAACGGAGTGTCTTGACACTTGGTTCCTGTTGTCTAACCTGCTAAAAGGGATAAAAAAATAATAAATGGTTTTCAATTACTTTCATATAGTAAAGGTCACTTCGTTATTCACTTTTTTCTACCATAAAGGCATTGTTTCTTAAATAGTGGAAGCTGCTACCCATTGATGTTTAGCCAGACACAATATACTTGAAATAAAAATATTTTAACGAAAGTTATTTAAACGCACAAATTATAGTTTAATATATTCTTTACTTAGTTTAATATATTTATTGTCCAAAAGAACGTCGGTCTTAAGAAAAACTATCTTAAAAATGTAATACTTACCCAGTTGTAAGCAGATTCCAACTTCCAATTTCATATCCATCCAATATTGTAGGTATACCAACTATATTTATCGGTTCGTACATAAAAGGTCGATTTATAGTTGCATATTCGTGAATAAGATTAATAATAGATATTCCAAAATGTAGTATAAAATTGTAATGCTTGAGATAATGTACTGGTCCCCATACTCTTAATGTGTCGTTGGTACGTTTGGCCGAGATCTGTCGATAGCCGAAGTTCGAGTGGTGAAAGCCGACCTGGTGCTGCGCTACTTGAGGAGATGATATGAATTCGATGATCGTGTATTTTTCCTCAGATCTAAAAAGTGAAATTTTATTTAGTACCTATATAAAGTGGTTTAAATTTTCTCGTAGCATAGCAGCAGCACTTTAAACGAGAATATTGTGAGTTTGATTCCCATTCTTCAATTATATATTTTTATTTTATCTCAGTTCTGATAACAAGACATTTTTTTTGAGTTTCGTCACTTATTACACAACGTCTCAAAAAATGGGGGAAAAGTGGGGAACGGAGTATCATAACCTAGGTTCCATCTACTTACCCTGCTTTACGTACCACGTAAAGCTAAAAAAAATCCTGAAATTATAATCTTATTACTATGACGCATACACGCATTGGCATTGGAAGACGTTTAGGTATGAAAAATACAAACATTTTCCTTTTCTAGTTAGACATAAAGCAATTTTACTATACGCAGTATTACGCTATTTAGATACAGGTGGAAAGCTAAGAACAAAGTGTGTCAATTTATGCCATATAAGAAAAATAAATAAAAAAATTAGCTTTACATTTTATCGCGAAGTAAAACGGGCAAAAAGAAAAACCTAGTGTCTAAACATTCGTTAGATTTTCCGTCTAAATTCAATACACTTCTTATTGAGTGGCGGAACTTAACGCCGATGAAAAATATGATCTTATTTAATTGTTACATCAATATCTCTATTTTATATTTATTATCGTTGGATAATGTCAATGTAAAATCTTGAGGCCATTGTGACGCAGCCGCAAAGCGTCGGATTAATCTGACTTTTCATTTCCTCTGGTAATAATACAAAGGGCGACGATCGAATTTGCGATCATTGGAAGAAGAATAGGGAACGGAGAGTCTTAACTCTAGGTTTCCTCTGCTTACTCTGCTATATTCGAAAGAAAGTGAGAAGACATAATATATAGATAAAGAACCATATAGTGTCACTTGAAATCTTGTACCTACAAATACAGTGAACTAAGCAAGCTTTCTTCAAACCATATTTTTAATATTCCCACAAATATGGTGTGTCGATTATTTTTTTTTTGTACACATCCGGTACTTTTGACTTTCATCTTCATAGCTTAAATGGTCTTGTCCTTCTTAGAATTAGAAATTGTTACCGGCTCTTTGATATAATTGATCACATTTACTTTGTATCAAACGTTCGTAGTGTGAGCGAGTTTTGAACATTAACATTTTTAGTTAGCTTCACGCTGTATCCCGCACACAGCAGGGTAGGCAGAGGGAACCTAGTGTTAAGACACTCCGTTCCCCACTTTCTGCCGAATTCTGGAGGCATTGCGTGTTGAGTGGCAGAACTCAACGCCGCGCTTAACCTCGACACCAGAGCGAAGAAATGGAAATATAAATTTAAGTAAATATTTCATCTCCTCGAGTGGGGATCGAACCCACAACCAGTCGGTTTTGCAGTCACACCTCGTGCCGCTGCGCCACGACCGGCCTCTCACATTTTTAGTGTTCCTATATATAGGTGCAATCGGTATTATTATAAGACTCATATCAAAAACGTTAATGTGAAATGAAATATGGGTGCCAAATTTTGTGTTCACTCGGGATAAAATTGAAGCTCTAAATTCTACTTGACAATTTTTTAAGTCGATACAGGCTTTATTATATTTGCAAGAATGTGTACTTCTAGCTTGTATTGGATCATTAGGTTCATATTTAGTTTGCTTCCTGGTGGTAAATATAGCTTTAGTTGATCTATTTAGTAAAAAATATGTTTCTAAGCGCGTTCAAAAAAAAATTAAATTGCTTGTTAATTCATAATTAAACAACACAAGTGGTACCTACATATATACATATTATTATATGTATGATTAAAAAAGTATGAATATTTTATGTATTATTTTTAATTTCATAGTGTAATCTATACATATATTTCAATTTTCTAAGACCGTAGACTTAGAAATTTTTCATCTAGGCAGATTAGGGAGCGCAAGGGATCACCAACAGAAAATTTCTCGAATTGCCTACGGGAACGAAAGAAACGGTATTTTCAATGTTACATCTTAAAGTTCCCGCAAGCAAAGTTGTGGGCACCAAGTACTATTTTTACAATATCCTAATAATATCTCATTGCCTCACCTATTATTCAAGCATAATATTTATTCCATAGAACAAAATGAAAATCTAAACATTGTTAGTTACATATAATAATTCCATATAGAATCGCTTTAAGCCACACCGGACCCTTACTTTTCCCGTATAAGGTAACCGATTGCGGTAGAAACGATGTCAGTTATTGTACCTTAGGGCCTTTATCATCTAAATATAGACTGTATAAAAAGTTATTACTACAGTAAAGGAGTTTATCGAATAGAAAACATTTTAACCCATTTTGAAAACGAAAAGTTATCATTTTAACATGTATGTACACGTGTATTTTATATTTTTTAATTTTTAATATATATTGAATACATTGAATAGGATATATTGAATACATTAAATAGACATTGTTAATTACATATACATATAATACAACTTACATCTAATGAACAACAATTTATGTAAATGAAAAATTCAAAAAAGAGGAAATCTGTCATATACGAGGAAAAAAATAGTACAAATAAATAAACTAAAACTAAACTGTATATTATATAGTTATAATTGGATCATATTTGAATAAGGAACAATGTGATCTGTTTTTTGGTTATTTTGCCATTTCTTTCCACATTAAAAAAAAAAATTAAAGGCATTACGTGTTATATTTCAGAATCCAAAATGTCGCTTGGGGAAATAAATAATTTACATGTTCTTGCTCTACTAACACACAAGACGCATTTTAGAATTCTGCCTCTCAACACGCAATATCTCGGAAATTAGCCGAAAAGTAGAAAACGGAGTGTCGTAACACTAGGTTCTTTCTGCTCATAGTGAATCTAAAACAAATCACTTTTTTTTGACCGAGTTATATAACTATAAACTCAGCAGCTTCTTTATCTAATTCATATTTACTATATAAGACTATTGTGTTTTGCTTTTGACAATTTTTATTTATTTTCGACTATATACATTAACCATTTTTGAAATTTAAGTTTAGACTATAAAATTATATTTCTTACCTATATTCCTTTATTTTATCAGCAATAACTAAAGTAGTATTGCACTGTTGAAAGTCTCTTCTAGGTGGCATCAAGTTCACTTTAAACTTATAAACGGCTTCAAATTGAGGGTTGTCAAAGCACGGGAAGAAATATTTTGCTTTATTCGGTGATAACCGTGTGGTGAAGAGGTACCTGTTAACATAGATTGGTTTTAATAATTGAATACTTATTTTTAAATGAAACTATTTTAACTGGATTAATCGTGTATATTTAAGATTTTACATTTTGGAAAACCGACGTTTCGCAATTAAGAAATCGTTGGCGGTAGTTTGATATAATAATTATGTCAACTGACAGACGAATGCCACCTCAGTCTACCCGTGACCATGGACTACTGCAAAGTGTTCAAAACAACGTTAAAATAGTTTCCTTATAATGGGTAGTAATCGTGAAAATCAAAGAACTTATTAATTGAATACTTATATTATTTATATAAAGAAATATAAATTATCTGTTTGTTTGTTGAGGCCAGTCGTGGCGCAGGAGCACAAAGTGTGACTGTTACACCGACTGGTTGTGGGTTCAATCCCCATTCAGGAAGATGAAATATTTATTTAAATTTATATTTTCATTTCTTCGCTCTGGTGTCGAGGCAAAGCGCGGCGTTGAGTTCTGCCACTCAACACGCAATGCCTCCAGAATTCGGCAGATAGTGGGAGACGGAGTGTCTTAACACTCGGTTTCGTTTGTCTACCCTGCTGTATGCGGGATACAGCATGAAGCTGATAAATTATCTGTACCTATTAATAATATTAAGCTGAATATTTGGATTGATTTAAAAAGAAAAATATTATGTTTTATATTATAGTATAGTGTTCATTCATAGTTCGAGAAAGGCTTATAGCATATAATAAAGCCCCAGTTAGAACAGAATAAAAATATAAGTAAATTATTTTTAGCTATTTTCATTTGGCCATGCAGGTGATGAGGTGAACCACAGTTGAAAGCTAGTTATTTAAAATATATTTTTTTTTCATATTTACAATTAAAGTCATTGTATCTATTCCGTAAAATAAAGCCAGACGTGGCGCAGGCGTACAAGCTTGGCGAACGTGAGAGGTCGTGGGTTCGATTCCCACTCAAAGAAAAGAAATATTGAACATTGCAATTGCAAATTTTAATATATCTTTTGCTCGTTGCTACTGCAATGCCTGCAAAATTCTGTGGAGAGTCGGAGGCAAAGTGTCTTAACACTAGTCTCCTCTTGCCTACCCTACTACATGCGGGATACAACGTGAAGCCGAAAAAAAAGTATCTACGTGAACATAAGGTTAAATCCAATATGCATATGTTTTACCGTACTCTATAAGCTTCGATGATCGTCCTTGAGAGAATAATTGAACTAGATCGTCGCTTACCGTAACTGCAAATGTCATCTAACCCACATATTGACTATTTAATAATTTATTTATCAATTTTAAATAAAATGACGATTGATGGTTCATTTAAGTAGGTAAATGTCTCAATACTAAGTTTTCAGTAACGGAAACTTAGTTTCAAGATATTTTGTTAAGTTTAAAAATAGAATATGTTTATTCTGTCTATATATTTCATCAGTAGGAAGGAAAAGTAAAGAAAAGAGGAATATTACTGAGCTTACTCAGTAACTTATAAGAAAATTAAATAGATAAAAGCATCATTGATTAGTTGTCTTAGATTTTTTTTCTTATATGCAATAGGGGAAGGTAAAGAACCTAGCATTAAGTCACTTCGTTCGCCATTTTCCGTCCAATTCCAGAAATATAGACGGGGGTCGAAACGGAGACCAACGCCACTCTCTTCTCCGCTTCTCGCGAGAGCGAAAGAGAATGCTATTTTATGCTTTAAAGCATTTTTTTATTACATTGTTTTAAGTCTTAAAGTACTCTATTCTGCATATTACGTTTACCAAAACGACCTTGCATCAAGAGCATTGACGACTATATTTAGAAATGTTTGTATAGTTTCAAACGTATTTGTGGCACATCTAATATCTGTGTTTATTTTTTTCATAAATATTAGAGATTAACTTAAAGCTTGCTTGTACAAAAATATTTTGTTAAGTAGAAAACGCTATATTTATTATTATGGTATGATCCAGTGTCTTGGTTAATATATTTTTTCTCTCTTTTCAGCTTCACGCTCTATCCCGCATATAGCAGGGATGAAAGAGAAATGCAAATGTGGGAATCCCGGCTGGCGACACCAACTGCCGGCCGGTTGACGATCGAGGCTGTTCGTCCAGTGTTCCGCCAGTGGTTAGCGCGGCGTCACGGCGTCCTAACCTTCCGCACGACACAGGTACTCACGGGGCATGGCTGCTTCGGGGGTTACCTGTGTCGGATCGCCGGGAGGGAGCCCGACGCTCGCTGCCACCACTGCGACGACTGCCTCGATGAGACGGCCCAGCACACGTTGGAGGTGTGCACAGCCTGGGCGTCTCAACGTCGCGCTCTGCGCGACGTCATAGGGGACGACCTCTCCCTGCCGGCCGTGGTCAAGGCCATGGCCGGCAGCGAGACGTCGTGGGATGCGGTCTCCTCCTTCTGCGAGGCAGTGGTGCTCGAGAAGGAGTCGGCGGAACGGGCGAGGGAGGCTATTGCCGAACTCGCCATCCGCCGTAAGAGACCGGGTCGCCGGAGGGCGGCACACGATCGCCGCCTTCCGCCCTAATGAGCCAGAGGGCGGTCAGCTTGGGGAAGCTGGCCGCCTACTAACCTGGCCCGAGTAGTCGCGCGCAGGATGCTCCCGCGCGCTACTCCGAGCAGGCCGTCGAGGGTGACCACACACCCTTGACTCCGCGACGTGCCTTGCAGGCTCCCGCCGCCGCGTTTCGCGGAAGACTCTTGTCCCCGCGTCTCGCGGCCAGTGGCGGTCGAGGAGGAGCACCGTGAGGTTTTAGTGGGTATTCGGACGGCCTACATCTGCCAGTCCGCGAGTCCCACATAACCGAGCTCGAGTCCCCACTCGGGCCGTTATCCGTAACAGGATTTCCTCACGTTAAAAAAAAAAAAAAAGGGATGAAAGAGAAATGGTAGTTAAGACACTCCGTTCCCCATTTTCGGCCGATTTCTTAAGGTATTTGCGTACTGAGCAGCGGACCTGAACGCCGCGCTTGCCTCGTCACCAGAACAAGGAAATTAAAATACCATAATTTCAGTCCTCCGTACTTTAATCGAGAACCGAACCCACATCCGACGAGTTTACAGTAGCACGCTTTGGCCCCTATGCCACGATGGCCACGAATGCCATGACCTATATTTAATTTATTTTAATTTCTCTTTTCCGTTAAAGCAATTTACGCCGATGGGTTCTATTAACTACGTTTCTAAAGTGTCTTAACTGGGTTCTCCTTGTTTATCGTGATATCGTATACGGGAAATATATGAAGCTATAAAGAATACGTACTATAGATTTCAAACCAGTGTTCATTTGTTGTCTAATGATCCTTGAGCTATTTACAAGGGTTATTAGTTCACGTAATGGATAATTAAATGGTTGAATAGATCTGTCGGTTTGGATGTTTCAAATTATTGTCGGTACAAAAAAATATCTAATTAAAAAAAATATATTTGTAATGACATTTAAAAATATAAATGAAACAAACTCTTTAAAAAAACAATAATATTGAAATATTTTCGATTTTAATAAAACAATGTTTTTTTTAGAATTTTACAGTGTTATTTAACATTTAGGAAAAAAAAATAAAACACTCATAGTGTTTTAACTTTAAAAGTACAATCAGCTTCACGCTGTATCCCGCAGCACCGCAGCCCACAGCAGGGTAGGCAGAGGGAACCTAGTGTTAAGACACTCCGTTCCCCACTTTCTGCCGAATTCTGGAGGCATTGCGTGTTGAGTGGCAGAACTCAACGCCGCGCTTAACCTCGACACCAGAGCGAAATGTAATCCAATGGTGCTTCTTAAAGCGACAGTTGTAGGTTCGATTATCACTATAAGAAAAATTTAAAAAGATACTACACGCGTTTTTCCCGAATAGCAAGATAGTCAGAACGAAACCTAGTGTTAAGACATTCTGATCCCCACTTTTCGCTTAATTTTCGAGACATCGTACAGTAAAAAGACCCGAGAAAAGTGAATGTGTTAAATATTAACTAAATATTTCTTTGTCTGATTAGACACTTTTCACACAGTTTTCTTTTAGAAATCTAGTATTGATAACGTTACTGAACTAATTGTATAATACATTAATTAAATTTCAAATTAGTCAAAAGTTTTTTTTTAGCTTCAGGTTGTTTCCCATACTGCAGGGTAAGCGGAAGGCGCCTCAAAGGCGAAAGGAATCAAATTTTAAGATACTTCCGTTTTTCACTTTCCGCCGAATTCTTGATGCATTACGTGTTGAGCGGTAGAACTCAACAACGCTCTTTGCCTCGTTAAGTATGACTGTTAAGCGTAAAATTTATACATACACATCTTACGGAACTAGTATTTGATTATTTTGCAGTCCTATTGAGAGAAAAGAAAAGTATAACGTTAGTAGAATGATGATTCTTTATTAGTCTAGTATTTAGGTTACTAAACACTGTTGGTTTTTTTCTGCGTAATTCTGGAGGCATTACGCGCAATCCAACGCCGCGCTTTGCCTCGTTACCAAAGCGGATAAATGAAAATATTAAATGTTTCATTTACTCGAGCGGGAATCAAACCCACCACCTGTCGGGTCTATAGTCGCACACATGTGCCTCGAAAATATTTTGATTGTTTATTTAAAATAAGATATAATAAATTTCAATTATATTATAATCCATACTATAATAATATTAAATATACGCGATTAATCCTGGTAAAGACATTCATTTTTTTTTATTTATACTCTTTTAGAAAATTCGATTTGATCTATTTATGTTTGTGTAAATGCCAAAGTGTTGCAATTTCACAGCGTGTGAACTGTAAGCTTGGTGGTTGTGTGTTCGATTCCTAAAGAGTATGAGTTATTCTCATTTCCACCATTCAACATGCATTTTCTTTTCGTTATTGCAATTGTGTCATTTTTAAAGGTTGAGCTTAGAAATAGTTAAATAAAAAATAAATCAGCTTCACTCTATATCCCGCACACAGAGGGAACCTAATGTTAACACACTCCGTTCCCCACTTTCTGCCGAATTCTGGAGGCATTGCGTATTGAGTGGCAGAACTCGATGCTGCGCTTTGCCTCAACACCAGAGCGAAGAAATGGAAATATAAATTTAAGTAAATATTTCATCTCCTCGAGTGGGGATCGAACCCACAACCAGTCGGTTTTACAGTTACACTTTGTGCCCCTGCGCCACGACTGGCCTCAGAACATGGTTGATTTTAAATAATAAGTATTTTAATGGTTTAAGATTGTATTTTTTTCTTGATGCCAGACGTGTGTAGGTTTTAATACCACAAACAAAAAAAATGTTAAAGAACAAAATTGATTAATTAACAGCAACTAAAATCTATGAAAAGTTTGTTGTATGTTATTGACATATAAATGTATGTATTTCAATGTGACTCACTCGCTATTTCCTCTTTCGTTTTCATATTTCACAAGAAAAATCCCATCACTGTTAAAATCCACTCTCTTGCTGAACGTTATATGGACGTAGTATTGGGTTCGCGATACACTATACTGTTTCAAAGGTTCCTTCAAATATATATAGAGCTTCCCCCTGTTTTTGTCATATTCAAATGGCCTGTATTCGTTGACTAAATTAATATTTTTATCAAAAACTTCTATAACACCGTTTATTTCTATATCTTTGGCGTCTAATTCTATAATGTTAATATTTGGTGCGTTCGCAATAATTGTAATTACGACGTGTCCATTATAATATGACCTGCCATCTGTATAAATATATGGGTCTAAAGTGATTTCGTATTGCACTGGATACACTGTATAGTTTAGACACTCTTCCTCCACTATATACGCTGATGTAAACTGAATTAAAAACAAAACAAGGAGCAAAGACTCCATTTTATTCGGCCAATGATATTTTTTAAATAATTTTAGTTTTTATATATTTTTTTCCTAAATTAATATTATTATTTTACACATTTTTCTTTTTTTTAATATTTATTTACTAAAACCGACAAACGTACGACAAATACGTCCAACTACGACGCGAGTTCAAATGACTTCTGCGATGCGTGCGGACGCGAAGTATTGGCGCCAATGGCGCCAACGAAAACTGACATTTAAGCTTTAACCTCTATTTTCTATTCAATTAAGACATAAGGGCTATCTATATTCGGGGAAAGTGGGCGTAAACAACAGAAATAGTGTATATTTTGTAAAATTATAAAGAAGCGGTTATTCAGGCGGTTGTGGCGCTGCACTATGGATAATGGTAGAACAACGGCAGATCAAAATTCATTTTTACTAAAGTCGTCCTTGACGCACTTTTTATTTTTTTTTAAATAGTATAATAGTGGAACTTTAATGTGTGAATTACATTTGCAATATATTTTTTTTTATTGTGAGAAATTGTAATACGTAAGAATGTCTATTTCAGGTTGTTCGCATCGATATTTTAAACTTAATTTCCTTAAAAAAATGTGCACATAGGTATAAAGTGTTATA
>JAAIXJ010000088.1:622731-829601 GCA_013403705.1 Heliconius hermathena | reverse complement strand
TTTTTTTTAATTATTTTTTTAATATATATATACTCCAATAAAAGTATAATATCTGAACTTTACCTAAAGCGCTATTTTATACTTTATGATTGTGCAAAAATTCAATTGTTTATCTTAACAAATAAAAAAGTTATCGATTTTTGATCTGATACAGACCACGATTGCCCATAGTGCGCTGTGGTATAAGCATCTGACTGTCAACGCGACGGTTATGTGTTCGATTGTCACTCGGGGAAATTATCTATTATTTATTAATATTATCAATTCTTCGCTCATCAACAAGGCAAACTTTGCAAGTTGCATTGAGGACAGTGGGCAACGGAGTATCTTAAGACTAGGTTCCCTCTGCATACCCTGCTATATACGGGATACAGCATGAAGCTAAAAAAAATGGAAGAGTTTGTTACGTTGGAAAACGCTCAGACACTAATGGTTCAAATTTAAAGAATATTTTGATCTGTCACAGTTAATTTGTCAATTGACTTGTGATGTTGATTTGTGATGTTTTTGTCTTTCAACTTCTATTCATTATGTTACATTAATAAATTAATCATTTCGATTTTACATCCTATATCGGTCTAATTTACTTCGAGTATGGTACGTTTAAACTACGACGTCGGATATTGATGTATGTATTGTTTGCACTTGTATACATTATTTATATTTCTGTAGTGTCTATTTGTAAGTACATATAGGGAAGTCTCTCTCTCTGTCTGAAACTGGTGATTATGTAATGCATTTATGGTCGTAAACTTTCATACTATAATGGTACGAATCTCAATTATATCTGTACGAACACGAGTGTCTCTAATACCAAGATTTATTGTATACACGATATATTAGTATCCAATCAGCCGTTCTCTAAATACGTTGTGTCCAAGTGTATGTGAACGTGTTTCAAAATGGTTAATACCTTAAGCTTGATATAATTTTCTGAAAGACGCGAAACATGAGTCCATTTTCATAAATTTATAAAAAATATAGCGACAGTAGAGTTCCGATGGTCCAGTCGTCATTTATACAGATCCGGAATTATCTAAACTATTTATCGGGCACATTTATATGTATATGTGTGATATGATATATATTATCGCTTATTTATATATTTTCTTACACTATTTAAGCTCTATATTATATCTCGATTCTCTTCTTCATACTTCTCTTCTTCAGTCTGTATTATTTGAATATTTATTTATGTGAATTCTTAAGCATAACAATTACTCCGGTTGGCTGTATTGTCAGCTCTACTATATTATATATTATAAATGCATTTAATTAATCCCATTTATTTATTGCGTTAAAAGATTAAATAAAAAGCCAAAATATAATATAATCTCACATATTTATTGAAAAAGTTACTTATTAATAGGTATAAAATATTTTTACCAATTAAATTTAGTGGAAGGGGATCTCTTCGGTTGATCTTATTTAAAATTATTAAAAATATGTGCTTATATTATACTACAAATGTAAATGCTACCTAAAATACTTTTAAACAATATTTATATTATTTTATTCTACATATAATAAAGATATATAAAAAATAGTAAATATTTCTTAGAAATTAATTACTCTATAGTAGAGTACTATACTTTACTGAAATCCAAACACCAAACTAATAAAACAAACGGACAAAATCAATATAGAAGATGAAACCTTCCGGGCGTCGTTTCTCAAAGCCTTCCATATGTCACCTTTGTGACTCTCCGCCCAACTGGTCACTTTCTTTGCTTTGGCCAAAGCCGCTCTAGCACTCGTTAGTACTTGTTCGTTGCATTCCGAACATGACGACAGCCAGCTATCAAACTGTAAAAAACAAAATCTTTATTAGTTTTTTTTTTTTATTCAACATACAACATAGATAGCCAAAAGAAACCTGGTGTCAAAGTGAATAAATGAAAATTATTTCCTCTAGTGGGGATCAAACCCCTAACGGTCAAAAAAAAAATTGCTTCACGCTATAGCAGTGTAGGCAGAGGGATCGTAGTGTTAAGACACTCCGTTTCTTACTTTCTGGTTAATTTTTCTATCCATTACGTGTTGAATGGCGGAACTTAACGCCGAAATTTTTTTGTACAAGAGCAAAGAAATGAAAATATTAATAAATAATAATTCATTCCCCCGATTGGGAATCGCACCCACAACGGTCACGTTACAGTCATACCCCGTATCACGTCCCTGCGCCACGACGGCATCATCATAAAAAATATACCTAAAAATTCAGTTTTTGAGCGATTAAAAATCATATATAATGTCACCTTGACACTTTGGCAATTGATCAAAATATATTATTTGAATTTTAAAAGTTAATAACAACAAAATAATGAGATTTTAGTGTAGATATGATAAGAAAAGAAAATAATATTTTAACAGTTTTAGAATATTTAGAACAGTTATGAACAATTGGAAGAGGCCTGTCGTGGCGCAGGGGCATAAGCGTGTGACTATAAACGTGACAGATTGTGGGCTCAATCCCGACTCGAGGAAATTAAATATTAATTTAATGTTTTCATTTCTCCGCTCTGGTGTTGCGGCGTTGAGTTCCGCAAATCAACATGCAATGCCTTCATAATTCGGCGAAGTATGTGGAGCGGAGTGTCTAAACACTAGGATCCCTCTGCTTACTCTGCTGAGTGTGGCTTATAGCGTGAAACTAAAAAAAATATCTTAAATATTAATGTTCATTGGTTCTCAACATATTTTATCTTGGATATGTTTATAATATTTGTTTAAAAAAGATAACGAGAGTAACTGTAAACCACTGGCCATATAATGCCGATTTAGTATATCGAACATTTCAAAGAGTCGGTCTTGTAAATAAAACACGTATACTTGTATAGGGACTAAATGTTAAAGGCCGTCGTGGCTCGATCCACATTTGAGGGAATGATGGGTAGACAAGTCACGGCGTCGACTTTCGCTACATATTCCCTCTTCCCTACTAACTGCCCTGGAACTTAACGCCGTGATTTTTTCGTCGTCTACCAGTGCGGGGAAATAAAAATTATTGATATATAATTATTCTCCGGTTGGTAAATGAACCCACAATTAACACTTTTACGATGCGATGCCGTCCAATCTATTACGAAAAACTTCTGAGAAGCAAATTCTGTATCTATTTATCAATAATTTTTTTAGCATTTCTACTACTACTTGTTTTTATAGAAAAATACTCTTTTTGTAGTATCGGCAAACTGCCAGCTGATTCATCTCCGCACCATATTTGCTAATCATGTAGGTCACGATCGCTTACGTGGAACGATATTTTAGTTTTGTTCCCATGACCGCATCTAATAAAAATATGTATATATATTTATAGTTTGTATTATTGTAAACAAGGTTGTAGGATACGTAGGCAATTTGAAAATTCGTAAATGTGACTAAAATTATATTAGTCGTACAACAAAATTATTTTTACCAAATGATTTTCATGAGATTTTTTTTTCATAAGTCACTAAGTTATATTTGCGGCTTCGCCCGCGTGGTCGAATAGAAATAGCTTAGAGTTGTGTATGAACTGTGACCGCAGGTAGAGTAGGTAACTTCAAAGCGTTTAATGACATATAATTTAGCCTATAGATATGTCTCAATAAATGAATTATCCAACATAAGAATAACTTTTTAATTCAAACAAATAGTTTCTGAGATTAAAAGGTTCCTTAGTTCAACCAAGCACGCACTTTTGCTTTATAATATAAGAAAAGAAATATAGTTTACACGATAAAACCAACAGAAATATGTAAAATTTAGGGCCAAGATTAATATTTTAAACAAAAATTGGTACACGGTAGCCTGATCGGCTGGTAAAAGTACCAGCCGATGAGACTTATCATACCAAGGCAAGTAGGGTAAACGCTAAACGTAATATACATGTATATAATACTATAATTAACATATATATGTATAGAACATGGTATCCCTATATTAACCTTCTCTCTAATAGCCGCTTTAACCCAAATGACCGTCAAACACTCTGAGCATACATTCATTAACAAATTTGTTTAGACCGTTTCAATAGGACGCACTAATGAAGGGAAAAATTTGTGGCAAAAAATTGGCAAATTTACTTTGGAATTAGAGAATTCTAGTGAGTATTTTAGGTTGTTATGTTATTAAGTAATATGTTCTACTCCAACAAGAGAAATTTCAGTTACATTTCTAGAATATGCAGGGGGAACTTTATGTAAGGACACTCCGTTCTCCATTTATAACCCAATTTTCTGAATAGAGTGATTTGTGGCGGAACTCGACGCCACGTTTTGATCACTAAAGTAAAAAAATAAAAATATTTATTTATTAATATTTATTATTAAATTAAGTGAGAATCGAACCAATTGCATATACATATATATATAATAAAGGAATGAGTTACTGTACATTTTTTCGGTCTTTTCTATACAAACGTAATAGAGCTTGTAAAATTTTTAAAAGAATTAAATATGCAAATTGTCGTAGTTAAATTTCATGAAAATGATTATGTACTGGCGACCCAAATGCGGCTTCGCCCGCTCACATATACTTTAACCTGTTACAGCAAAATTTTACAAAATATGATAACGTAAGAATTTATTATGTTTATAAATTTCAATATGTTATTATTATTAGATATTATTTGAATAACGTTTTTTACCTTATTAAAATCTTCTTGCGTATGCAGTGCCGAGGCGACTGTCGACAATACAGTGTCCATGGACGGATAACTGAAATTTCGACAAGAAATTATAAATACAATTAAAATAAAAAAATCAACTTCACGCTGTATCCCGCACACAGCAGGGTAAGTATAGGAAACCTAGTGTTAGACTCCGTTCCTCACTTTCCGCCGAGTTCTGGAGGCATTGCGTGTTGATTTGTTTTCATTTCACGGTGTTGATTTCGTGTGAAGCAGTTATACATAGATACCAATAACGTAAATACATACTACTAAAGGTTAAACAACTTTGAACTTTGTCGCCAATACCTACGACTCGATTTCGGAATGAGTACGTATGCGGCGGTTTCCTTTGATCCATATAAACGTGTGTGTGCGTCGTTTATTTTAAATTTTGTTTGAAAAAATCACTCTTTTAATATTGAGAAAAAGAGTAATTGTATTAGGCTTTTATAGAGTAGTCAAAACTATGGTTTCATTTATATATATATATATATATATATATATATATATATATATATATATATATATATATATATATATATATATATATATATATATATATATATATATATATATATATATATATATATATATATATATATATATATATATATATATATATATATATATATATATATATATATATATATATATATATATATATATATATATATATATATATATATATATATATATATATATATATATATATATATATATATATATATATATATATATATATATATATATATATATATATATATATATATATATATATATATATATATATATATATATATATATATATATATATATATATATATATATATATATATATATATATATATATATATATATATATATATATATATATATATATATATATATATATATATATATATATATATATATATATATATATATATATATATATATATATATATATATATATATATATATATATATATATATATATATATATATATATATATATATATATATATATATATATATATATATATATATATATATATATATATATATATATATATATATATATATATATATATATATATATATATATATATATATATATATATATATATATATATATATATATATATATATATATATATATATATATATATANTGTTACCGGCAGCAATACGCCTTTCCACATCCATCTCGTATCTTCCATCTCTACTGAACATACTTCCCAAGTATACCACTTCATTCACTTGTTCTAATATCTTACTATTTACACTGATCTTACATTCCGTCCTTTCTTCATCTCTTTCAAAAAAAATATTTTAATAATTATAAATTTTCTAAATAAATTATTTTTATTACTTACATAGAATTCCAAAGAGATACATTTTTCTGAAGACTTTCTAGTACCACATTGACATGGCTATAGTTAGCGAGTACGCTTGATAAAGGCACCGTAAGATCCTGAGCCTGTATAGGGCTATTTTCCACCAACATAGAGACTAAGTAACTGGAAAATATAAGGATATTGTTTTATTAAGAAAGTATGCCTTCATGGTACAGTGACAGTAGAGAAATGATAATCTCTCCGAGTGTCACTGTACCACGACGGCTCTATCTAATAAGATATATTTAAATTATTTTCGATTTGCTAGTCGTGGTTGACAAAACACGGCGCTAAGATCCGCCTCAAAACGCTATGTCTAAAAAAATGGGCAGTACGGAACGAAATGTCTTAACAATAGGTTCCTTGTGCGTGGCCTATTACGTCGGAAAAGCGTTAAGCTGTTAAAACCACACATTTTTACGTCAATTTATATAAATCAGTTTAACGTCTTATCCCTCATACAGCAGGATAGGCAGAGGGAACCTAGTATTAAGACACATAGTTTCCCATTTTTTGCCGAATTTTTCAAGGCATTGCCTGTTTGTAAGTGGCAGAACTTAAAACTGATCTTTTGCCATGCCAAACAACATTTCATTCCCCCAAGTGGGAATCGAACCCACAACTGTCGTGTTACAGTCACACTCTAGTACCATGTTAGTCTCGTCAATTTATATTAATCTAAAATACGCATTACTATACAAAATTCTAAATACAATTTTAAAAGAAATGCACTATTACATCCATTTTTAATTAAATTATTTGTAGCTGTGGAAATGGGTAAATATGATGTATATTATATTAATAACAATGTTTTTTTTTAATTTCAACGTTGCGAGAATCGAACCTGTACCCATTCTTGCAGCAAAAGTAACTAATAAGAAGCGTATAAGACCAGAAGAAAAGTAGGAGTTATTTATTTTGCCAACCTTAGAATGAACTCTTTAAAGTTTTCACAGCGGAGTAAGTCACAATTTAGTATTATAATTATTAAATAAAAATATAAGTTTTTGTATAAAATCATAAGTATTTTTAAAAAACTGTTTAAAAAATACCTGTTCAGTTTATTTTTATCAGAAGAACAGCCCAGTATGTCGCCAATGATTCTAGCCTCATTCGCAATATTGGTGGTTGTCATTCTGTTCCATAGGAAATCGTAGTCGTCGCTATCACCAAAGCGAAGGCCAGTGCAGTACGCCGCTGGTCGTAGACTTGGATCGATCCTGAAATATTTTTTGTTGTATTTGTAATAAAGTGCGTAAATGCGTAGCTAAATTCCGTAAAATAATTTGGAAATAGTTTAATTGTTTTTATAATAAAAAGGTTTTTATAAGATTGCAGCGTTGAGTTTCTCCACTCAACACGCAATACCTCCAGAATTCAACGGAAAGTGCGAAATGAAGTGTCTTACTAGGTTCCCTCTGCCTACTCTGCTATATGCGATATACAGCGTGATGTTGAAAAATAGAAAAAAAATAAATAATATTATTTAAAATGAGAATAGTGATGATAAAACTTACCACTTGTTATTATTCTTAAAGTCTCTGTATAATGCCAAAGTATTCTCTAAGCATCCTTGGTGTCCCAACTTACAAGCAAATTCGAGAACTTGCATTCTATTAAAGCGAGTGATGTAGTTATCAGATGGTCGTACTTCATATCCTAATTTATCCACGATATTTTTCATTAGTTGCAGTGCAAATTCCTAAAAAAAACCATTTCTATTGAAAAAAAATTTCAAGTTAAATAAACTTATATAAAGAAAAATTTAATATTTAATATTTTCATTTCTCTCTCCTCTTGAGGCAAAGTGTGGCCAGCGAGTTCCGCCACTCAATACGCAATTCCTCCAGTGTAATATGGGGAATAGGAGCAGAGTGCCTTAACACTAAATTCCATATATAATAATGAAAAATAATAATGATAGTATTAGATATAATAATAAATTAAAAATGGGTACGGACCAAGTGTCTGTAGTGTTAAGAAATAATAATAATCCCTGATATGTTCGGGATGCAGCGTTAAGCTTGAAAAGTAAATAATCAAATCAAAGTATTTAATTATAAGAAATAAAATGCTTACATCTATAAGATTCAGTGTATCAGAGCCAAGATAGTGATTTCTCAATTTGTTAAGACCTCGTATTGATGCATACCAAACCGCATATTCTGTTTCGTTCTCCAAAAAGGGTAGGACATTATTGAGCAAATCAAATTTAACTTCATTCGCGTATAAGAATGCAAATAGATCATTAACAACCTGAAATGTAATATTTTAATCAAATTAATGTTATAAATTTGAGGCCAGTCGTGGCGCAGCGGCACGAAGTGTGACTGTAAAACNCACGCAATGCCTCCAGAATTCGGCAGAAAGTGGGGAACGGAGTGTCTTAACACTAGGTTCCCTCTGCCTACCCTGCTGTGTGCGGGATACAGCGTGAAGCTGATTTATTTTTTTTTTAATATTATAAATGTGAATGTAAGTTTGTTTGTTACGTTTTCATGCCAAAACTACTCAACCAAATAGCATTTTGAACACAGATTCTTAGAGGTATTTTTATAAAAAAAAATATATTATCCTTTGGTCTCTAGTAAAAATTAAATAAGTTTAAAATAGTAGTCTAGTAAAAATATAAATCAGTTTGATTCACTCTCGGAGAGATGTTAAATATAGTTTTTTTAGACAATATTTCAAATTTAGTCATAATGTGAAGAACGAAGAGTCTTCACACTAGGCTCTCTCTGCCTATCCTAGTCTGAGGAAAAAAGATTAAAGCTGCTTAGATTATCATCAAACACTTGGCACTTTATCAAAAATACATAGTAAAAGAAATGTTTACCTTTGCTCGGTTCAAATAGTGAACTTTTTCTCTTTGCTGACCCTTTAATTGTTCAGATATACGCTGCCAAGTATAATCGTCGTAATTTACCCTGTACAAACCTGTAATATACGTTTTTTTTTAATATATTTTATTATATTTTATATATACTCTATAATAGCTTTAGTAGAGTTGCGGAACTCAACGCCGTGCTTTGCTTCATTATCAGAGAGATGAATTAATGTATTAAATATTTCCGTTTACAGTCGCACGCTTGTGCCCGTGTGCCACGACGTAGTTAATAATATATTAACTGTTTTATTTTTGAGTAGTATTTATTTAAAAAAATGGATATACCTGTTTCCTGAACATTGAAGATAGGCCAACTGTTATTTTCTTTCAACTCTCCCAATGATAGTACATATGATTTGCCATCCATAATAAAAGCTGGTTTTGTGTTTTCAAAATTAAATGTTAAATTCGTTGTATAAGTTATTGGTATTTTGTATAGTTCATCAGATGAATGTGATGAATCTATATAAAAACGTTTCTGAAATTTTTTAAATAGTATTATTTATTTAGATGTCATAATTATAATATTTTTTTTTCAATATTATTATATAAAACGATTCACTTTTGAGCATAATAATGATACCATATCGGAGTAGGTATGACTAAGTGACGATAGTCGTCGGTTTATTTTACATATAAGAAGAAAAAATACGCAAAGTTTTTATTTTATATTAGTTTATATTTTTATTATTATTTGTTTCCCCCAATGTCCATAATTGAAGTCTGTATTGATTTAATAATAAATAATTAAAACTATTGGCTCTTTAAAAATGTTAGAAGATAAGATTCATTCTAAAGAATGTTTAAATTACCTGATTTAAAGTAATGGATGCATCTTGATAATTGACTTTAACATTTAATATTGGATGTCCTGCTTGTGAAATCCAAGAGCTCATGACAGTAGTTAGATTGAAACCAACATAATTCGACATAGAACTGTAATTCGCTACACCCAGACTGAGACTGGAGTACATCTTATCTGGGTATCCTGGCCCAAATGCGCTAAAATTACATTCAAGAAATAATTTACTCCCGGCAGAAATTTATATAGTATAAAATATAGTAGAAATAAATTTATACAGTATTTTGACTCGACCTCGAAATGAAAATATAAATATAAATAAATATTTAATTGCCTCGAGTGTGAATCGAACCCACAACCAGTCGATTTTACAGTCGCACTTTGTGCCCCTGCGCCACGACTGGCCTCATACGTTGTCAATAAACCAAATTTTCTTACTAAATATTTTTATTTAATTACTTACTTCTCTGTTAGGTATGCGTTTAAGCCCATTTTGAAGGCATTATCACCTATCAAATGGTGAATCATTCTTATTACAGATCCCCCCTTTTGATAAGTAATTGTACCAAAATGGCCACTAATTTCCGCTGGAGAATTAACATTATTATTCGTAATGGCAGGTGATTCTGGATCTTCATCTGCACTTAATGCTGAATGTACTGATCCAATCACTAACATGTCGCCTGCGCCCACGTCTGGTTCTACCTGAAAGTAAAAAGCCATATGCTATTACTCATCACACTTTATAGCCTTAAGATATTTAAGTTATTGATAAACATTTTAAAGGCACTATTTTTAAACATTTTTTAAAGTGTTATTCCACACTTAGGAAAATATATAGTAGCGGAAATTTGTAAAAATCTCCCTACAGAGATACTAACAACATAATAAGTTGTAACAAGCGTATAAAAATTTCGACGTAGCTTGATGAGAACTCATGGCTTAGTGGTCAGAGCGCCTGATCGGTTTCTAGGAGGCGCGGGTTCGAGTCCCGCTACGTTCAGATTTTAATACGTTTTCTAAATAAGTATTTCTAAATGAGTATTTTAAAGATCCTTCATAAAAAACCAATGCATAAATTAATTTTTGAATTTTTACCAAAGCTGTCATATAGTCCTGGAAATAGTTCGCGAAACCTTCGTTGAGCCATGTGTTACTCCACCAGTGGCAAGTGACCAGGTTACCGAACCACATGTGCGCAGTTTCGTGAGCAACTATTTGTGCCACTCTATACTTAAAGTATGGTGTGGATTCTTCTGGCACGTACAACAAAAGTGATTCCCTGGATAGTTAATATATAAGTTTGTTATATTATGATAAAGTTATACTTAATAGTGATAGACTAGTTATTATTTTTTCTCAAGTTTTAAAAAATATTACAGTCAAAACTAAGATTTTACCTATATTTAACAAGTCCCCAGTTCTCCATTGCGCCTGCTCTAAAATTCGGTAGAGCAATATGATCGAGTTTCAAATATGGATTTGTGGAATAGTAATCGATTCCAAAATAGTCACCCAAAGCTTGTACGATTCTAACACCGAAATCGAATGCATAGTCGCTTTGATTTTTCGCATCAGGTCTACTATAGACTCCGAACTCTTTAGTTCCATTGACCAGGCTTTTCCCTGCTTCCAATTCTGATACCAAAAACGCAACAAGATACGTTGACATTCTTGGAGTTGGATAAAATGTTTCTCTAACATATCCATTTGCACTGAAATAAAATATCAAATAAATATTGTAGTAATACGGCAGAAAGTGGGGAACGGAGTGTCTTAACACTAGGTTCCCTCTGCCTACCCTGCTGTGTGCGGGATTCAGCGTGAAGCTAATTTAATTTAATTTTAATTTATTGTAGTTTTTTTTTTAAATATACATACATAGTAATAATATACGGCCGGTCGTAGTGCAGAGGCACAAAGTGTGACTGTAAAAAAGACTACTTGTGGGCTCGATCCCCACTCGTGGAAGTGAAGTATTTATTTACATTTATATTTTCATTTCTTCACTCTGATGTCGAGGTAAAGCGCGGCGTTGAGTTCGACTCAGTACGCAATGCCTCCAGAATTCGGCGGAAAGTGGGGAACGGAGTGTCTTAACACTAGGTTCCCTTTGCCTACCCTGCTGTGTGCGAGATTCAGCGTGAAACTGATTTTTTAGGAATAATATAACTTAGGTATCACTTTCATCCTGCGTGTTGTAACTGAAATAGATTATTATCTTTACACACGTTAAACAACTAATGTTAAACACTCAGTAGAACATAATACGCCAATTTATGATAAGCCACAGGTTTAAATTATTATATGTAATGAATAGTGTGATGTTATTTTCATACGTGTATTTAATTGCTTCTAATCTTTTATTATTTATATAAGAAATAAGTTTATCTTACAGCTCAATTCTGCTTTGCTGTTTTGTATTTGCCAGTGATGGTTGATAATTTTTGGGTCTATCTATTGTCAGTATGAAAACTGCCTTCAATTCCGGTTCGTCGAAACATGGAAACACTTTTCTGGCGTGTGTGGGCTCCATTTGAGTTGCACCTAGCCATCTGAAAAAAAATATTTTTATTATTATATTACATAAGTTAAATATGTGTTTTTTAGAATTCAATCCTTGTACAAGCAACTGCATTCTTTTTATTTTTATAGACTGGGAAAACTCTTACTTTATTAATGTAAGGTTTTTATCACGTGGAATCTGAAATAATAATCTTCACCTTCAGTTAAGCTATGCGCCATATTGCCATTATAATTTTTTAGCTTCTCGCTATATCTACAACTAGCAGAGTAGTCAAGGACGACGAAGCGCTAAGTATTACGGTATACTTGATTTACTTGTTATTTATTATATTGAACAATATAAAAAAGTATAATTAATTGTTAATGTTTTCAAATACTTTTTTTGTTTTACGCTGTATTCTGTACACAGCAAGGTAGGCAGAAAGAACCTATTGTTAAGACATTCCGTTTCCTATTTTCCGCCGAATTCTGGAAGCATTACGTGTTGAGAACTCAAACGCCGGAAATGACACCGGAGCTTATTAAAGGAAAGTATTAAATATTTAATTTCCTCGAGTGGGAATTCAACCCACAACCTGTCGCGTTCAGTCACATGCCTATGCCTAGCGTCTTACCTCTAATACTTCCTAACTGTTTTAATGAATAAAACATAACATATGTAACTCTATAAAAACACGTTCGCTACAAATAAATAAGGAAAATAAATATTTATTTTTATAATAACGATTACAATTATAATTTATGATTTGTTCCCATAATGTTTAAAAAAAAACCGGTCAAATGCGAGTCAAACTCGCTTACCGAGGGTTCCGGACACATTGACGCACTCATTTTGTATGAAATGAACTACAATTACAAGTTTGTAATGTTTCTTTTTATTTTTTGAAAATCTATAAATTTATTTTTTTTAGATTTTTGTTCCTTTATTTATACTGCAATTTCTTACTTCTTACTAAATGTCAAAATTGTAGGCCCACGGGAAGGACCCTATAACAAATTCACGCGATCTCGAGATAAATTCTCTTGACAGACGGACAACAAAGTAATCCTATAAGGATCCGTTTTTACCTTTTGAGGTACGGAACCCTAGAAATGAAGGATAAATTACAAATCAAGTACATATTGGTTTTCCTCGAGGTACATTCAAGTTACAATTTTATCTTCATCACAATATTCAATGTGTCAATATACATAGATAGGGGGATTTCGCAGATAATGTTCTGTAATATTTTATCTCTATCTGTAAAGATGGTTGAATATTTAATAACACTTGTTACGATAATTTTCTCAATAAATTGGGATATTTTTACTAGTTATAGTTTCGTAAATAAATATAATAGATTTATAAATATAATAACTTTATCGTAATACAAATACATTATGCAGTAAATAGCATAATAAAAAAAGATTTAAAACAAATAATTCAATTATATTAATTGAATTAACTAAAGTGACAGGTGCAAAAAATCCATAGACTTTTTAAATGAAATAAATGCGAAGCCATCGTGAAGCAGTGGCATAGTGTTTGGCTGTAAACGCGGCGCCTGAGGGTTCAATCTCGGGAGTATAAATTGTTTTCAATTCCTCGTTCTACTTACAAAACAAATGATTCGCCCCTCATCAAGCAATGCAGTGTATGGGGAACGGAGTGTTTTAGTACACGGTTATCTCTACCTACAAGGTCCCTCCGTGTACAAGATGAATCTAAAAATAATCAAAAAGATGAGCTAGAAATAATTTGATTACTTACTTTTTAACACCATTTTCTATATAAAAGTTCTTGTAGAAACCATTCAAATCTGACCTTATCGGTCCCCTATAAGCTATCTTCAATGTATACTCCATTCCAGGATTGATATCATTTGCCAAATTAATATGAGCAAATGTGTAAAGTTCTTCAAATTCCAACGAATTATTTGAATTTAGGTTGACAATACCTTTTTCACTAGTCAGCGTGATATTAGCAGATGTGAAGTTTAGATCTTGAGAATGTAACTTCACTTTATTAACATTACTATTTGTTGTAAAGGTTATTGTAACTTCTCCATCAAAAGTAAATGCTTTGTCATCACCGGTGTCAAAATACGGTGTTATAGATATAGCATAAGAAAGAGGGGTAATAGTTGTATTTAATCTATAATTGGTATCTGGATATACTGTTCCTAAGACGGCACAGAGTACCGTTAGCTGTATATAACGACGAACCATATCTGTAAATATATGAAAATTTAAATTAGTGATTGGAATTATATAAAAATAGATATGTGCATACATTTGGTTTGCTTATTTAGTTTGTATGTTAAATTCTGCTTTGATTTATTACGTCGTTTCCGAACAATTTGCATTTTACAGAAAAGATCAAATCAGCTTCACGCTGTATCCCGCACACAGCAGGGTAGGCAGAGGGAACCTAGTGTTAAGACATTCCGTTCCCCATTTTCTGCCGAATTCTGGAGGTATTGCGTGTTGAGTGGCAGAACTCAACGCCGCGCTTAGCCTCGACACCAGAGCGAAGAAATGGAAATATAAATTTAAATAAATATTTCATCTCCTCGAGTGGGGATCGAACCCACAACCAGTCGGTTTTACGGTCACACTTCGTGCCGCTGCGCCACGACAGGAAAGGCATAATATGTAATAACATTATTCATTATTATTATAATTATTTTTTCTCGAAAATAAGTTTAATTAATAAATATTTTCATATGCTATAAAATCGTGTTTATTTTCCCATCAATAATATTGTGTGAAAGGAAAACCTTCACAAATTACTTGTACAATGTTATTCTCTTTTCTATTATTTTGTTCAATAGACGTTTGAACCTTCCGATGTTTAATTTTATTTCTTGATTATTGACTATTATTTTTTTATGGAAAGGACAAGATGAACGAGCGTAAGGTTTACCTAATAGTTAGTGGTCATCGCTATCCACAACACAGTGCGAGACTACAAGTGGAGGCGCTACCGTTGTGATTATTTAGATCATAAATATATAAGTAACTATAACTATTTCAATTATCCACACTTATTCACAAAATATATTTATTTATAATATATTAAATATTTTAATATTATATACATTAAATACTGGCATGTTACCGGCAGTCTAGTTTCGGGAATCAACCTACTCAACTTAACCAAAATGTATCTAGATTAAAATTTAAATATATTACACAGTTCATAAATTTTATGTGTCATAATTGTTGTCATAAATGTTATTACATTCATCACTTTTAATTGTCATAATTATAATATTATTTTCTTAAGATTCCGCAATATATTCATAAATTAGTTGAGCTACCTTCTACAAGTGGGGAGCGGAGTGTCTTAACACTAGTTTCCCCTCCCTCTGCCTACCCTGCTGTGTGCTGGATATAGCGTGAAGCTGATTTATTTATTTATTTTTACCTTCTACATTCAGACCATTAAATATGAGATGGAAACTGTAGACCTTGATCCTGATTTTGTCTACTAAACTGGAAAAATGATTACACAATAAATACCAATATTCTTTCAAATAAGATATTTATATTTCCACAATTATTGCGCTTTGTTCACCTGTTTCTAACTACAGTATCATATTTCACAATAATTATTCATACAATTATAATTATATCGTATAACCTAAATAATAGAATTATATATATTTTAGATGATTTTATATATTATATAAGTTTTTTTAATTTAAACGCTCACTTACCTGTAGTGTTGACGACTGCGACTTAATATACAAACTGTGTTTATTATACCGCTTTAGTGTTGAAGAGATAAAAATCATCTCGAATTTCGCGTTATCATTATTTGTTGATAATATTATATTTCACTTCGAGTGTTTGCTTAGAAATAAGTGAAGTAATAAAATTTAGTTTTAAGCGTTTTATTATTATTTTAGAAAATAAATATTATATGTGATGACTGTGGGTTCAAATATATTCGGGGGGAAATATTTTGGAAATCTAGGTTACTAGAGAGTGGGGGTCCAAATGCACTGGTGTGATACAGTATTCTGTCGATACCCATATAGTCAAAAAGTGACGACGAAGAAGAGTGACGTTATTTTTATTTAAACTTATTGTGTATTTTAATTTTATTTTCATATTTTAAAAAGTTATAGGGGACAAGTTTACTATCTGAAGCTGCTTGATCAATAAATTAAATTGCTTCACAATATATTTTTTCTTCACAAAATATTTTTGTATAAAAATTCATCCACTATTTTCTGGTTTCTATATTTATAAGTACTGCTTATAAGTATTAATTAAAATAGTTTTCAATTAGTTCTGATATTATTGAAAGGGATTAAAATTGATAACATAAACAATGTGTAATGGTAAACAATATATGTAATACAGGCTTAGAAGCCTGCTTCAAGTGTATGAAGCGAGAAATAATACTCAATCATTATCATATGAAAGGGATTTTACTATGGAACTAGGCTTATTTAACCGACTCCGGATAACGAGGTTCATCATCAGTTTAACGAGTATGTATATATGTTATATTGTTGAAGTTAAATATACTTGTTTGTTTTCCAATATTGGTCGTGAATTAAAATTCCTATCGAGATGGTCCTTTTTGATTTAAATTTGGTATGTTATAATTTTGTGAACTGTCTGAATTTTATCAAAATCGGTGCAGGATCTTTCAGACATGGACATACGCGCATTTCTCGGGAGATTTCTCCATACATACCGTATTGTACGATATGTATATTTTTTTAAATAAATTTTATATTATGATATTATGATTTCATCATATGATCAGGGCGCAGTGGTACAGCGTCTGGCTAAAAGCGACATATATGGGTTCGATTAATAAAAATATTTCCACACTCTGTTTGTCTTTGTCTGGTTAAACAAAGCACGGCGTTGAATTCAGCCACTCAATTTTTAAAGACAACGCATGTGGGTTGTCTTTAAAAATTGAGTGTGTGATAAAAGGACTGTTTTAACATTTAGTTCTTACGTATCCTGCTATATGCTGAATACAGCATACAGCTAAAAAAATGTAAATAACAACAGCTTCATTTAAAACAATATTATTTCCAAATATTGTATGAAATCATTGACCTACAGATGTCTTCAGCAGTCGAATAAGATACACTATCACTACGTTACAGAATTATCTGAAGTGTTAAAGAATAAATTGATTTCGTCTCTTGCTTCATCATTCTAGTTTTAATTTTACAATGTTCTTGTATCACTATAAAGAATAAAAGTTTTTTTTGTTGTTGTAGTAACTTTATGTTTATTTTCTACCGGTGTAGGCACGCTTACGATCTGCAGTTATCCACTCCGACTCCGGGAGGTCCTTTTGCTTTGGAATGACTGTTCTCCAGTACTAACGATACTATATAGGTCAATCGAGAGCCCCCCTGCTGTTATTATCAAATTTAATTATGTTTGAAGTGTATTTCTCGTTATTATTTTGTTCTGCTAGAGACCTAAGTGATTATCAATCCAATCGCCACCTTTAGTAGGATCAGCAGAATCGTTAACGATTCTGCTGATTCTGTCACTAAAGATGACGATTGGATGTCTTACTTCATTTAAATAAATAATTATATTAACATGAGTAAGACTAATGTCGATAAATAGAAAGGTAATAATACCGTTGCGATAATACACAATAAATATATTGTGTTACATACATACATATGTATATAACACTTATTTTTTTCATTTTTTTCAGAACTAAAAATCAATAACATATTTTCATATAAAATTACAATTTTATTAAAAAAAATTCAAAGATCTTTACAAAGTTATCTATCTCCACAATAGTACAACAGACGTGGCCAGTAACAAAGTAGTTGGTAGAGCCATATTGGCTGAACCTCTAGCCGCTCTAAGTATGGCTTGGGCTCGTTCTCTTCCCCATTCCATAATAGAACGTCTGGAAGAAATTGCGTTAAGGCCGACTTGGAAGTTTGGTATTGATTGTTGATTAGCTTGAAGCCATTGTTCCATCTGAAATAACAAAAGTCAAAGCAATAAAATACAGACTGTATATTGTGGTTAAAAGTTTATATCTAATAAATTTTAAAAATAACTCAGCTTCACGCTGTATCCCGCATACAGCAGGGTTCCCCACTTTTCGCCGAATTTTTGGAGGCATTGCGTGTTGAGTGTCAGAATGAGTTCGACGCCGTTAGTGAGACGCCGCACTTGGCGTCGACACCAGAGCGAAGAAAATGGAAATAAAGATTTAAATAAATATTTAATTTCCTCGAATGGGGATCGAATCCACAACCAGTCGCTTTTAGAGTCACAATTTGTATCCCTGCGCCACGACTGGCCTCTATTTTTTTTATTTATTGTATTTAATTACGTTTTGATTACACTAGTAACTTAAAATAAAGAATATGTTGAGGCTGTAGTGGCGCAATGGCACAACTCTGACGTAGGTTCAGTTGTCACTCGGAACAAAGATTTTTTTTACATTTCACTGCTCCAGTAATAATATGAGGCGTGGCATTAAATTCTGCCACTCGGGACGGAATAAAGTAGGGTAAAGAGTGTCTTAACACTAAATCTCTCCTGTCTATACTCCTATGCGGGACAAAACGTGAAGCTACTTTCTTTTACTCACCTCACTAAGACCTCCCTCGTCCATGTAACTGCCGAGGTTACTCAAGACACTGTCAAACCACGTTGAAAGCACAACTCTGTAAAATATTAATATTAGCAATGAAAATGTAAAGAATAATAAAACCAAAAACATTTGCAATAAATATGATTATTTTTGATAACATTTTAACCTTCAAATTTGCTCTCATTTGTATGAAATAAAAAAAAAACACCGTGTATTAATTTATTTTAAATTATAAAGCAATCTAGACAAACTTAATATAATTTTCGTATACATCCGATACTTACTTTTGTCTGATTTTTTCCAAATTTTGTTTGAAGAAGTCTAAAGAGACTCTTGCGTTTCCTCTGTTACCCACAAACAGGAATGTGAACGCATTAGCGCTGTCTTGGGCTTTAATATCGTCGCTTAGAATCATGTCAAGATATCTAAAATATGTTTACAAAATTGATATTTGTTATGAAATATAAAAAAACCAGTTTCACGCTTTTTCCCGCAGTGTCAAAATTTTACTATACAACACTCAGTTCTCCATTTTTCACCCAAATTACAAAACATTGAGTGCGAAGTGGTGGACCTCAACCCTGCTCTTCGCCTTCTTGCCAGAATGTTGTAAGTTATCTGTTTGATTTTTTTTATTTTAAGAGACGGAACTCAACACTGCGCTTTGCCTCCATCCCAGAACAAGTAAATGAAAATATTAAATATTTAATTTTCTCTGGGAATCGAACCCACAACCGTCGTGTTGTAGTCGCACGCTTGTGCCCTGTGCCCACGCCTGGTCTCTACTTATTGAAGTAATAGCACATACTCTTGCGTAGCTCTTTCATCAGTAGTACAGCCCAATGCTCTCAACATGGCCACTTGGTCGGCCTGGTTATTGGAGTTTAGTCTTCGCTCGTATAAATAACGCCAAGCATTGTAACCTCCGTTCAGATTGCCTTGGCAGAAAACGTGTCTTCTTAAGTTAGGATTGACGCTGCAAACAATATATTAATATATTATCGAATACTTTTACATATTTCTTTACGTTAACTTTTTTTTAGCTCACTTTGTATCCCAAACATAGCCGACACCTTTGAATAGAAGGAACAAGGTGTGAAGGCACTACGTCTCCATTAAGAAACTTCTGTTCCCTACTTTCAGTCTAATACTCGAGACATTGAGTTTTCAATGGCGTAACTCAACGCCACGCTTTGCCTCGTTAACAGAGCGGCGAAATGAAAATATTAAATATTTCATTCTTGGGAAATCGAACCCAAAACCGTCGAGTTTAGAATAGTATTCTTGTGTCCCTGCACTACTATACGCACACGCCACAAAAATTTCTTAAGAGTATTCATTTTTTTTTCAGCTTCACGCTAAAATCCGCATAGCAGGATATAGCATTAAACTTCTTTCCTCTTTGTTTGGAGGCGGAGCTTAACACCGTGCTTAATCCTACCGGAGATAGATTCAAATCCATAACCGTTACGTTTACAGTCAGACATCTTGTCAATAACATAGTATTAGGTTATTCAAAACTAACATTTACTTAAGACATTAACCTTTAATTCAACATATTCTTCATTGCGTGTTTAGCAACTATTTAGCAAATATGCGATACGATGAAATCTAATCAAACGAAGTAATGGTGTAATATCGATATGAAAGGAAATTGACCAAGCCTACTATAAAATTTGTACCTTTTTATTTGTTATTTATTATAATAGAATATAAATACAAAAGAAAACAGATGATGCTTGCAGAGCTCTTAGCTCTACCATTGTAAAATATTGTTTTATTTTTTATCTGAACGCTGTATCCCGCACACAGTAGGATAGGCAGAGGGAATATAGTGTTAAGACACTACGTTCCCCACTATCCGCCAAATTCTGGAAGCATCGCGTATTGAGTGGCACAACTCAACGCCGTGTTTTGCCTCGGCACCAGAGCGACAAAATGGAAATTTAAATTTAAATAAATATTTAATTTCTTGTGTGTGTGTCTCGTGGGAATCGAACCCACAACCAGTCGCGTTTACAGTCACACTTTGCGCCAATGCGCACTACGATTGGCCTGAATATATTGTTCATATATAAAAAAAAATGTCCTTGCATCACATAGTCTTTCCTAAGTGAGTAATATGTACATGTTTACACGCTGCCATGTGCAGAATCAAACTTGCTACCCACAGCTGACGACAAACTAATAGGCGGTGATAAATATCATTAAACAAAAAAAAACAAAAATCAGAACGCCATAGAACGAACAAAAGAAATAATATACTTGAACTATTATAATAATAAATAATATAATATAAACCAGTAATGTAACACTGGGAGCTTAATTCGGTTCCTATTCAAAATTCATTCACTTTGTCACTAAAATAAGTACTAAGATGATATTCATGTTTAATAACAGTATTTTTTTTACCTGTGATTGTTATTTATAAGGGCGTTGAACTTTAATAAAGCATTATTTATACAACCGTCGTGGCCGATGTCGCAGGCGAAAACGAGTATTTGAGATCGATGTAGAGTCCTCGTGAGTGGCTCTCCAACTTGCACATCATAACCTACGTCCGCAATGACAGCTTCTAAAAACTCGTATAGGATTTCCTGAAAAGAAAAAAAATTCTTAATAAGGAAATAAATAATAATGTTAATAAAGAACGAAGTGTCGTGTCCCCAAGTTCTCTCTGCGTACCCAGAAACAAATATGTATAGTACACATAATTTTGTGACAAATGTACTTAAATATTTTTTAAAACTTAAAATCCTTTAAAAGAAACCGTAGGTTATTAAATATATATAAATATTTTAATTAAAATGCACCATTGATATATTAGAAAGTTTTTTTTAGCTTCACCCTGTATCCTGTATGTAGCAGGGTAGGCCGTGAGAACCTGGTGTTAAAACAGGTAAAACAACGAGGGTTACCGCTCTATGCCTAATTTGCGAAATATTGTATTTTGAGTGACAAAATTCAACGTTACACTTTGTCTTATTACCTAAACGTGAAAAAGAAAATTATTAATTGATTCAAACTGACATCGAACCCACTGTCGTGGCCTTTATAGTGAGATATTGTGCCGCTGCCTCACCATACATTCTTTTAAATTATAATACAAAAGAAATAAAACATTGTCCTTCATTTAATTATCTTTTATCATTACAACATTGAAGCGACGGGGGAAGCCCCCTATTGAGTTAACAAAAGTCTTTACAGATATAAAACATAATAACTAAATAAATATATCTGTAAGGAAGGATTTCCCCGACCTTAATAAATAAATAAATATAATAATAAATATAAATTTTTATATATATAGCACAAAATAAAGATTTCTCGAAATTACTACGAAGCAGGAAAAACCGAGATTTTTCACTTCACACAATACAAACAATGTTGATTAGTAAGTAATTATATGACAGAAACATTTTTTTTTTCATATGAATCCTATAGTTAAGATCCATAACATTATTTGAGCACTGCAAAATTTTATACCAGAAATACTATTAAAACTGATAGTATTGCATAATTTCTCAAATAAATAAGGTTAATATTTAAATAATAATAATTAGCTCACATTGTTCCCGCACACATCAGAGAAAGCAGAGCAAACTTTGTGTTAAGACACTTCGTTCCCCTCTTTTCAACGAATTTTTCGAAGCACTGCATGTTGAATGGCGGAACTCAACGCCGAACTTTTTGTCTCAGTGCCAGAGCGAAGAAATGAAAATATTAATAAATAATCATTCATTTTCCCGAGGTGGGATTGAACCCACAACGGTCGCGTTACAGTCACATCCTTGTGCCCCTGATTATATATTATCTAGAGAACCTATTGACGCATATAAGAATACGCGTTGGCGTTGCAATAGCAAAGTGTATTATGCAACTTTAAAAATAAAAGCGAAATTCTTAAATGTAGTGAGTGTAATATTTTATTTATTGATTAAATGTACTTTATAAGTATTATTATTGAAAAATATTGGCGTTCTGCACTTCTCCTACATATAAACTGTAAAAAAAATATTTGTAAAAACAAAAACCCCGACTGCAACATGGAAAATAAACAAGCCATAGTTTATTAGGATTAGCAGTCGGGAGTCGAGTCGAGATTTTATTGATTGAAGTAATTCTTCAATCAATAAAATTTTTACCAGGAATTACCAGGAATATATATATATATATATAAATTAAGTATTCATAATATAACATAGTGACCTACATAGATATCTATAGATAATTATGAATTGACACTTATACACAAATACATTGATAATCAAAATGATTAGCATATTAGATGACCTGGTTTGTCTTTTCTACTTTACTTTACTTCTACTATATAGAAGACAAGCAAAACTTAGTGTCCAAACATTCCAATCTCCGCTTTTAACCCGAACTCGAAATACTGTCTTATATGTCTAGTTATAATATATACATATAATACGATATAATAAATATAATAAATTGTTTGGGAAGATTTTTTTGTAAAGGAATAGTGACCAAACCTACTAATAACTTGCTTACCACTTGGGGTCAATGCTAAGATGAAAAATCCTGTCAATTATGTAATTTTATATAATCACAAAATTCCATGATGAAGTAAAGTTATGTCCAATAAGTTATGGGTTCTAGTCTATTCTAGTCTATCCTTTTATAAAAGTACGGCAATAAGATTCGCCACTCGATACGATAAAAAACCAAAAAACCTATACTATACTATACTTACATCAAATTGTTTTAATGTGTCTGGTAGGTGAAGGAATCTTTCCCTAATCCAATTGAATCCAGATATTGCGGGGAACCAAGAATAGTAATTAGTATCCTTCTTCAAGAAATCTAGGATTTTGAAGCCAAGGTCGTAGGATATGTCTTCAGATCGCATGAAAGCGAAAACATCGCTTACAATCTGAAAAATAATTACTCTATTAATATCTTATACATTAGTCTATAAAAAGAAATACTTAAAATTGGGGAACAAAATTGTCTTAATAGGAATGGAGTGTTTTAACACTAGGTTCCCAGTAGTTCGTTCTGTCTACCCGTGAAGTATGAACGCGTGAAGCTGAAGAAGTTATGAGATTGAACGCACTAATATCAAGAACTAATTGTTCGGATTAAATAACAGTTTTAAATAGTCGACTCGATTTCGTGGGGAAGGTTATAGGCAGTATTCAAATTATATTATACTAATTATACCTAATTATATTCTCCGTCCAATTAGATTAAGCGGTAGTGTTTCTCAGGGTTACGCTACTAAAATAAAAACATCTATGTAGACTGCCATTCACTTGTTATGTGCCTACTCTAGCTGTGCTTACATAATGAAAAAAATTTTTTTCAAGCTGGATCCTGTTTAAAATAGGGCAGGCAGGCAGAGGCAGAAAAATAGGCAGAGATATGTAAAGTAAGATATTGCGTTCCCCACTTTCTGTGCAAATTCCGAAACATTGAGTAATGATTGACGGAACTTAAAGCTGTACTTTGTCTTGTAATCAGAGTTAGAAAAATTAAAATAATTCTGTCCGTCGAGTGGGAATCGAAGTAACAACCGTCGCATTTATTATTAGACGCTGTGCGGCCACAACGTCCTGTCTCAACGCAACTCCATTCAACTGATATTATAATATGTAATAGGTAAATCTTACCTGAGCTCTGTTTAGATAGTGAATATCAGAGTGGTTTTTCTGAAGAGCTTCAGCTATTAACTCCCATGTCTTAGTGTCATAGTTCACTCGGTACATACCTAAAATATGAATATATGGATAAAAGAAAATTATATATATATAATTTTATATATATATATATATATATATATATATATATATATATATATATATATATATATATCTTAGAAAATAAGCTTTTTAGATACATTTTTTATGGTGAATTGTATTTTAGAAATATTATTTGATACCCACAATAGGTGGGTTGTGTAAAAATTTGTAATCCGCCATTTTATTGCGGCGGCCATTTTGGATTACCAACAATATTGATCATATGTTATTTTATGTCATCGGAATTGAAGTCGTAAACTAAAATTCAATTGACACTGGGAAATGGGTCAAATTAAACTTGCAAAATCTCACATAAACTACCACGGCCAGTTAAATAATGGCGCAGTGGCACCGGCGTACTGTGAATTAACAAAAATATTTAATAATACTATTTCCTCTCTCTGGTAACGAGGCAAATCGCGGCATTAAGTTCCATCACTCAACGCACAATGTCTTTAGAATTTAGAGGAAAATGGCCAGCGGTAGTGTCGTAATGGGAATAGAGTGTCTTAACACTAGGTTCTCCGATTCCCTCCGCGTACTGTGTGTGGTACGGCGGTATCTGTAAGTGCGGGATACAGCGAGATGTTAAAAATAACTTAATTCAACCAACCTTTCTGTTGTACATTAAATATCACCCACTCTTGTCCAGGCTGCTTATATACTTCCATTGTTTTATTCCACATTACATACGATAAAGGTTGGTTATTCCAATTTGGGTTACTACCAGTTGTGAATGTGATAGGTATGGGCCATACCTGATCTGTTTGGGCTGCAGATGAACTGATGAAGTAGCGCGACTGTGAATAAGGAATAATTATTTTTAGAGGCATAGGTTTTTTACTCTTGATGTATACATATTTTTACGTAAAAAGTAATATAAACAAAAGAAAAGAGGAAGATGAGGCCAGTCGTGGGTCAGGGGCATAAGCGTGTCATTGTAAACGTGACAGGTTATGAATTCGATTCCCACTCGAGGAAATGAAATATTTAATATTTACATTTTTCCTCTCTGGTCACGAGGTAAAGCTCAACCTTGAGTTCCGCCATTTAACACGCAATGTCTGCAGAATTCGGCGGAAAATGGGGAACGGAGTGTATTAACACAAAGTCCCCTCTACCTACCCTCCTGTTTGTGAGATACAGGGTAAAGTTAAAAAATATACCTAACACATTTGCGGTCACAGTAACCTCGTTAGAATGAAACGACGCCGCATCTAAAAGCGATAAAATAAAAATAAATAAATCAGCTTCACGATGTATCCCGCACACAGCAGGGTAGGCAGAGGGAGCCTACTAAGACTCTCCGTTCCTCACTTTTTGCCGAATTCCAGAGGCAGAACTCAATGCCGCGCTTTTGCCTCGACACCAGAGCGAAGAAATGGAAATATAAATTTAAGTAAATATTTCATCTCCTCGAGTGGGGATTGAACCCACAGCCAGTCGGTTTTACAGTCACACTTTGTGCCCCTGCACCACGACTGGCCTCATTTATTTTTTATATATGTAACATATTATCTATTATTTTCACTTTATTATGATTTTGTATTTACAAGACATTTTATACTGGTAACTTGCCTATCTATGTAAATTTTATTTATTTACTTTTACATTTTTTATGCAGATATTTTTTTTGTAAAATACTTTATTTATTTTATGTACATAATAAAAAGTTTTCTTTTTCTATCAATCTATCTTTATTATTTGAAAATTGAGTATACCATAATCAATCATTTGTACCTGAGAAAGATTTATAACTCCTGTGTCCATATTAACGTCAACGTTAAGTAATGGAGAGCCGGGCTCCTCCACCCAATATTTCATAAAATCTGCTATATTAGTATTGTTGTATAGAACAAGATTATCTTCAGCAACTGCTTTTGCGAAGTTGTTGAACAGATCTGATGGATAAGCATACTCGTAGGATCTGGAAGTAATCATTATATCATAATTTATATTTATTGCCTAATAATTAAAAGTTAATCTTAAATCGTAAAAAAAATTATTAATAATATAATATGCTAATGATGCCAGTCGTGGCGCATGTGTGTCTGTAAGCGCGACAGGTAGTGGCTCGATTCCACTCGAGGAAATTAAATATTTTCTTCCCTTCGCTCTGGATACAAGGCAAGGTGCGCCACTCAACACGCAAAGCCTCGAGAATTCAGCGGAAAGTGGTTAACGGGTAAGTTCCCGGGTTCGCTCTGCCTACCCCGCTATATGTGGCATAGAGCGTATAGCCAAAAAAAACCAAACAAGAGACTAATCGTGACGTTTACAATCAGACGCTCATGTAATATTCTTGGGCTCAACACCTACTCGACGTAATAAATTATTTTCATTTCCTCACTTGGGTAAACAATTAATATTTTGTTTTCTNTATCAAAGATACTGGAGGAAGGTCACGTAAAAAGCATGAGGACCCCCCGAAGGGCATGTATGAAGAGGTTGATGACAGTGGACGAGGCGAAAGAGGTATGTAGAGACCGTAGCGTTTGGCACTCCGTTCTCTCTGACTACCCCGCAAGGGATAAAGCGTGAAGCTAAGTTAAGTTAAGTTAAGTTATTACAGGACAAAATGCAGCTTTGATTTCCGCCACTCAACACACAATGCTTTAGAATTGGGCGGAGAGGTACAGAAGTGTCGTAATAGTGTCAAATGCTACGTCCTTGTTATATACCCTAAAATTAAAAAAAAGTTGCATATCATACCTATCAGTTAGAAAATAATTTAGAGCTTTCTTAAAAGTACTTTCCCCTAAGAAATGCTTCAACATAAGTAACAAGGAAGCGCCTTTAGTGTAACTGATGCCACTAAAATGTCCAGTGACTTGGGAGGGTGAGTTCACGGTGTGCTGTAAAGCCCGAGTGGATGCAGATTGATCGCTTGATAAGGCACTTTGCAAGTATCTTATGTTGAATTGGTCCTCCAATTCCATTGTAGGGTCAACCTGAAACAATAATGGATAGATTTTAAGTTAATCTCTATAACCGGTTTAAGCGTGTATATTTAGTAATATTATTTTTTTGGAAACCCGAAGCTTCGAACTCTTTAACCCATGAAACGACGTTTTAAACACACGAGTCACACCTGCTAAATATGGGAAAATCATAAAAATCAGACACTACTAAAAAAATCTTATATAAGAATATTTTACTGTAATATCTTTTTCATTTCTGACATGTTTCTTAGGAGTAAGCAGAAAGAATCCAGTGGAAGATCAGTCGGTTTTTCATTTTATTAAAAATATTAATAAAATTTAATTGTATACCCAAAATTATATTAATAATAAAAGTATGTAACCATAATAAAAGTATGTAACCATAAGAGTGGTGGAGCTTAACGCAGACAACAGAGTTTAACTACCAGAGCAGGGAAAAGAAAGGAATTTAGATATAATCAAGCAAGTGGGAATCAAACCCACAACCATCAAATTTACATTCAAATGCTGTTACATTGCACCCTTATGTATTATGGTTATGCATAAACTCATCATATAAATTGTTAAAGCTACTTACACCGTGCATAGCAAAATATTCGAAGTAACTAGCGAAACCTTCGTTTATCCATACATTGTCCCACCACCTACATGTAATCAGATTGCCGAACCATTTGTGAGCGAGTTCGTGTGCAGTGATGGTTGCTATAGACATCTTATCTAAAGCGTTGGTCTCACCTTCCTCGTAGAGAAGACGTAATTCTCTTAAAAAAATATTTAAAAAAACATAAATTGTATTTTTAATATATTATGTAAATATAAATACGAATACTTACTATAAAATACATATATAATGTATGTTTGTAAGTAAAAGTAAGTGACAAATAAGTAAATTACAATATTGAAATATATAAATAACACATATTAAATAAACTATAAATGTAAATAATAGTTCCCTACATACCTGTAAGATACTAATCCCCAGTTTTCAGTGGCACCTGACGCCCAATCAGGAGATGCAATTTGATCGTTCTTCATATTTTCATCCATTTCATAATATTCTATGTTGAAATAATCACTCAACCATTTTGTCAATGGTGGACCTACTTCCAAGGCATATTGCCCTTGACCTTGAGCATTTGGTCTGGCCAAAATGCGATAAGACGATGTGGTACTGTTGTTATCAGCTATCACAGTAAACTCTTCGCTAATGTGAAAGGTAACTAGATACGCTGACATCCTGGGTGTAGTGTGAAATACTTCTCTCTGACGGTTACCTACTCTGAAATTTTTTATGAATATGTATGTCATTTGAAGTGAAGTGTGACTGGTTGTGAGTTCGATCCCCACTCGAGGAGATGAAATATTTACTTAAATTTATATTTCCATTTCTTCGCTTTGATGTCGAGGCAAAGCGCGGCGTTGAGTTCTGCCAATCAACACGCAATGCCTCTAGAATTCGGCAGAAAGTAGAGAAGGGAGTGTCTTAACACTAGGTTTCCTCTGCCTACCTTGCTGTGTGCGGAATACAGCGTGAAGCTGATCTGATCTAAATGTTTTAAAGTTTTATTCATCATTGTATAGAGATTTTAACATAGCGTGACTTGAACCCACGTCTCTTGGAAACCGGTCAAGCACTCTGGCCAATTTAGATTATATGTACACATATAAATATAGATTACATAAAATCATATCAAATTGATCGCGGGTTTGAGTCGCGCTTATTTAAAATTTCTTTATGTTTCTAAATATTTACGATTCTTCTATTTTCTTATTATAGCTCTCAATTGCATTCATTACTTCTGTTTTCAACAGTAAATTTATTCACTTATGTTGCTCTACTCTCACTAAGTATATACATACGTATATATTTTTCAATAAATTGTACCAAAAAATATTGTTAACTTACTGCGCTTGTTCCTTTATAGCCATATTCGAGTAAGTTTCAGTAAAGTTCAAAGGTCTGTTGATGATTATATCGAAATTTGATTTGTAGCCGGGTTCGTCAAAACAAGGGAATGCCTGCCTGGAATTTGTTGGCTGCAAGTGTGTTGCTGCGTACCAACTAAAAAGACAAATACAAAAATTTTACAATATGAATTTTACAAATATGATAAATTAGTCTTTTTAAGTTTCACGCTTAATTAATATAAGAAATGCATAAATAATATAAGAATGCAAAAAGAGTACAAGAATACGTTGTCTTGATACGACACGTTTTTCTTCGCTTTTCATCTGAATTCGAGGCATTATTTAATGGCGCAGCTCTAGACGGATTTTCATCTTTTTGGAGCGAGAGAAAGAAAATAATGAATTGTAATTTTTTTACAAAATTTTCGGATTTGAACCCGTTAAAAATAAAAAAAATAATTAATGGTCTCAGAATAGATCGAACTCAAAACTATTGTATTTAAAGTCAAAAGCAGCCCCATTGCGCCACGATGCGCCTCAATATAGTTTTCCATTTAAAAAATAATTTGAAAATTAATTAAACAATCCCTTCCAAGAAATATTCCATCAATAAAGAAAAATAATTACATTAAAAAAATATTAAAAAGTAAATATATAAGAAAATCATCTCTCAAGTACAAAATTAGCAAATAGTTATTTATAATCTTGTTTTTATAAATACCTATACAAAATTTTAAACAAAAAAGAAAAACATAAATTCAAAGTGCTTACTGTATTCTGCCATCACTGCCTTTGTAGCTTCCTCTGAAAACACCACGTGAAAGTGGCGTTTCATTAATATTGCCAACGTATACAACGGTCAGGTTGTATACAGCAGATTGATTTAAGGATAATCCTTCAGCCAAATTGACTTTTAAGAAATGATATTCCCTTATCCTTTCGAATTGGTTACCATTTTGCAGCGGCACCTCTTCCCCTACTTCAGTTTTAAGTGACACAGACACTATGTCTCTTACGTTTTCTTGTATTACAAGCGACGATATATTTGATTTGGCCTGTAAATATATTGTGTATAGATATATATATTATAATATATTTATTCTTAATATTATAACAGTTTCTTTTCGCCCTAAAGGTTGTCTGGAAGAGATGGCTACTTAGCCATAAGGCCACCTTTTTGTACATTTGTTTTCTTTTCTTTTTTTTTTTTTGTGTATTTTATATAAGTGGTGTACAAATAAAGAAATAAATAAATAATAAATAAAATAAATATAAAAAAATAAAAAAAGTTTATAAAATTAAATAAAATTATTATCAGATTTGCTCTATAGTTTCCTGTATTCTGACTAGTTCCATTATCCTGGTATACGTCAATTTCCTCAATAAATAAAAAAAAATTTTTTGTTTTTATTTCATAAATGGTATTATATCAACTAAAAAAAAAACGTTTATTGTTATGTTTCTGTGTATTTAAACGTTTGAAAAACATTGATTGGTGGTATGCCTTTGATTTTTGTAACAGATAAAGAAGCGACTAAGCACCAATTTTTGATACCAAATATATGTTATAATATTGCAAAGCCAAACATAAATAATCTGTGAGGCCATCGATGTTGTGGGATCCAATCCTACTCGGAGATATATTTAATTTAAAAATGTCTTAATGAAAAACAGTGTGTTTTAACATTTGGTTCACAGCACAGCGTAAAGCTATAAAAACATAAATAATCAATCAGCAGTTTTGACGCAGAATATTTCACATCATTTCATACTCGATTACACGTAGCCTCGTCATGATTAAACACGAATAACGTAATGTACTTAATATATACTTAATTCTTATAATAAGCCTAAACAAAATTCACTGACAATATTACGAGAATTTTAAGCGTCTTATCTACGTTGATACTTCCACGGAAGTTAAATATGTTAATAGAACGGTGTACAAGTAGGGAAGGGATTGAAAAAAGTGGATTAGTATGTATATAAAAAAATGTGTCCATCAAGGCAATTGGACATCGTTTATCTGCAAAGGCGATGGTTGTGAGTTCGTTCCTGTTCTAAGAAAAAAGATTTTTAGGTTTCCATACCCTAAGGGTAAAAAACGGGACTAGTTTTACCGTTTGTGTACGCTAAGACTCCACTGTCTGCCTGTCTGTCTGTCTGTCACTAGGCTGTATCTCATGAATCGTGATAGTTAGACAGTTGAAATTTTCACAGATGCTGTATTTCCCTTACCACTATATAACCTTACAACAAATGCTATAAAACAAAATAAAGTAAAATTTTAGGGGGGCCCACACGACAAGCATGATTTTTTTGCCATTTTTTTTACATTTTGCAGTGTGTCCGTCGTGTACGAGTCCAACCAATTTTTTCGCTCGAGTAGACAAAGTGCGGCGTTTTGATCCGCTGCAGTATCTCGAATTTGGTTGCAAAGCTACGGAACGGAGTATCTTAACCTGCTACTACTAAGTTCTCTCGAAGTAAACTAAGTTCTCTCGAAAATATTAATATAGTATAATATGACATAATATAATAAGATCTACATATATATCTTACCCTAACTAATAAAGAAACAACACCATCAAAAGTGAAGGCTTCTTTGTTTTCTTCAGCTTCAAAATAAGGTGTTATTTCGACAGTTATATGAATGGGGTCTAAGTCTTCCGGTAAGCGATAAGCTTCATCGCCCACATTATTCCTTATTCCGTATTCTGGTAGTTCATCTTGTTCTTCGAAATCAAGTGGGAATTCACATCTTGCTAAGACTAATGGAGCTAGTAAAAATACTAGCTTTAGAAGATCTTTCATAGTGCTAAAATATCAATAAAATTCAAAAAATATAGAAAACCGGCCTAAGAACGTTACGTTTTTTTTATAAACCCTAAAAATACAACTTCACGCCTTTTCCCGTATAGTAAGGTACGCGGGAACCTAGTGGTAAGACATCCAGGTTTTCATCTTTACGCGTAACATTCAAGACATTGCGCTGAGTGGCAGGACTCAACGCTATGCTTTGTGGAACCTAGAATTAAGACACTCCGTTTCCATTAAGATATATCCGTTCTCCACTCTCCGCTGAATTTTCGAGGTATATTTGCAGGTTGCCGTTACCAGAGCGAAGAATTGAAAATATAAAATATATAGTGGGTATCGAACCCATAACCATCGCTTTTACTTACGCTTGTGCCTTTGCGCAATGAGTGCCCCATACTTTAAGTATTAATAGTATTAAAATGTATATTTCAAAAATATTGTCAATAATTCATTTTTTTCAATTATTTATTAAGAACTTTAATCTATAACAAATAATAGAATTAAAAAAAACGAAATCAATGAAAAACGATTTACCTGTCCAAATCCCAAAGACACAATTACGTATTTTATCAAAAAAATAATAAAGTACAACTAACTATATTATCATTTATCATTAACTAATTTACAATATCTAATCTTATGGCTTACAATTTTCCAAGATATATATTGCATTAAGAATTTATTACTTATTTATTATTATACTTATCTTTTGATACCGCCGACACGTGAAACACTACGTTACACCAATTTAATTTTCCTTCCTTTTTACTTTACCTACAAATGAATATATGAGGTAAGATGTACCGGTCTTACATCTTACCTCATACATTGATTTGAGGTAAGATAATAATGGTGTATAAGAGGCGGTCGTAGGGCAGGGGCACAAGTGTGTGTAGCGCGACGGTTGTGGATTCGATTCCCCCACAACGGAATGAATTAATATTTATCAATATTGTCATTTCTTCCTTCTGGTATCAAAGTAAATGCAAGGCGTTGAGAGACGTTGAGTTCCGCCACTCAACACGCACTGCCTCGAAAAGTGGGAAACGGAAGTATCTTAACACTAGTATCTTAACACTACCCTGCTGTGTGCGGGATTAGAAAGCAAAGGTTCAAATGTAATAGGCGATGTATATAAAATATTTACAAAAATAGTTGCCGCCCGCAACTTCGTTTGCGTGGTCTTTTTAACCCTTGGCATGCTACTTCCATTTTTTCAATTAAAACCTGTTTATTCGTCGCTTTTTACTCAAATTTAAACACACTTTTATACTCAGAAAGTGAAGAAGGACATGTGTTAACTAGTTTCCCAGAATCCATATGGTTTTGTCTACCCTGCTTTATGTGAGATACAGGATGAAGCCAAAAAAAGAAACAGATATTTATTTTGTATATCACTATATTAATTAAACTAATATCTTTCATCAAATATCTTTTATCGTTATTGAAAACAAAGCTTAGTTTTAATTACTTGATATTCTATTTAATTATCGATTTATATGGATTATCGATTTAATGCTACTTAGCACTTTATTCAATGAGATTGCATATATTAATGAGAAATATATATTTTATATGTATAATAATATGGATATGATTTGAAAATTTAGGTATTACTTTGGTTCTCTTGAATAAAAAAAAAGCTTTGAAACCAATGTCGTTTTCAGGATTATAGGTTAGCGGAAAGTAAAACTTACAAAAAAATATATTCTTAAATTTGCGACTTATTTTTTCAAAAAGGATGAGGTTATATTCGTTTCGTTTGTCCGTCAATGTCCGTTGTTTGAGGACCGATTTTAAAAATTATTTTTTATAACATTTTTTAAAGTGTTATTCCACACGTAGGAAAGAAAAATATTTATTTAGAAAACGTATAAAAATTTGAACGTAGCGGGGCTCGAACCACTAACCACATATATTAAAGTACAAGGTGAATGACGTGAATTTCATAAAAAATATTTTTAAATAAATAAACTATTATACATTTGTAAGCTTGTAATAGTTTTATCTGTAATATAGATCATTGTAATCTGTAATATCGATAGATAGGTTCTGTCTGTAAATTGGTACTTTTCGTAAGTTTTCCTGTATTTGTACTGCAAGTTCCCACATCATGCCAAATTTCGTAACTAGGTATAAAACCTATACCTTCCGTGGACCTACCCTAGGTACAATCGTTGGAAAAAAAATCGTCGTAATTTAATAATAAAAATGTGTTAAAAAGTTATTTCTAACTACTTTTTATAACTCATGGAGACAAAAAAAAGACATATTCATACAAAATTTTATAATAATAACTAAAACAATTTAAACGACCATCGCCAATACTGTCATAATTGTTAACAATAATATAGAGACGAAGGCACTACTAGCACTATCTCTAGCAGCTGCTAATATGATATCCGCATTGGCAGTACCCCACCGCATGTTGCTTCTGGCTGAGTTTATTCCAGACATTGCACTGTTATACTGTGCTGTGTTAGACTGTGTGCTTTGTAACCATTGTTCATACTGTAAAAAGCAAACATTAATGTATTTTTAACTTTTTAACATTTTTAAAAATTAATGGGGCTGTTAGGGCGCAGGGGCATAATCTTGCAACTGAACACTGAAACAACGAGTTGTGGGTTCGATTCCCACTCGGGGATTGATATAGAATAGTATAATGATAATTAAGCCAAATAATTTCTTAAGTAGGTATTGTCGAGATAAATAAGAATAGTGGTAGTGGGACAGTGTCCGATTGTATACAGGATACTTAGCGGTAAGTTCTCACTTGGAAGAATAAATTACTTTAATTTCTTTGCACTAGCTGTGTGGGTCAATTAACACGTATAACGTGAATCAGAGGGAAAAGCAAAGAACGAAGTGTCTTGACACTAGATTATCTCTGCCTGCCCCAAAATGCGGGATAAAGCGTGAAGATGTCAAATAAAATTAACACTCACTTCAACTAGTTCATCTTCTTCTAGATACGACGCTAGATTTGAGAGAGCCGTATGCACAGGGTTAGGAGGAGCATCTTCGACGTAGCTAAAAAAATAATAATAAGCCAATTATTATTATATTAAGAATAAGGATACAAAGAAATGAAGAAAAATGATTTATTATGCGACCACGAAATCGCTGGCTTATAATTTTTACGCTACTTTGATTAATTGTAATAGTAATTCCATAATTTTACTTTAACAAAAATGACAGCAAAATAATAAAATTTATTAATAATTTTAATACAAAAAAAAAAAAAATATATATATATATATATATATATATATATATATATATATTTTAAAACACTTACGCAACTCTTATCGCATCTATATTGCTCTTAACAAACTGCAGTACAGTATAAGCGTTCTCTTTGTTGCCAAGTAGGGCGTAATTAAATGAATTTACTTTATCATGGTAGCGAACTGACTTGGATAAAGTTAACTGCAAATATCTGTAAAAGGTAAATAAAAAATTCTAATTAATATTTTCAGCAGTTTCAGCATATTCTGGTTGTGACACTCTTCGTTTAGCACATCGCGTTTTATACTCTTCGTTTAAGACACTGCGTGGTAAGTGGTGGAGCTCAACGCCGCACTCTATCTGACAATAGCGGAGGAATGTAAATTATTTTAATATAATAATTTTCCCAGTGAGGATTGAACTCACAATCATAACGTTGAAAGTTTATGCAACCAATTTGTTTAGTATTTGTTCAAAAATGACAAAATACTTTTAATCTCAATAAAATGACAAGTACTTTTTTACAGATATCGTATCTTTTTAATTTAACATATGCTGATTCGAATCCTGTTGTGTTGATTTATTTAAAAAATATATAATATATTTCCTTAGAACGCAAAATAAACTAATTAATTTTTTATATAATAAGAAAAAGTTCTTATAAAAATATAAATACTTAAAAGTACTACTAAGTTATTTCTATACACTGACGTCTATATACATTCAATAAATATAACATGTGACGTGTAATTTTTTTTTATGTTGTAGCTGTTAATATAAAATACAAAATTGTATTAAATCAAAAAACAATTTTACCTCGTTAATAAAGCAGAATCTTTAGTCGCCGCCAAACCTCTTAACATTTCTAGTTGATCATTGGCAAAGTTTGAATTGTTATATCTGCCTAACAGAAATTCGAAATCCTGAGCTCCCCCATTTCTTAGACCTGCTATATATACATGACGACGAATACGAGGGTCTACCCTATAAAAACACCGGTAATTCGTATTATATTATATTACTTAAATAAACGAAAAAAAAACTGTTTAACTTCACACTGACTCTCCTATATAGTAAGGAAATAGAGAGAACCTAGTGCTATGGCACTCCATTTTCCATTTTTCACCTAATTGTAAATGCCCACTCAATGGCAATGTGTAAATTACCCACTCAACACCTCGGTTTGTCTTACTAGATTACCAGAACTACGAAAAGAAAATAACTCATTCTCTTGAGTGTAAATCAAACCTACAACCGCCACGTTTACAGTCACATGCTGCGGCAGTGCGCCAGAACGGTTTTCAAAAAATAACTTATTTAAAGAGTACAAACTCTTATAAATTACTTGATTATGAATTGTGTCGTTTACCACAAGGTAAACGAGACAATTCATAATGATCAAGTAATTTTCTAATACCCTAAAAAATATTTTATTTATTATATCAGTTTTTTTTCTATTGGTACCATAAACTTCATTCAACGAATATATATTAGATATGTGACAAAAAAATAAGCTTCACGCTGCATCCCGCACACAGCAGGGTAGGCAAAGAGAACCTTGTATTAAGACAGACACTCCGTTCCCCACTTTCTACCGAATTCTGGAGGCATTGCGTGTTGAGTGGGGATCGAACCCACAACCGCAAAATAAAGGTTTTACAGTCACACTTTGTGGCCCTGCGCCGCGACTGGCCTCTAATCTCTAATCTAATGGAAAACTATTCAATACACTATAACTATATACGAATCTGAATTTAATATTATATATCGCATTCGCAAATAATATGCCTTACCAAGCACTTCGATCTCTCATGTTTCCAAATTTGTCTCTTGAATCCTGATTACAAATTTCGTGGCCAAGATTACAAGCAAAATGTAAAACTTCTTGCCGTAATAAGCTTTCGGTGACTGTTTCATTTGATTTTGGTTCGTAGCCTATAGAGTTGATCACAGTGTCCATATAACTTAGGAGATACGACTGAAATACAAGAATATTTTTTTTCTTTTTCAGCTTCTTGCTCCATCTCACACATAACAGAGTAGGTTATGAAACCTGGGAACCTAATTTTAAGACCCATCCCTTCTCATTAAGACGCTTTGCCTCTACACCAGAGCGAAGAAATGAAAATATTAAATATTTAGTTTCCTCGAATGGAAATCGAACCCACAACCTTTAGCGCTTACAATTACACGATTGTGCCCATGCGCCACGACTGGCCTCGAAGAAGAGTTCAGATTTTATTATATATACATTTATTATATATACATATATTACTTGAAGAAGACTAAGAAACTAGTTAAAATAGAGCTGTTCATAAATTCTTTCTGCCGGCCTATACTTATACCTAATATAATTCTTAGAGGCGGGAACGCCTGAAGATGAACGAATATATTTAATAACATTTTTAGTGAAGTTAAAATAATTTCATTTAAAATACACTAACATCAAATGTAGCCTGACTCTCTGGAAGATGTCGCATTCTATTCCTCAACCAGCTGTACCCAGTTATAGCGGGGTTCCACACATGATAATTGACTTCATTTCGTAAGAATCTTAAAATACTGAAGCCGAAGGAGTATGTCAGTTTTTGAGATCTCATCAATGCGAATACATCATTGACAATCTGTAACAATTAAATAGGTTAAAAAAATAAAAATTGTTAGAAAACCTTAATTCTAAAAATTATATCCTAGTTGAAAAAGCAAATAAAAATAAAGATACATAATAAAGCTAAATATAGATAAAAGGGTAAAAATGATTTAAAAGTCTAAGTAGGTTAAATATAATCGGAGCCTGTGCCTGTAGTTTTTAGTTAAAATAATAAAAAAACAATAAAAAAATACATTATGATATAACAAAAAATCGTCGAACGTTGTTACTTTTTTTAGGTTATCTTTTTAGAGGATCTGTAATTGATTAACGAATTGGTGGTTGATATCACTAATACTACTTGATAAGTAATGTTTTATGTTATTGACTATTTGAAAATATTGAACAATTTGTCAATGAATTAAATCTGTCATTATCGAGGCTCCAAAGTAAAGATAATTTACATTTTTCGGTTACTTTTTTAACATTACGGAGACAAGGGGAAATAGACATACAGGTCCTGACCTACAGAAAAGCACTAAATGAGGATTTCTCCAAGTTCCTATACGAAAGAGAAAAAATAGATTCTATCGAGTAAACCCACACGTAAAAAAATGTACTACTCATATTTTACTGCTGACAAAACAAAATTATTTACAATTGCACCACAATGGCATCCAAATTAATAAATACAATGTATATTATAAGTATTTTCAATATACCTTAATCTCGGTTTTAGTATATACTTACTTGAGCTCGATTTAAGTAATGAATAGATTCTGGGTCGTCTAACAAAGCCTGGGATATTAAATTCCAAGTTTTAACATCGTAGTTGACTCGATAGTGTCCTGGATGTAAGACGAATATGTGTGAATATTAATACAATGTATCAGATGAACTTAAATAATAATGTAATTACCCATTAGCATAAAGCTATAATATAAATATATATATCCGTCGTAGCGAGGTCGTCTGATTATAAATGCGACGGTTGTGGTTTAATTTCCAACAAGGAGAAAAAATATTTTCATTTCTTCGACACCCAAAAAGTCTCTAAATCTTGGAAAAAAATGGAAAACGAAGTGTCTTGATACTAGGTTCACTATGCCTATACCGCTATGAGCCGGTACAGCGTGAAGCTACAAAACACATATAAATTATTAAGTTGACGAGCGTATTAAGACAACAGTGAATTTTCGAGTTTATGGTGACGGTCTACAGAAGCAATGTACTACTTCCTACAAATTTAGTTTTATCAAGCATCTTGTAACAATATGTACCTTGGACATGAGTTATAAAATAAATAAATTAATTAAAAAGAAAGTAATAATAATATGCATGGCCATACTCATAGCTAGCTTAGTTAATTCTGAAATTGAATGAAATGAATTCTAATAATATATAAATAATCAGAAATCATTAACGTGTGGACGCCCCGAACGTCGCAACCGTCATTAACGGTAACGGAAGGCAATGTTCGAGTTAAACCAAACTCCTAGTACGTAGTCCATCCAGTAATACCGTACTGGATGGACTATATATATATATATATANTATATATATATATATATATATATATATATATATATATATATATATATATATAAAGCAAAATATGTGTAGTGGCGACATATACCGTGGATCAAAGTGAACTTTGACCAATATTAGAATATTGAATATTGCTTGACGTCGCGAAGGCTGACATGATGGGCTTATTAAAACTGTTAAAGCGACATAACTTAGTATGCCGTCACTGATGCCGTTGGCGTTGGTCGTTTACAAAATGTATACCATTGTGATTCTACGATTTGATGTATAATTTGTAGGTGTATGATGCTGTTTTGTCCTAGAACTCTGGTGTATGTAGTAGTGTCTGCGTATGATTCTAATATTTTGTTCGAACGTATAAAATACTCGAGACACGGCTGTGGAGTGTGTGCCGTCCGTTTAGTTAAAATATTGGCCGCCCTGTGGTGGTGCGTTTGCACCAACAAATTATATTGATCTCACAAATCAATCAACATCACGAATTACCATTGTAATACAATCTTAATATAAACAAGCGTACCCAAGCGTACAAGTACCTTCAGAAACATCAAACACAAACATCCAGGAGAGTTTAATAAAGACTGTAGTCGCGGTCTAGTAGGGATTCAAGGTATAGGGGCGGGGCGGTGCCCTTATGCTTTCTTTCTTTTATATAACTAACGCATACTTTCTTTCTTTCATATAACTAACACGCAGTTATATTGGAGACGAAGATAGAACGCCCTCTTGGCTTTTCTTTGGAAGAGCTTCGAGCTACGACAATGTAATGTTATCAGGTTTCAGTTATTCAAATAAACTTCTGATGGCATATATCTTATCAGAATAATATAAAACTCATGTATTGCAAATATAACTTTCTTAACACTGTTTGTTGCCTCTGTATCTCTAAAAGATTTTAAATTATTCACGATCACAGCTATAAAAGATTGTAATCATTAGATACATCACGAGCCAAAGCATTATTTATTAAATAATATTTTTTAAATGTGTTCGGGAAATCAATTATAAGATTTAGCTTCCAATGAATGGAATAGATCAGAATTTGAAATGAGAATATTATATTAGTTCTCTTATATTATTCAGAAAGCAGATAATGTGTAAAAAATTATAAATTTACCGTGTTGCTTTAAGTTGAAAATTATCCACTCCTCAATGGGAGCGGTTTGAATGACAGCTGTTTTATTGCTCAGCATATAAACTGGTCTAAGATTGTTGAAATTTGGGTTAGATTTTGTAGCGAAGGAAATAGGTATGGGATAGATTTGTTCTGTTGGACTCGCTGAAGCACTTTGGAAATATCTTTCCTGAAAAATAAAACAGAAAGCTCGTATATTAATAAGTCTATCAAAATATAGTATATATGTATGTTTAGAAGCGTAATACTAAATATTTTCTTAGTAGGATCATTCGTTAATCTGCTGGAGTTCACGGGAGAATCTATTGGCACCCATAGCCCGGTTGCCAGTAAAACAGTTTCAAAAGGGTATTGTTTAAGTAAAAAAAATACTCAAAGATGTAATCATTAATATCAAGAAAAAATTATTATGTATTTTTCCTAATACCTGCGTCAAAGTTATTTCTCCTTTAGAATAGTCCACGTCCACTGTCAGAAGAGGATATCCGGCCTCATTGACCCAAATACGATAGAATTCCGTGAAATTAAAATATTGGTACTCGCTAAGTGAACCATCCTCTACTATAGACTGATTGAAAGCGTTGAACAAATCGTATTGATCCGTTGCTTTGTAAGGACTGGAAAAAGATAATTCTATAATCTCTATATGTAATAAAATAGTAAAAATATTTTATCTGTACATTTAGCAATTTTGACTGAAATGGATATAGGGACACTTAAAAGGAATAATAGAATTGCTTTCTATTATTCTTTTTTAATTTCTTGTCTGTCTGTCTATTTGTATGGTCACATTTTTCTCTGAAAGTATAATATGAAACCGATTTACTTAAAAGTTTTACCAATTTCTTTGTTTTAACTCAACTTAACATTGCTTCATCAAAATCGGTTCACTAAAAAAAAAAGTTATCGGCATTCCAACGAACAAGAATTAACGAACAAGACATTAGTTTGCCTGCGAATGTTATATAGTAATCGCGCTGGTAAGATTCCTGGCTAAAGAACGACATTCGAAACGTCTTGGTTATATGACTGTTGATAAAAATATATATTTTAAAGCACTATTCAGTCACTATTCTATTCAGTTCAGAATACAAACAATAAAGTAAACAAAATTGAATTAACAATTCAATTTGAAGGTTAATAAATATTTCATAAATAATAACAGTTAAGTTTAAGTCGAAATTAATTCAACTCATAGATAAAGACTGATTTGATCTTCAAAGAAATATTAAGTAAATACATAGATTCTTCGGTTCGTTCGTTCGTTTGAAATAAATCTATATATATTTATATATGAAATATATTGGAACAAAAATCATAATATTTAATCACCCGAAAATTTAATCGCTTAAATATCTCCCAATAACATCATTAAATAAAAAAAAATTGAGCGTCTAAACGAAAGATTTAATTTAATTTAAAAGTATATTGACACAAAAACATGAACAGAATAAAAAACAGGTTACTTACTTATCTTTTAAGAAATATTGACACGCTTTCCTAAATGTTTCAGGTGTGATCATATCAACTAACATTTGTAAGAAAGCCGCGCCCTTAGAATAACTGATTGTTCCAAAGTGGCCAGTAACTTGGGCAGGTGTGTTGACGTCATGGTTTAGAGGAACAGTGGAAACGCCAGAATCAAAAGATAAACTGTTCTGTATATATCGAGAGTTGAAATGTTCGTGGAGCTCGTATTGTGGGAACATCTAAGACATAAATATTTAGTTTCATATATTTTATAAATAAATACTGCAGTATTTATTTATTAAAAAAGATTAAAGGAAAACCAACTCTGTTTGTTGAGCTGAAAATTATAACTTACCGCATGTGCAGCGATATATCCAAAGTAGCTAGCGAATCCTTCATTAATCCAAGTGTTACTCCACCAGTAACAAGTGATCAAGTTGCCGAACCACTTGTGAGCAAGTTCGTGCGATACTAGAGTAGTAGCATAATGTTCCACTGACATGATTGTTTCACGTGGATCGATTATTAAATATAATTCCCTAAAAATTTTAAAAACAAATAATAATATAATATGTTTATCATTATAAACTAAAAAAACGTTTACTACAATACGATTTTATCAGGAAACCATGGGGCCGTAGAATTACATTAGTAGAATTACATTATGATTTAAATTTCAATATCTCTAACTCAATATCCTGAGATAAAGGTTCTTGACAGACAGAGAGACATACAGATGGACAACAAAGTGATCTTATAAGGTTTCCTTTTTATAGTCACGGAACCGTAAAAATAAAGATTGTTGAAGATACAGGCTTTTCTCCGATTTTGTTTAAATTATTTTAAATTGTATCTTAAAATAAGAAGAGAACATATTGATGCTTTGGTTGATTTTTGAAAGTTTTAAAATTTTTTTACTAACATCTCATATCTTATACAGATGAGACAAATATATCTATCTAAAAAAATCATTTAAATAACCCGTAAACGTATTTTACCTACCTATAGCTAACCATGCCCCAATTTTCAGTACCAGCCGACGCCCAATCAGGTGAAGAAATGTGGTCGTTCAATAAATTTGGATGAAGACTTGCATACGGAATATTGAAGTAATCGTCAAAGAATTCCGTCATTTTGACAGTTAATTCTAAAGCGTGGTCTCCTAAACCTGCTGTATTGGATCTACCAATAATTCTTATATCAGGAGAGAATGATGTATTGCTAGCGATCACTTGGAAAGATTCGCTAACCAAAAATGTTACTAGATACGAAGACATAACTGGGGTAGCGGTGAAATGATCAACTACGCGACTGTTTTCAATGCTGGAAATATTAATGAAATAAAATAATTAAGCTTGTAATTTAGAATATCATATTAATAGTAACCAAATGATTAGTGATTAAATTAAAAAACACTAACTGAGTGGATTTAAAAATATAATCTTGCTTTTTCTATAATACAATATGTTAAAAATTCTGCAGTATCAAAGTTACAAATAAAAAGTATTATCAAGACAATTTGTCACTTAAATAAACTTCTTTAAATCATAATTACTTTTTTTCAGCTTCACGCTGTTACGACACTCCGTTCCCCACTTTCTGGCGAATTCTGGAGGCCTTGCGTGTTATGTGGCAGAATTTAACGCCGCACTTTACCTCGACACCAGGGCGAAGAAATGGAAATATAAATTTAAATCAATATTTCAGGTTTTACAGTCACACTTTGTGCCCCTGCGCCACGACTGGCGTCAATATAATATTTGAAGTAATAATAACAATTAACTTGATATTACTAAAGTAAGTTATTATAACATATAGTAAAATGTTAATATAATCGTACTTACGATTCACTTCGGTCAAGAGCAGTATTTGAAAAAGTTCCATTGTACCCTGAAGGTTTAGACAAATGAAGCTTGAAAGCTGCCTTAAATAATGGCTCGTCCCAACAAGGAAACGCTTGTCTCGCGTTGTACGGTTGGAAATGTGTAGTTGCATATATTCTATAAAAGAAATCCATATTATGTATAATAGTTGGTATTATTATCAATATTTCATAGTAAAACATACCTGTATACCTATACATATACACCTATCCTACATATATACCTATCCTTTATCGAAATAAAAACATAGACGAAAACTAATATTTTTATATATTTAATACCAACATTAAAAATAATGTGGATTCAATGGCCTTTGCGATAAGGCCATTGAATCCATATACTATATATACATTGGCAAATTAAGCAATTACTATGTATCAATCAATATTACTTTTGATTTGTTTCATTTCTTACCTTTCAACTCCATTACTGTCTACGTACCAACCTCTCCATATACCCCTCTTCATTGGACCTTCATTCATTTTATTACTATACTCAATATAAAGGGAATAATTTGTTCCTAATACAAAAGATTGTTGCAGATTTATTTTCAAGAAATGATATTGAGGTTCCAAATAATATTCATTAAGTAATTCTTGACCACCATTAACCGCATTAACTCTTACTGATTTTATTGTTTCAACATTAGAGTGCAACACAATGTTTGATACATTCTCTTGCCTTGCCTGAAATTACATTATATCATGGTAGTAAAAAAAATAAGTAAATGGGAGTTTATGATAATAGCATATTTGTGTACTATATTAAAGATTTTTTTTAACTAATTGGTTTGCGTAGTTTTAGTTATTTTACGTTTCACAAAGTGAAATACAGCAACAGAAAATAAAACAAAACATACCTGAATGATAATAGTTTCTCTACCATCGAAACTAAATGGTCGATCAGTTGCCTCAGCAAAGTATAAGTCGATGTATATATCATACTCTAAGGGCACCACGTTTTGGGGTAAACGGTAAACTGTATCTGTGCTCCGAGAATCTGTGCCATCGAGAATATCTATAGATTCTTCAATTTCTGATATCCATAAAGGATTATCGGCACTTGCGGTAACTAAGACCACAAGGCCTATAAAAACGTGCAACAAGGACATTTCTGTAAAAATACAATATATTTCTATAGGTTTTCTAATAAGAAATTTCTTGTCGAAGTCTTTTACAATACAGTGAGAACTTATTACTTAGACATAATCGAATATTAAGTAACAATGTACTGTCAGTCTCGCTGGAGTTATTTCAGCATAGGAGAGGTACATGGAGAAAACTTTCCTTCTAATTTCAAGATTTAGATCAACGGAAAAAACAACTTATAAAAATTTAAAAATTTAAGTTTGCTCGCATATGCAATTTTGTATGAAGTGAAGTAGAAATATAAGTTACTGATGACTTTTTTATGAAAAAGTTATAAATTTTCACTTCTAGATTTTTTTATTTAATTTGTATTGTAAGTTCTTACTTTGTACTAAATTTCATAAGTGTAGGTCCACGAGTCCAACAAGTTTTGATTACCTGGTGAATTTAATATAAAATATATCAAAAACGATGCATAAATGATCATATCTTTTACATAGAAGACATAGAAGCTTGATTTTTTTGTGCTTCTAGCGACTACAGACCTTAATAATCGACATTAATTTCAGCTTGATAACTTCACATGATCTCGAGATAAATGGTCTTGACAGACGGACAGATGGACAATAAAGTGATTTTATAAGAGTTCACTTTTACCTTATGAGGTACGGGATCCTAAAAAGCAGCTTCACAGTTTTTTACCGCATAACAGGGAAGGGAAAATCAGAAGGAACCTTACACAAAAAGCACTCCGTTCCCCACTTTCTATCGAATTTTCAACGATTTCGTGATGAGTGACAAAATTGAATCCCGCGTTTTATTTTATCATCAGTGCGAGGAAAATTAAACTGCTTCATTTCAAGTGGGAATTGAACACTTAACTGTAGCATTTACACACAGACGTCGTGCCGCTGTAGCACGACGGCCTATAGAACTAAGGATCTAATATTTAACTTAATAAGTTAAATATTAACTCAAATATCTCAAATATATTTTTTATATTAAAATAAACTTACCTGATAAAAATGTCCTCATCAAAGCTTGGATTGATATAAAATGAATCCAATTATTGTTCTGAAAACCTTCGAATCAATAAAACGGTGATAAATATTATAGTAAGATAACAATTAATCTTATGATTGTATTTCGATATCGATCTAACATAATATACCGATAATAATATTTTTGGAGAACTAAATTATGATTACTAATTTCTTTGTAATATATCATTGATATAGAATATCGAAGTTGTAAATATGTTGACGTACAGTCGATATATTTACAACTTTATATAATATATCATTTTTAATATTTTTTAAAGTGTTATTCCACACTTGGGAAAGAAAAATACTTATTTAGAAAACATATAAAAATTTGAACGTAGCAGGACTTGAACCCGCGCCTCCTGGAAACCGACCAGGCGCTCTGGCCACTAAGCCATACGTTCTCATCAAGCTACGTCGAGATTTTTATACGCTTGTTACAACTTATTTATGTTGTTAGCATCTCTTTAGGGAGATTTTTAGAAATTTCTGCTACCCAAAGATAATTACTGAATATTATCGTCTGGCAACAGAGACTACTACTTATTAAATATTTTTAATATTTTTTAAAGAAAAATACTTATTTAGAAAACGTATAATATAAAAATTTTAAACGTTCGAGTGGGACTCGAACCCGCGCCTCTTGGAAGCCGACCAGGCGCTCTGACTACTAAGCTAACAACATAAATAAGTTGTAACAAGCGTATAAAAATTTCGACGTAGCTTGATGAGAATGTATGGCTTAGTGATCAGAGCGCCTGGTCGGTTTCCAGAAGGCGCGGGTTCGAGCCCCGCTACGTTTAAATTTTTATACGTTTTCTAAATAAGTATTTTTTTATATGTTATGTTTTTTTAAACTAAATAAAAATAATAATTTAAGAGATAAATTTGCAGCGTCAATGTAACAGCGACTGTAAATTGGCATGTTTTATTTTTGAATCAGTTTGAGAGACATATATTCAGTGTCTTGACGCTTAGTTTTGTCTGAGTACCAACATGCAGGATAAAGTGTGTAGTTGAAAAATATAAAAATAATCGACGAAGTTATTTGTACATTCTCTTGTACATTTTCATTTTCAAATTGCGGAAATGTAAGTATGTCATATTAAACATGAATAAATATTATAATCTATAGTTTTTATAGCCCTTCTTATTTTTGTATTACCATTTACTAATTAACATGCTTCAATAAATTAAGCAAAATACGGCGTTGAAATCCGCCACTCAACACGCAATGTATCCAGAATCGGCGAAAAGTGGGGAAAGGAGTGTAACACTGGGTTCCCTCTGCCTACTCTGCTGTGTGCGGAATACGACGTGAAGCTGATTTAATTTTAATTTTTTTCATAAGCTAAATAAATAACGCGAGTATTTTGGTTAAGTTGTAGTTAATATTTTACTGTATATGTATATAAAAAATCTAAAATTTCATGATTGTAGGTCAACGGGAACGTGATTTATAAAAGTTAAAAAATTAAGCTAAATTAATGTATATGTATGTATGTATTCACATCCATTTTGTTACAAATTAACCACAAATTTAAGTCAATATAGATTTTTCTGCCATAATTTGTCACTGTATCTTTATTTATACTGTAATTTATACTTTTAGATAACACAGTTGGCGTTTTTAAATCAACACTATCTTTCGATTGTGTTGATTTAAAAACTCCAAGAGTCTGCAAATCTAGATATTTAGTACTAATTTCAGCTTACATGTGATGGACAAACAGATGAATAATAAAGTATATTAGTATGGATTCCAATTTTTCTTTTGAATTTTTTAGTAGTTTGAGTTTTTTATTAGATCCCTCAAATAGACACTTCAAAAATGGATGTAAAATTTTTAACTAAGTAAGGAAGTATTCGCTTCTGTAGCTGCGTCGAGATTTTTGCAAGACACGAGCGTAACCAACAGCCACGCTGTTGGTTACGCTCGTGATTTTCCCCCCAATATATCTCAATAATATTTATATTATATAACATTTTAAAACTATCAGACTATAAATCTTGAAAATAACATCGAAATTAAAATAGTTTACTTAAAAAGTTACACTTTAACTTGAAATTTTCTAAGATGGTGGTGCAAAAATATTGCTGGTAATTTTTTTTTTCACAAATAATTTCATTTTCAAACTAGATAGTATTTGTACAGGAGAAGTATCAAAAATAATATAATATTGTNCGACTGGTTGTGGGTTCGATCCCCACTCGAGGAGATGAAATATTTACTTAAATTTATATTTCCATTTCTTCGCTCTGGTGTCGAGGTTAAGCGCGGCGTAGAGTTCTGCCACTCAACACGCAATGCCTCCAGAATTCGGCAGAAAGTGGGGAACGGAGTGTCTTATCACTAGGTTCCCTCTGCCTACCCTGCTATGTGCGGGATACAGCGTGAAGCTGATTTTATTTAAAAGACATGAGCAATCACTTCAATATTACTCAGGGGCTTCAATATTACATCGCGAAATGTGTGCTTTTTGTTTAAAAAAATATCAGAAGTCTACCTTCCTAGATATTGAATTAAAGTTTCAGTGGAGAAAACTTTCCTAGATTTCGTGAACACACAGTTGAAGCGAAAATATCAAATTGACCATGCCTAGTACTTGGGGCACGCAACAAAGTTAAAAGGTGAGACCAGTCTATCCTTCTATTAACTACCTTGTACAGAAATAAGCAATCTAGAAGGAATATTGTATTGTATGATGAATATATATTAAAAAAGTTAAATTTATCAGAGTAAACGTTTTACTTAGATTACACTGGCATGAGAGATGCCAAAGAAACCTCTTCTGCTTTCAAGTCTTTTTATATAAACGTCGTAATGCGGATTCCAAAAGACACTGCAGTACTCGAAGTCACTACGTAGTATGTACGTATTTTCTTTATAAATCCTAAGTAGGCTTTATAAAGAAAAAAAATGTTTCGGGATTTCTAAAATTTTTACAATTTCAAAGTTCAAAGTTCTTTAACCTTTAGTATTATAGTATTTTTGTAGTAGTATGTATTTACGTTATTGGTGTCTATGTGTAAGTGCGTCACACGAAATACAGGTATGGATAAACATCGTGAAATGAATAAAAAATCCTTCGTCTAAATTGTTGAGGAAGATACCTCAACAATTTAGACGTAGGATTAATTTCTTTAGGCATGGGTTTGAAATATTTTACCCTATATGCTGATCCCGTAAAAAGAGCGCTGACGCATCCACCCTGAATAATTACATAATATATTATTTTAGTTTTTAAATTCCTTTTATTTGTTAATAAAATTAACGGTAAATTGTCTAAATAGTCAGGTTTTTCAGTTAGTATAATAAATAACACAAGAAAAAAAAACATTAGAAACAACAAAACACTGTCCAACAAAAGGAAACAACAATTTTGTATTCTATATTAAAAATATTTATTAAAAAAATAATATTTAAAATAAACTCAAATAGAGCTAAACTTATATTGATTTAATTAAATTAACATTTTGCACTTAATGAAAAAATTGTGCAATCAATGCCACTAAGATAAGTGCCACCGAACCAGTTATTGCGGCAGATGCATTTCCGCTGCGAATGAAGGTTACAACATCAGCTGCTACACTATTACCCCATCTGATGTTGTTCATAGCTGATGACACAACAGCCACTCCGTTGTTAAATGAGCCGGGTAAGTCTAGCTGTTTCTCGTAGACCCAACTTTGGAACTGGAATAAAATTAAATCAGTTAATACCACACATACTGCAAACTAATGCTGAAATGTCGATATAACATGATTCTCGTCATTTTACCCTGTGTTGAATAATAATAAAATAATCTTCGTAATAAATAACATGATTAAGGTCAGTCGTGGTGCGGGAGCCAGTGTGAGACTGTAAACTAACTAAAGGTTCTGGGTGCCATTACCACTCGTGGAAATGAAATATTTAATATTTTAATTTCTTCGCTTTAGTGTTGAGGCATAGCGCGTCGATGAGTTCCGCCACTCAACACGCAATGCCTCCAGAATTCAGGGGAAAGTCTTAACAATAGGCTCTCTCTCTGTCTACCCTGCTACATGTGGGAAACAGCGTGAAGCTGAAAGATAAAGTATATACGTAGTAAATAGGGTAGTAGGTAGGTCCTCTACCATAAAAATTATAATATTATATTTTCAACTTAAAATAATTTGTTTCTTATTTAAGACGATGCCGTCGTGGCCCAATTGAGATGTATTTGGCTAGAAGCAATATTTGAGAATATAATTTTATTTTTATTTATGCTTTGTTCTTCACTTCTCATTTTATTTTTTTTAATTACTTTTATTATATTGAATGTGTAACTAATTTAGGGGAAACATCATATTTAAATTATTTTTATTTTCCTACTCTCATAGACAAAATGCAGTGCTGAGTTGTGCCACTCAACCGGACGGAGTGTGTTAATCTGATAACTATACTTATTTAGAAAACGTATAAAAATTTGAACGTAGAGGGAGTCGAACTCGCGCGTCCTAGAAACGACCAGGCGCTCTGACCACTATGCCATACATATGTTCATGGTCGGTCGCCAGGAGGCGCGGGTTCGAGTCCCACTACGTTCAAATTTTTATACTTTTCTATATAAGTATTTTTCTTTGAAAAATACTTATATAAGATAAAACAATGTAAAAAAAAATGATAATTAGTAAAAAAAGGAAATTTTATGGTTATTATTATCAGTTTGAGTATTACATTCTGTAGATTGAGTTAAGATGCAATAAAAATGGCTGTGTGTATCACATAAAGTCAAATGTTAAAATAAAAAAAGTACATTTACCTTAACCACATCTTCAAAGTTGGTCAAGAAGGACGCTACAGCATTTATGCAGATGTTTAGTCTTGCTACACCTCCGTACCTGTAGACAAAGTTTCAATAGTAATTATTAATTTAAATAAATTATTAATAATTATTATTAATATTTAGATAATTATTGATTAAAATAAAGCGTAAAGAATAACCATTACTCATTAAAATAAAGCTTATTTATATGGCTTCACAAATCTAAATGGTACTGAAGTCTAATATGACAGAGTATCTACTATTATCACGTTATTTCCTTATATTTTGATAAACGAACAAATAAAAAAACCATTGTGACTTCTCATTCGTAATGTTTATGGGTGCCTTTGGGCATTACAAACTTATATTTGTAGTACATTTCATACTAAATATGCGCATATTGAAGGTGTGCGTAGTACTTCGCGTTGACATACAATCCTAAAATTGATACAACATCGTCGATGGGCGAGTCCGAGACCGGCTAAATACAGCCGGATTTTTTAATATATTTGTTACTCTTTAGATCTCTTCTATTTAGATATAAAATGGGCAAACGTGAACAACAGTTGTGTTACAAGATTTTTTCTGTCGATCTCAAAGATCATGTATTACAGGAAACATGAAGATTAAGTCTATCTTTGAAAAGTTATTAATTAGTTAATAGATTCTTAATAATACATACGCGTCTCTGATTTGGATGAAGTGGTTGTACAAGAAATCGAGGACTAGATCCAAATTTTCTCTGTTGCCTTGAAGAGCAAATTGATATGCACTAGCCCTGTCGTGAAGCCTGATTTTGTCATTGTACATAGACTGGAACAAGTAACTGGAAAAAAATCATTATATATTATGAATTTTTAAACTATCAAAACGTACATTCAGTATATGTACTCGTAATGTTTATCATTTACAATTTTTTAAATTTATTCATTATAATATAAATAGTGTATCTATATGATTTTGCTGAGCACAATCAAAAAGATAATATGGTCCAATCAAAATCTTAGTAAATAATTTACAATATATAATATTTCTTTAGTAAATAATTCACTTCCCAAATGTACCACACATTTGGGAAGTGGAAGGAGATTTTAAAATTTGGAGATCGAGGAGATTAATTTCTCCTCGATCTCCAAAGGTTAACAATATATAAAAAAATCTCATTTTCCCGATCTGTTTAGATGAAACACATCGATCCAATGTCAATCTGAGTTAGCATTGATTCACAAAATTTAAAAAAAGCAAAAAGTGAAATGACGGTGTTTGGAAGAAGAAAATATCCAATTGTGAATTCTGGACTAAGTTATTGAGATGCTAAAAAATTACTTACTGTGTCAAAGAAGATCTATCTTTAGTACAAGCTAGAGTACGCAACATGACGACCATGTCGGCGGTGTTCTGAGAACTATTATATTTCTGGAAGAGGAACTGATAGTCCGAAGCATTTCCATGGCGAAGACCAGAGCAGTAGACGTAGCGGCGAGCGTTTTTAGGTACACTGTGGAAGTCATCATTTTTATAGGTATATAATTATACTTAATTGTCTAAATATTTAGATATGCACAAGATTTCATTCTCGTCATTTTTGAAGCTAGTCGTCATGCAGGGGCACAGGTGTCGGACTGTGAACGCGACTGGTTGTGGATCCCCAAACGAAGTAATGAGATATTTATTTAAATTTTCATTTCTTCGCTCTAGGGTCGAGGTAAAGCGCGGTGTTGAGTTCCACGCCACTCAACACACAATGTCTCCAGAACCCGGCGAAAAATAGAGAGTAGAGTAGTAGTGTTTTAACATTAGGCTCCCTCTGTCTACCCTGCTGTGTGCGGAATACAGCATGAAGCTGATTACAAGTAGTCATTTTATCAATATGAGGCCGTCGTGTCCCAGGGACACAAGCATAAGAAGTAAACGCACTTTGATATTTTTCCTGTAGTATGAAATTAATTCTTATAAGATCGTGCTATTATAGATATGAAGCATTATATTATAATTATTTTATATTTGGTATGACTCTTTCAGTCCATAATATTTTTTAGTACCATAGTAGTTAACAGTTTGACTCGACCGTTATAGAGGACACACTACGATTCTGACTTTCAGGATAAGAACAACTCTCGCTTAATATGATATTTAAATAAATCATAATTAACAATACTAAATAAAGTAAATTTGAATATTTTTTAAATATTTTTTACCATTTACATTTAAGTAAGTATTATACAGACAACGTAATATTTTAAATACGATAAAAACTTACATATAGGTAGCATTGTTCCTAAACTCATTCCACTTTGCAAGACTGTCACTAACGCATCCTTCGTGGCCAAGATTACAAGCATAGTTCATAATAATCATTCTCGCTTGTTGAACAGACACCAGTTCATTAGGGCGTTCGTTGTAGCCTAATTCAGCTATAGCACCCTCGAAAAGATCTAACAAATATTCCTGAAATGATCCAATAAACGTATATTATTAAACTTATATATCCACATATGTATGTACATCTACCGTCAATTTGATGTGGCGGACGTGGCAAGGGCAAACAAGCGTGCTGCTGTAAGCGCGGTGGTAGTGGATTCGATTTATTATAACCTATTTGTGTATTTATATTAGAATACATTGACAGATATAATGTAATTATAAACATAGTCCAGAGAGCGTATTACGTAAGAACGAACATATTAAATTCAGATTTCTCAAATACGAGTTGTCTAAGTAACATGGCACCAGAATTATTAACCAAATTTCATTACTAATGAGGCCAGTCGTGGCGCAGGGGCACAAAGTGTGACTGTAAAACCGACTGGTTGTGGGTTCGATCCCCACTCGAGGAGATGAAATATTTATTTAAATTTATATTTACATTTCTTCGCTCTGGTGTCGAGGACAAGCGCGGCGTTAAGTGCTGCTACTCAACACGCAATGCCTCCAGAATTCAACAGAAAGTGGGGAACGAGTGTCTTAACACTAGGTTCCCTCTGCTTAACCTGCAGTGTGCGGGACACAGCGTGAAACTGATTAATTTTTTATTCATTACTAATGTTGCACAAACTGATTACCAGAACAATGGATATTAATTAAACATATAAAAAAACACAATTTACTTACATTAAATTCTTCATAAGCAGCAGGCAAGTGCTCTAGCCTTCTTCGCACCCAGTCAAGCTGGGCTAAAGCTCCATCCCAAACGTAGTAACTGCTCTCGTTTTTCAAAAATGAGATTACATCAAAGGCGCGGTTGACACTGATTTTGCCAGCTCGTAGGAAGAAAAGGACGTCGTGGACAATCTAAATTGGAAATATTTATATTTATTTTTTTTTATTTTAATTCTTACTTACACTACAGACTTATGGTTCGTACCTTTTGTTATTTTTACATTTCTTTTAATACTTTTTTCTATAGATATTACCTAGAACTAGACTTATGTTATTACATACATATATTTCTATATTTAAACAATATCTGCTTAAGACAGTCCAGTTATTCATTTCAGTTGCCACTTACTAACTTAATCTAACACTATAATCTAAAGCTACATGCATAAAAATAAACATTGTAAATAAATTTAACTTAATTGATTACAATACATAAAATGTTCATTACGGATTATATTATACGAATATTTATATTAGTTTGTTTTTTATTCGTTAGAGACTGTTCTATGTATTTTTTTTAACTAACATTGTTTTTGTCGCCATTAGCTTATGTATATTTATATGATCATCTTTTTGCATTGTCTCTTTCGCTTTCTTCTATATACATTATATTATTCTATATACATTTCTAAAACTCGTTTTCTAATAATGATACCATTTGAGGCCAGTGGTGGCCAGCAAATGCATAGATAAACAGACATTTTTTTGATCTGAAAAATGGTTGTGCTTGGTTCTATAACGTTATTAAAAGTAAGGCTTACCTCACTTTATAATATGTAATGTAATGTGTCCACGGATATTCACATCTTTAAAATGTCTAAAACAGCTTTTAAGAAAGCAATACAATGTGTGTAAATTATGTTATAATTGATGCTCCTGGTAATGTTTATATTAGTTTATAGTATATTTTTATATAATTTTGATCCGTTTTTATATATTAGCAAATCTATGTTTATATAAATTATCGTTTCACGATTGTTCACAGCCACTTTATTTTACATGCTGTATTTACCTTTAAGTGGCTGTACATTAATTGTTTTTAGTTTTTAAGTTAGATTTACTTGAAATGTAATAATGTATGAGCCATTGGTAAACTTAATAAAATAAAAAAAATAAAAAAGTGCTACTCATAATACTTTTTCCTATATATCTTTCATGTATAAACAGCGATCCGTTACGATTTTATTATAAGCATAAAAAACTTAGCGCTGCAAGACGTCCCGATTTTGACGTGACGACCCGAGCGGGACAGACATAGTCCCGCTGTTCGTGAATTGAGAATTATTTTTTAATATACTATTCCAGATACTATTATATATACTATATATTATAAATACTATTATATATATACTATTCCAGATTACTAACAATTCCAGAGATAAAAATTTCGCTTTTCCCCGAGACAAAATCTGGCAACACTGATAGAAGTATAAATATAGATTAAAGCTTACCTGTGCCCTGTTTAGTTTGTGGATGACATCTTTGTTATTGCGCAATTGAGATGCGATCATTTCCCAGTTATGATCATCATAATTTACACGATAAAGTCCTACAATATATAATATATTTTCTTAAACAACTGATAAATCTTATTAGACTAATTATAAATAAATAAGTAAAAGGAGTTAATCATAAACATTGGATGCCAAGATGTGAATGGATGTTGCAAAATTTAAATTTCAAAAACTTTCTCAACATCTTTTCAAAAATTGTTCTTAATTTTGCTGACCGACATGATTTTAAATATTTATTTTTTTTATTAGCTTCACGTTGTATCAGCAGGATAGGCAGAGGGAACCTAGTGTTAACACACTCCGTTCCCCACTTTCTGCCGAATTCTGGAGACATTGCGTGTTGAGTGACAGAACTCAACGCCGCGTTTTGCCTCGACACCAGAGCGAAGAAAATGGAAATATAAATTTAGGTAGATATTTCATCTCGTCGAGTGGGGATCGAACCCACAACCAGTCAGTTTTACAGTCACACCTTGTGCCGTTGCGCCACGACTGGCCTCAATATAGCCTGGGATATTTTTATAATAAAATAAAAATTAAAGACAATTTTTAATTATTTTAAATTCGGTATGCACTAAGAAAAAATATTTCTTTAAAGATAAGATAGAGAGATATTTCTTTAGTAAAATATTTTATAAAATAAATAATAATTTAATAAAATAAATAATAATTAAAATAATAAAGATTTGGACATGTGTATTTGTGAAATGTGACCATCATATATTCATAATTTACTATAAAAAATCTTCACACTTTTCCAGGTATAGGAGGGGAAATAAAGTGAACCTAGTGTTAATTTACTCCATCCCTCACTTACCGCCCAATTTTCGAAATACTGCGTTGTTCAGTGACGGAACTGAGCGCTACGCTTTTATTTTTTATTAAAAGAAACCAGCTTCACGCTGTATCCCGCACACAGCAGGGTAGGCAGAGGGAACCTAGTGTTAAGACACTCCGTTCCCCACTTTCTGCCGAATTTTGGAGGCATTACGTGTTGAGTGGCAGAACTCAACGCCGCGCTTAACCTCGACACCGAGAAGAAATGAAAATATAAATTTAAGTAAATATTTCATCTCCTCGAGTGGGGATCGAACCCACAACCAGTCGGTTTTACAGTCACATCTCGTGCAGCTGCACCACGACTGGCCTCAATTTTTTATTACATACAAATAAAAATCTTACCTGAATATTGCAAGTTCAATATAACCCAGTCGTGCCCTGGATCTTTTCGAATGGTCATGCTACTATTGGAAAATATAAAACTAGGCTTAGTACTAGTGAAATTAGGGTTTCCTCCGTGAGTCCATGTTATTGGAATATGCCAAATTGTTAGGTTGGGAGTTCCACTTAATTGAAAACGTTCCTGCAAATTAATATTCCATAATATCGTATACCAAAATCGAATAAACGAAAAACATTAAAAGTTATAATTTAAACAGTTCAAATAATGGTTATACCAAGTCTATCGGAAGAAAGTCTGTTAATAACGAAAAAAATATTTTTGAAGAATACGAATGTTTATTTAAGTGTATTTAAGAAAAAACCGACCAAACGCAAGTCGGACTCGTCCACAGAAGGTTTTGTATCTATTGAAATTGAATTGTGATTGGGAAATACTTTATAGGTTTTGATGATACCGTGAATAAAGTTAATAAACTTAAGTTTGCGGGCGTATACACTTATTTAGCATTTATATATTTATATATTATTTTATATATATTTTATTTGTTTTTATATTTTACTTCGTCCTAAATTTTATAACTGTAAGTCTACGGGAAGTACACTACAGGTTTTAATTACACGGTGAATTTCATACAAAATGAAACAAATCGATACATAAATAATCATATCTTTTGAAAACGTTTTATTAGAAACTTAATTATAATGTGCTCCAAAGAACTATAAACCTAAATATCTGATATGAATTTCAGATTGATATCTCAACGCAATCTAAAGGAAAATGGACAGACAGAGAAAAAGTGAAGTGGTTCCGTTTTTTTTCCTTTTGAGTTACAAAACCTTAAAAATAGATAATAGATAATTTAGTTTGGTTATCCATTAAATAAATCGTAATTTAAATCTTATGGAAATAGATTTGATTTTCGTATTTAATTGAAAAATGCTTAGTTATGTCACATCTGTTTAGGCTAATCCGTAACTGCGCATAAATTGCAAACATAGTTTTATTCCGCTTTCCGATTCCGCAAAAAATCTGGGTTAAAACATATATTATACATTGCTCCAAAACTCTCTATTGATCATTGAAAAATTTCAAGCAGTACGTGGTTGTTTGAGAAAGTGTCGACTTACTTTAGAGAATCCTAAATCTTAAAATCTCGGTCTATATAATCTCGAGTTTTTTCTATCATCATACAAATAATAATTTACAAACAATTAAACATTGAGATAGAAATTGGTATAACTTCCTTTTTTCCTTCAAAATAGCCCTTATGTTGCTCCACAACTCCCGCTATATTTAAGTGCTATTCCCATAATAATCGGTTCAGCTAGTCCGGTGGTTAGCCCGGATAAAGAGAGAGGCAGAGAGACAAAAAGTATTACAATTGTTTAAGTGCGTTTTGGTATCGTGTAAGTAACTAAGCACTTGAAAAAAATATTTTTTTACGAAAAAGACTGACTTCAAACAACGAACTAAAAAGTTAAAAATAATTTTACGTAAAGTAAAACATACTTTGATTTTGTTTAACAATAATAATTTAAAAAAGATATTATAATATTGTGTGTGATTACTTGTGTGTCAAGCTAATGCTACAACAGTCTTACTACAATATCGAATTACTGAGCCTGTTTGTTTTACTTGGCACCGACTTTTGCTTATAAAAAGCATAAAAAGGCAAAAAAATACCTGAGCTAAAGAAATGACTCCATTATCCATATTGACATTAACATTGACTACTGGTGCTCCTGGGTTCTGCACCCAGCTATCGAAAACTGCTCCCACATCTACTCCAGGATAACTAACTTGAAAGCTTGCATCTTGTGCAACGGCCCTTCGGAATGCTTCATACATGTCATTGGGATACGCAATACCATATGCACTGAAATGTGTATTAATGTTTTCACAAGTTCCAAATATATACCTTATTTTATTTCCTTCTTTACTATTTTCTTTTTTTATTCTATCTTTCTCTGTCAATACTTACTGTTGTTTTAAATAATCTCTTAATGCATTTTTAAAAGTGTTAGGCCCAACAAAATGTTCCATCATTCTTAAGACTGAAGCCCCCTTTGCATAACTGGGAGTACCGAAATGAGCTGTGATTGAAGGATTGCTTGCGACGTCGCTCCAATTCATGGCAGTAATACTGGCACTGGCATCCCCAACTAAAGCGCTTTGCACTCGGTCAAGTACGAAAAGTTCATCAAGTTCCAGTTGTGGATCAGCCTAAAATATTATTTTATTATGTACTATTATAAAAAAATTAAATAAGCCGTTATAAAACAATTACACAGTTTCATTTTAAAAAAGGAGCTTCACGGATTTCCCGAAATAGGCAGACAAAACCTAATATGACAATGTCTTATTGTCTGTCGAGCGGCGGAATTCAACTCCGAATTTTGTACCTGAGCGAGGATTAGTAATAATTTAAACATTATATAAACTGTGACAAAAACTAAATTACTAGTAAAATAAATTTAGAAAGGATTGCACTCACTAAATGAGCTCCAAAGAATTCAAAATAACTAGCAAAAGACTCATTTAGCCAAAGATTGCTCCACCAAAAACAAGTTACTAAATTTCCAAACCATTTATGGGCAAGTTCGTGAGCCATAATTGTTGCAATAAAGATCTTGTTTACAATATTTGTGTGATCTTCGTCGTATAGTAAATATGCTTCCCTGCAAAGAAACAAAAAACAGTTACTAAATTATCGTATCTCCCCATATGTTTATAAATATATATATTTTTTGATTTTCGTAAAATTTCTCTATTCAAATAAACCTAGTGGTTAATTTAGTCTACAACCACTAGTTGCTGTGTAACCGTATAGCAATAATGTGTTGCAATAATGCAGCGTTATTATGTCGATGTAATATCCTAAATTTAAATCTAATATTCTGATTATTTAAATTATTATTATTATTATTATATCTGATTATTTAAATAATTAATATGCTACCTGTAGTTGACCATTCCCCAGTTTTCCATAGCACCAGAAGGGAAATCAGGTAGAGCAATATGATCATTTTTCATTGGGTTTCCTTGACCCATTTCATAATATCCGTAATCAAAATACTCATCCATCGCATTAGTAATCTTTAGACCGATATCTGCGGCATAAGCGTGTTGATCGACGGGCCCTTCGCGAGAGATTATTTGGAAAGGTTTCTGTACTGTTGACGTTAAATTGGTAGTTACAAAGTCACTGACATGGAATGCTATCAAGTAGACGGAAACAGTAGGTGTTGGCAAGAACGTTTCTCGAATTCGTCCTCCAGATAGCCTATAGAAGAAAATAAAATTTTATAAATGATTCTTTGGGAAAGTTACAATATTTTATCCTATTTGTATAGCGTTTCTTTCTTATAAATAATAAAATTTACTACTTACACTTGTGTATCATTAATGGCCATATTCGAAAAAGATGGAGAAAGATTAGCGTCGCGAACAATAGAAATAACAAATCTACTTTTGAACTGAGGTTCGTCAAAGCAAGGGAATGCTGATCTCGCATAGTAAGGCTGGAACTGAGTTGTTGCATATTCACTGCAAAAATAAAATACAGTACTATTTTCTTTTCATATTAGCTTATTCGTGAAATTAATTACACATCGGCTTTATGATTTTTGTTTTGAATAAAATTATTTAAAAGTAACTTAAAAAGTATATACTTAAAATAAATAACGAATAAATAAGGAACAATTTACATTTTTAAATAAAAATGGACTTAGTTCAGTCTTTATAAAAGGCTAAGCCTCATTTAACCGCATGAAAACAGTTTAAGGTTGACTACAAAAAAAAGAAAAGCCAAATATAGTAACATTAGCGTCCGGTAGCTACAGTAACAACAATATATTTGTTATCATAGCAAAGCTAGTTGTGATAGAGAGCTATGTGCGTTTAGTAATGTACTATCCAGATAAGGGCTCCTCCTCGAACTCTACTTCCTTATCATGAAACATATTCACATAACCAAAAAGAAGAAGCTCTAGTATCATAATAGTAAAAAGTCTTAGACTTCCTTCCTTAAGAACGTTGACCTTTGGGACCCTTTTCTATCAATAAGACGGGTCATCTCTACGAGGAGATCCATACTTAAGTAGAAAGTGACGTTGATAATGTTAAAAATATTAAAAAAAAACTTACCGTGTTTCATTACCAAAATGGTAGTAACCTTTGTAGAAACCCCTGTCAATTGGATTTTCATTTATTGCTCCAAGAAAACTGATAGTAATTGTATATTGACCAGGAGCGATTTGCGAAGCAAAATTAATTTTTAGTATTTGATAGTAATCATCAGTTTCGAATGAATTGGGAAACTGTAGGTTTACTGGTTGGTTGTTTTGATTAACAACGTTAATTGCACTAATAGATACGACTTTCTGATGCAAAACAATTTGTTGAAGACTTTGTGTTACCTGAAAGTTCCTTTTTTATTTTAGTTATAAATTTATATAGGAGGCAATGGAAGTCAGAGGAGATATATGTAAAGAGGCACACCGAGTACACCGAGAGACATTTTGCAGTTATATTTGTAGAATACGTTTATTACGTATTTATAACTATAATTAATATATTAATAAGTTACTTTTAGAGCAAAAACATGAAGATTCAATTTTTTATCAAAAAAAATTATAACAAATCTCGACAACATTAATACAATTATTGTTAAAAGTGTTTTGTGTTACTTGAAAGGACATTATCTACTTGATAACAATACTTTTATACCTACATACAAAAATATATCTTCGGTTACATCAGTTAGACGAATTAATAATTTATAATACATTTTATCTTATCTTTTATATTCTTGGATAAAAGAACAATTTTAGTGCAATAAAGTGTTAATAACAAAATTTAATTTATTTAACAAAATAATTTTCAAATACTGTACTACTATAAACTATACTACTATAAACTCACTAGTCGTTTTTATTAAATCTCTTTACAAAAAAAGCTAAAATGAAAGGTATGAGTAAAGAGGATGACTCTTTCATTTTCTGCTTTAGGGACATTACGAATCATATACTAAAATAACACAATCTCAATTTGTCTAATCACACCGGGAAAAAAATAATATATTAAATGTAAGCATTTTCTCATGTTGAAATAAATTTGACAACCATGGCGTACAAAACTCTTAAAATGAAAGTGATCATTTTGAAGTATTATTCCACACTTAGGAAAAATCCCCTTTTTTGACGTTTAAAAATTTTAACGTTTCTGTATGAACCCATGCCTCTTGGAAATCGTCCAAGAGCTCTAATCACTAAGCCATACGTTCTCATCAAGACTTATCAACTCTTAAAAACGCTAAAAACAGATATAAGTGGTTACAAGATTTCAACGTAGATTGATTTTCAAAAAAAATATTCGTTTTGACTTTGTTTTACAGTTGATTAGCGAAATACAACGCCACGCTTTACCTCGTTACCTTCCCTCGAGTAGGAATCGAACCCACAACCATTGCACCTACAGTCAGTCATACGTTTGTGCCCCTGCGCCATGGCGCCCTTAAATAATAATTTATTATTTTAAACCTAAATTATTACGTACATTTACGGTGATCTGAACCAATCCGTTGAATCTAGATTCAGATAAATATACGTCCAGGTCGACATAATAGTATGATGGTTGCACATTATTTAGCAATCTGTACTGTGGGTTGTCCAGATTTGTGGAATAATCGATAGTTTCCAATTCCGACAGATATTCAAAAGGCTCCGCGGAGATTAAACCCACGAGGAGGGATAAAAACGTGACCATCATTTTGAGACCTGCAATATTTTTCACATATTTAATAAAAGTATAGAGAAAGAATAAGGTAAAAATTGTTATATCTCAATCATTATTACATTTTTTATAGACAAGTAAAGAAGAAATGGTTAATTTACATATATTGAGAACTACTTAAAAAAATAAGTTAACAGGACGTTAATTCTAATTACCTTATTTCGTCTTTCTGTAATCATCTATACTCATATTATTCATTTATTGATAACTAAGCCAGAGCAATATGATTTTAAACATTCGTTCATGTATAGTTTTCTTTATTAAAAATTAGCAAGAGTTATGTTTTTTTTATTTGGCTTGACGCTGTTTTCCGGACATAGCGAGGGAAATATGGGAATTTAGCGTGTTGAGGGGCGAAACTCAACGCCGCACTCTACCCTTCTTACCTTAATAAATATTTCATTCCCCGAGTGAGAATCAAATCCACAACCGTCGCGTTTACAGTCACACGCTCGACGTTACAAAACTCAAAAAAAAATTGTACGTACGTACGTATTATATTTATATAAAAGTACTATTTTTCATTTCAGATTTTTCTTACAAAATTCTCTACTTAAATATTCAATTAGAGAAATAAATATATGCTAATTCGTACATACCCATTGTGGTCGCGATGGCATCCACTGACCAAGTAAAAAAATATTTTTTGTCACATATTATAGCTCCATTATCTTTGTAGACGATTTTTTTAAATTATCAAAATGATCGACGATAAACAGTTTTACAATACCTTTATTGATAGGTATTGATAACATTTTTGGTGCATGATTAAGTACATGTGAAATGAGCCTAGTTCATAACGTTTCAAAGACTGAATTCTTATTATTATTCTATTATTATTTATTTTATTGATCTCATATTGATATTATAAATATGAGTAATAAAATCGTCTGCATATAACATTTCAGGTACTACAATCTGAGTCTTATTTCTGAGTCTTATTTGTAGTGTAAAAATTTATGAAAATTTACATGGCTTTTAATTATATCAATTACTAGATGTATTTTTTACTCTCGTGACTATCACGAGTCTTGCCGAACCATTTTTATTTACGACCCGTTGTCTTTAAAAAATTGGGCCTAAATTGTTACCGTTCCCACCAAGTGGTGTCAACTTAACTATTAATAACTATTAACTATTAATTTTTTTTTCACGTTTCATTTCAATATCCTTAGAAATTTTGCTGATCTTTTCTAGTATAAATATTGTGATGCACCTGGCTTCTTAAGATATGCATGGACATGTAACATGTATTCTGCGTATAACATGGTAGACTATGGGAAATCTAGTATAAAAAAACTCCGTTTCACCCACACTGAATTATTTTCGAGACATTGCGTGTTGATTGGCGGATATAATCGCTACGTTATGTCTTGTTACCGTCACGTCTACTGTGGGACGCTGTGCAGCTGCACCTCGACGACAGATGACGAATCAAACGATTTTTATATACAGGATGTAGCTCGATCGACTGATCAACAGTGGTCTATGAGTAGGCCACCTTAGACCTATTTATTTCACTATGTATGTTCAGTGATTTTCAGTGGCTCAGCAGTTATTTGGGAATTTGAACTTTTTTGGAAAAAGTTGAATTCTTGAAGAAACTGGCATATGCAGCCGCTCTGTTGCGTCTGCGCTCGTGTTTTTTTTTTCTCAATATAGCTTTATAATAGGCCTTTCGTCGTATCATATAATAGTTTAAAACTGACAGTCTATAAATCTTGAAAATAGCATCAAAACCAAAATAGTTTTTAAAAAGTTACATTTTTACAAGAACTTTCAGAGGCTGTAACAATAAAAATAACTAGTGATTTTTTTACAAGTATTTTTAATATTATTAAAAATACTTGTAAAAAAATCCACGGCAAAGTGCCTATTTTAAAAACTATTGGCATTTGTGTAGAATAATATGTAAAACTTTCATAAGGCTAGCTTATTGTCTACATGTTTCAAAATATACTTGAATCATGAAATATTATCTTATTAATATGATATACAAAATTTCCCTTCGACGTTCTTGCTTTGCTAGATAAGAGTATAGTATAATTGTTGATATATTGTAATTGATATATGACTTTGTTATAAAGTATATTTTTATTATGTCAAATTTAGGAAACAATATGGTAAAAATAATAAACAGCGGTCAGTCGTGGTGCAGGGGCATAAAGTGTGACTGTATAGATGACTGGTTGTGGGTTCGGTCCCCACTCAAAAATGAAATATTTATTTCAATTTATATTTCCAATTCTTTGCTCTAGAGTTCAGGCAAAGTGCGGCGTTGAGTTTCGCCACTCAATACGCAAGGCCTCCAAAATTGCAGAACGGAGTGTCTTAACATTAGGTTCCCTCTGCCTACTGTGCAATGTGGAAAAAAATTTAAAAAAATATGGTATATATATATGGTATGTTATACAAAATTATGCGGCAAACAAATTGAAAATTATTAAACATCGCTCAATTAATTATTGCTCACTTCTGCCCAAATCTTATCTGTTTTTATGAGTCATTTAGTATGAAATTCATTTTTAGGTACGTGTCACTGGTATGGTGATATTCTGTGGCTCTCTATACTAACTCAAACTCCACACAAACAACAATATAAACTCTTTCTATAGGACACTACATAAAGAGCTAGTTAGTACTGGTAGTAGTTGTTTGATTTTAAACTTTTTGTCATCAGCTTAAATGTAGCTAACATGTTAATTTTGTATGTCTTTTTAATTATTTAAAATTGATACAGACATCCGCTTGTTCATTTTTTTCTATATAATTTTTTTATACTTAACTTTATATTATAATAATTAAAATTTCGTAATATCCATTTGTTTTTTTCTCTATTTTTAAGTAAATAAGCGGGACTCTTTCGCCAAAAGCGAAACAAAAAAAATTACAATAATTATTTAATTTTAAAATACCTACCACATGTTTTCCCACTTTTAATAAATAAATAAATAAATATATAAATAATAAATAGTATTTATGTGGTCTCACGTAATCCTACAAATGTAAAACAGAATGTATGAGTAGCAAGACTTATTGTTTTATCGATTTTACAAAAAGACCATTTAATAATTAAATAGACTAAAATATTTTTATTGTTGCAATAATATCAATTATTATTATTGCAATAATAATTTGATAATCTTGACGGCTGAATTAGTTCTCGTCAATAGACTAGCTTCACACTGTATTCTGCTTATGGCAGGGTAGACAAAGGGAACCGCCCAATTTTCGGGCGATTGTGTGTTGAGTGGTGGAACTCAAAGCATTGTCCTTGTTACCTAAGACAATTTGTAAACTTTTATGATCCATTGAAGAGATAACCTATAAAGAACACATGAGTATGTAAAGAATAATAAAGTATTTTTATAAAACTATAAAGAATATTGCACAATACTTTAATAATATATGCAATAATACATATATTTCATAGTAATAAGCACGATATCAGCTAACGAAAATTTAACAATGTTGTTTGGTTCAGTTTTAAGTGAAATTTCCATGTAGGTGCATAAATTAAAAAGCATTCTATAAAAAATATCTACTCGTACATAATTAAAACATTGGAAATAGTCCATGTTCACTCACAGTGTGTTTTCATTCTTGTTCTGAGTCATACTTATTAACTGATAATGGTAATACTAATAAGCGGATCGGTGATAGTAAGTGATGTTTTTAGAGAGTGGCGATTCAACAGATCTAAAATCTCCAAATAACATTTGTTTCCCGGTTTTCGTCTATTTCCTGCGGTCGTAGTAAGCCACGACAACCATCCACCGCAACTACCTATTCAATTTGAACCTATTTAATAAAGGAAAAACAAGTCTGACCATGTAAAATTTCCATTACAAACCGGATTTTTTGTACCGAATGACTTGAAATTCTCTGTCAATAATTAAAGTCATTAATGAGATAAGATTTCATGCTTGATTGATTTCATGATGACCAATTGTTTGTTAAAGGAACTGTTTTCATATTATCTTTTTGCGGGCTTATTGCGCTAATATATTTGTATGTACATTGCATTTTTATTTAACGTATATAAATAGTCATCAGATAGTAAAATTATAAAACTTTGTTTTAATTCAATGTCAATGTAGGCTTTAGTCTAATCGAAGTTTAATCCAATGTGATTTAGATTACCTCGATATATATAAACACAAATATTAAATATGCAAATAAGAGTACACTTTATTTGTTTAGTATTATTTTTATTACAAACTGTAATTAGATGTCAAAGCATATAAAAGTATTGCAAGTTACTTTAAATTTCAAAGTTATCACAAAAAGTTAATTGCTAACGTTGTTATTAAAGTAATGAAGCTTAGAGCTGCAATGTTCGCGCTATCGGGCTCTCCATCATCTTCTTCAGCTTCCCCTTCATCATCTCCATCAGAAATGTCTTCCAAAGTACCATCGACGTAACCACTTTCAAAGAATCTCACAAATTCTGCCAATCTACTACTGGACCATACAATGTTTTGCCTTGTATTAGAGACACCATTGACCCCTGTATTGTATGCTGAGCCTAGAAGTTCTCTGTTCTGTTCCAGCCAATTTAAGAACTGTAACAAATATACACTTTAAAAGTCATTTATTAAACCATGAATTATCCGCCCGCGGCTTCGCCCGCTCAAAATACACGATTATTTATTTAGACTTTACAACTTACACTGTACTCCGTTCAAGTTCTATCACTTATAATTAATTAAAGTAAAAATCCTAATAATCCTAATCCTAGGTTACCTTATTAGCAATTTCGATTTTAGATTTTACATCTATGCAGTGTTAGTTTGTTAGTAATATATAAATATTTAAGATCATTTCAGTAGTTTTTTTCTGTTTTAGATAATTATTCATTATAAATATGTTTTAATAAAACTTTTTTCTTGCAGCTATCGTATATTTTCTTAGAGTGACTCGTAATATGTTGACAACTTTCATATGCCATAACTTTAAAATGATTTTGTTATACTAATAGACTCAATAATTTCTATAGACTCTTCTTTTAATAATATAGATATTTTTTTGCTACTATGAATGTAGCATGGTACACAGAGGGAACCTAGTGTAATGACACTTCGTTCCTCACTTCCTGCCAGATTCTGGAGGCATTACGTGTTGAGTGGCAGAACTCAAAAATTAAAACTTCGTATATATTATACTGAATATTCTAGCTAATATATACATTCCTTCACTCTGGTAAAGAGGCAAAGCGCGACATTGAGTTTCGGCACTCAGCACGTAATGCCTCAAGAATTTCACTCACCTCACTAATTTGGTTTTCGTTTCTCAAACGACTAGCGATGTTGCTTACTGGAGTCGCGGCACTGCCAAGACTAAAATAAAATTAAATTAAATTTATAAGTTATGAAAAACATACACTCTTTTATTAAACACGAACTTAGTTACATAGTTACCTTTGCAAAACTTGATTGACATTTCTTCTTAGCCAGTCAAATAATCTCATTGTATTTATTTCATTGCCAGTTACAGCAGAACTCCAAGCCGAACTGTGATCTTGAGGCCTAATTATATTATTGCTGTCGATTATGGCATTTAAGTACTTATTGAAACTGGCCTCATCTGAAGTACAGCCACCTGCTTGAATCATAACGACAATCTCACTAGCTAAATCTTCGTTAACATAGCGGTCCCAGAAGTAGTCAAAATCGGATGCATCGCCTTGTCTTAAGCCACTGCAGTAGACCCAAGGGCGCATATTTGCTGGTACACTAAAATAATTTAAATTAATTCTATATTGATTTTATACATAATATTGTTATTTGTACAGTTAAAAAAAACTGCAATACTTTGAATTTTATAAATAACTATATTTACAAATTATTGAATTACATATAATAATTAATTGTAATATATGACACTATAATTAAACAAAAATACTCACAATCCTCCATTCTTCCAGTTAGCAAAGTTTTCTCTTGCTGCACTCATACATTGAGGATGACCAATGTTGCACAAGAAGGTAAGGACGTACATACGTAGTAGACCATCCATGTAATTATCCCCAATGCGTTCAGAATATCCAAGACGACTTGTGATAGCACTACTTAATCTAATAGCTACATCCTGGAAATAAATATTATATTAAAAAAGAAAGCTTTATTTTTTATTTAAAAAAATTCTGCAGAATTACAAATCACAAACAACTTCTTCGTCTTAATTGTTTTTTCCCGACTGCTAAGGAAGGGTTATGTTTTTCGCGCGTATCTTGTATGTATGTAATATTCTTTATTACCTCGTATCTCCAGAACCGCTGAACGGATTTACATATTTGAGGTATCGTTAGATTCGTATTAGCAGCCCAAGTGTTCTTAGATAGGTGACTTTAATAAAAAATAATCATGGCGGCTGTGGTACGCCATTGGACTTAGTGAAAAAAATTTTTTTCGTTTCGAATACCACAATATGGGTATCAAATTCAAGAGCTCAATTTCAGGATTTCAAAAAGGTATATCATGATTATCATTACCATAATAAATTCTAACAAAAAAATGAAAAATAACCTGGACCTATAAGTAATTCTTCAATCAATAAAATCTTTACCAGGAACCGCGCATAATTTAAAGAGGTTCCGACTGTTAATCCTAATAAACTATTGGGATTGTTTATTTTCTTTTTAGTTTGATGCAGTCGGGGTTTTTGTTTTTACAAATATTTTTTTATTGTATTTACATTGTGTCGTCCAGTATACTGATTTCATTACATAATCTTACCTTAAGTCGTTGTACGTTAGCGTCATTGTAAGATAAACGGTTAATTGCAAAATTGAAACCAGTGATAGCTGCGATCCACGGTGCATAAGAATCTTCAAATTCCAAGAATGATAAAATATTGAATGCCTGGTCGTATGTCATCACGCCTGCCCTAGCAAAGTTGAAAACGTCATCAACGATCTGAAAAAGTATATCACTTTGTCAATAGATAATTATACATTTTAAAATTATTTATAAATACAAGCCAGCCATGAGGCCAGTCGTGGCGCAGCGACACGAGGTGTGACTGTAAAACCGACTGGTTGTGGGTTCGATCCCCACTCGAGGAGATAAAATATTTACTTAAATTTATATTTCCATTTCTTCGCTCTGGTATCGAGGATAAGCGCGGCGTTGAGTTCTGCCACTCATCACGCAATGCCTCCAGCATTCGGCAGAAAGTGGGGAACGGAGTGTCTTAACACTAGGTTCCCTCTGCCTACCCTGCTGTGTGCGGGATACAGCGTGAAGCTGATTTATTTATTTGATTTATTTATAAGTACAAAACTTTTATATTACCTGAGCGCGATTTAATTCGTGAATCTGAGATCTACCGGCACCTCTTAAAGCTCTTGTAATCAAAATCCAGGTGTCGTCATCGTAATTGACTCTGTAAAAGCCTAGAAATAAAAAAGGAAGGCACAATAATTAATATGAAGAAAAATCATCAATCAATGATTTCTTGTCTTGTCTTGACAAAAAAGGCCCTTAATTTGAACAAAACGAACTATTCAGAGTATTTTCAGTAATCCTTCGAAAACACGAGTTTCATATACAAGGTTATAACCACAGGTCGTCGCTGTTTCCTATGCTCACTCAGTATCAATTCTTACCTGACTGTTGCTTATTGAAAATAACCCATTCATATCCTTGGGTTCCTCTTCGAATTACGGTATGTTTTTGTGTTAGTACTTGAGATGGTTTCAGACTATTAAAGTTAATTGAATTAGCTCTCGTCCATGTAATAGGAATCTCCCAGAGACTGTCAAATTGTGAAGAACCTGTATCGCGTTCCCACCGAGACTGTAATTAAAATGCATGCAATGAAAATTAGTTCTTAAATAGAACTAATTTTCATCTAAAAAGAATTTTATTTTTTATTCTCCTTTCTTTTTGTTTCTTCGACTATTATATTATTACAAAAATAAAAAAAAAGAATGGAAGAGCAGAATATACATATATCCTTCTCTTTTTAAACTAGGCAGAGGGAAGCTATGAACCTAATGTTCCTACTTTCCGCCGCATTCTCGACGCATTGCGTGTTGAGTGGCGGAACTCAACGCCGCGTTGAGTCTTACCAGGACGATGAAATGAATTATATTTCATTTTCCTGAATTGGAATGCAACTCACAGCCGTCGCTTTTACAATCACACTCTTGTGCCACCGTCCCGCGGTGGCTTCTCTTTTATTCTCTTGTTTTAGCCAAATAACTTATCTGAAAATAAAAATACTATAAAAACAACATACTTGTGTGACATTCATCTGCCCTGATCTATGGTCGATGTTAACTTTAAGCACGGGATGGCCAGCCTTCTCAGACCAAGATCTGAAATATGAATCTATAGTAATTCCACCATAGATGCTTAGGGTGCTTCCATGTTCCGCGGCAGCCGCGTCCAAAGCTTCAAATAGATGATGGGGTTCCGCGACGTCAAACTTTCTGTGATATGAAGTGATTATTAATAAATGTTATCCAATAAATACATACTTACATATTATACGAATAAATGCCAAATAAAGAAAAATAAATATTTTTTTTAAAGTTCCACAGAAATAAAGGTTCTTCACTCAATTGCTAGTGCAAGATGTATATTTGATTATATAAATCTTCAAATGCTTTACCCAGTAACTGTCCTTATAAAAAGAACCATTTCTACTTTTTGGAGTCAAGTCAAATTAATATACTATTTTAATTTTCAAAAAAAATATAATTGAGGCCGGTCGTAGCGCAGCGGCACGAGGTGTGACTGCAAAACCGACTGGTTGTGGGTTCGATCCCCACTCGAGGAGATGAAATATTTACTTAAATTTATATTTCCATTTCTTCGCTCTGGTGTCGAGGTTAAGCGCGGCGTTGAGTTCTGCCACTCAACACGCAATGCCTCCAGAATTCGGCAGAAAGTGGGGAACGGAGTGTCTTAACACTAGGTTCCCTCTGCCTACCCTGCTGTGTGCGGGATACAGGGTGAAGCTAATTTAATTTAATTTATATAATTGTTTAAATTATATGAAAAACTGTATTTTCGAGGAATCAAAAGTAATAAATGAATATTAAATATTTGATGTAAAATAATCAGTTAGTTAGACAATTATAATCGGTTTTTACCAAGAAACACATTTTATTTACCGTCTTGATTTCTATAAATAGTAAATAAGCAATATTTAATTTATCAATATTTATTATTAATAATATTTATTATTAATTAACATTAAAACTATTATATATTATAACATTTTACTATATTAGTACACATATACATTTATATATCCAAATATACTGTACCTTGCACTTAAATATCTTCGGAGACCATTGACGAAGGCACTATCGCCTAACAAATGTTGAGTCATTCTTATTATAGAAGCACCTCTAGCATAGGTGATAACTGAGAAGTGGCTACTAACTGTAGCAGGGTCATTGACGTTTGGATTTGTTAAAGCATGTGCAGAATCAACTGAGTCCGATAACAGAGCTTGATGGACTTGTTCAACTATAAATCTGATGTTATATCCCATTTCAGGAGCCACCTAAAATATATTTTTTTTTAGTTTCACGCTGTATCCCGCACACGGCGGGGTAAGCAGAGGGAACCTATTGTTATTTAATTAAAAATACTAAATTCTAAATGTTATCAAAAAAACAATAGGAAAAAAAATAAACTGCCCGTTAAAGAGGAAATCAATTTATTTTTTTTCAGTTTCATTCTGTACCCAATAACAAGGTAGCTAGAAGGCCCCTAGTGTTAAGACACCGTACCCCACTTTCCGCTAAATTTTGGAGGTGTAGTGGTGTTGAGTGGTAGAACTCAACGCCGTGCTTTCCCTCTATACCAGAGCGAAGAAATGGCTATAAAAATAGACACACGCTTGTGCCACTGCGCCACGATGGCCTTTATTTATAATAAAAAAATATTTTCCCATGTATTGCAATGCGATAGACTCGGCGCCTGCACGGTGAGTCCGTAAAATAAAAACAAGTTTCTTTTCTTTTTATATTTGCACAAACAAAAATTTAAGAAAAATCAGTAAATTATTTTAATTTCTACTTAAAATTGATAGCGTTTAGGTAATTAAATAAGATTGAAATTTTAATTATTACATGAAATGATTAATTAAAGAAAACAAAATCTATAATTATTACCGATTGTGTAAGATAGTACTGATAATATCTGGCAAAACCCTCGTTTAGCCAAAGATTGTCCCACCAGGCACATGTAACAAGGTTGCCAAACCACATGTGAGCAACTTCATGGGATACAATGTTAGCCACACGCTGTCTGTAGAAGTGGTTTGAATTCAAGGGGTCATACAGGATTAAAGCTTCCCTGAAAATAGATATTAAGTATAAAATATTATAAGAGAATATTTAAAAATAATAATTTGTTCCCCCAAGTGGGCATCGAATCCACAGCTGTCGCGTGATAGTCACACCCTCGTGCCATTGCACCACGCCTGGCCACCGAATATATTATAAAATAGAATAAAAAGTATATTATAACGTACAATATACTTATTCGGTGGCGTTGAGGCCGGTCGTGGCGCGGAGGCACAAAGTGTGACTGTAAAATCGACTGGTTGTGGGTTCGATGCCCACTCGAAGAACTGAAATATTTATTTACATTTATATTTTCATTTCTTCGCTCTGGTGTCGAGGCATTGAGTTCCGCCACTCAGCACGCAGTGCCTCCAGAATTCGGCGGAAAGTGGGGAACGGAGTGTCTTAGCACTAGGTTCCCTCTACCTACCCTGCTGTGTGCGGGATACAGCGTGAAGCTAATTTAATTTTTTTAATTTTAATAACGTACAACATTGTACATTTTTTTGAAGTAGGTGTGCTCATACCGATATGTGAGAAGACCCCAATTCTCCATAGCTCCAGCAGAAAAATCAGGAATTGCTGCTTGTTTCATGTCTAAGTTTTCTTGCATTTCATAATACGATATATTTGTATATCTTTCCATTTCTTCAAGAAGAAGCTCTCCGATGTAAAGCGACCAGTCCCCGGTGGTATTAGCATTGTCCCTGGCGTATATATTAAAAGGTCTATTGGGATTGGTTCCGGCGGACACTACTTGGTAATGAGAAACAATAAAAGCTACTAGATATGTAGACGTCAGAGGTGTAGTGTAGAATGTTTCTGCTATTCTTCCATTACTTAATCTGAAATATCAATAAAATATAAAATTTATTACAAATAATAATATTATAAGACTTCTTAAAAAATACTGTTTAGTTAATTTGTAAATCCGTCTATTATCTTATCGTGTTAAAACATTACTTATCAGTTAATGATGTCTAGCACATATAAATACTTTATATTTTTTATTGGCAAATAAAGAAATAAATATTTTCAAATTTCCCATTTCATAATGAAAAAAAAAATAGTTTTTTTTACTTTATAGGTTTCACAGAGATAAATTGGTGCTAAGATTGACTGATTGTTGATACTACTCATTTTACTGAGATTACAATAACCCAATTTTGTTTTTCTAGATCGAATAAATAAAAATATGTAAAATATAAGAATTTTGTCAAATAAATATCGACATCACAACTGTCTGCCATGACATCGTATATGTATATTATATTTGTAATTATATTTTTTTCCATAGCGGAACATGGAAATAAATAAATTATTCCCCCGAGTGAGAATCGAATCCATAACCATGACATTTGCAGTCAGGTACAGTCAGTACTGACTCAAACGCCATAATTGTAGGTTCGATCCCATTCCGCCACGATGGCCTTTTAATATTTGAAATAACGAAGTATTATATACTTATTTACGTTTCATTAGATTTAATAGGCATATTGGATATGCTAGGACTGAAATCAGGTTCTCTGTTGATAGTTATATCAAAATATGCTTTGAATCCAGGTTCATCGTAGCAGGGGAATGCTTCACGGGCGTGGCCCGGTTGAAATTGAGTCGTCCCCATCCACCTAAAAATAAGATAAGAAAATTGTTACTTACAGTTTAAACGTAATTTATTGTTATTTAGCATTAACGTATTATCTTAATATCCTAATAAAAAGCTATCAATGGCACTAGACTTAAAAGACTTATTTGTAAAATTATGTTCAATATGCTACATTTATTATTATTTTTCCAATGTTACACCATAATTTTATCATTAAATGTAAATAAAATTATTTATCCATTTAATTACCTTAAACCATTTGAATCACGATAATGACTTCTATAAAATCCTCGCATGGTGTCCTTCAAGTTACCGGAGTAAGCAATACTAACAACATATTCTTGACCCACTTGCAATGGCTGAACTGTAGGTATTCTTAAGAAACTATAAGGCATCTCGCATTGGAATACAGTACTCGCGATAGCAACAGGATTATTGTTTAGCGAAACAGACACACTGTTAATAATTAGATCATTGCAATGCATGACAATTTCAGATACATTTTCTACTGCAGCATTTATATATATTTTTACTTCTCCATCAAAACTGAAGGGCCTGACGTTAACAGTAGGTGTAACATCAAAATAGGGTGTCAGATTAACTTCATATCTTAAAGGTCTAGTAGACGTAGGTAATCTGTAATTAGGATTCCGCAATATTCTTGCAAATTCCTCCCATTCATCTTCGGGTACTGGAATTGGACTAAGGGCCAACAAGTTTTGAATAAGGGCTGCGCCCAAAAAAAGCATAAACCAGCGACCTCCCTAAAACAAAATTAAATTTCATAATATCACGCTCAGTGGTAAATAACATAAATAAGCAATATTTTTAACGTTTTGTAAAGGATTAAAAAATCTATAATTTTGTTGATTATTCAAAATTTTTATCAAAACCTAAGAAAAGTATATAAAAACTTTTGCATTCGGCAAATATATTTTTTTTCTACTCACTACGCTCCTAGTCACAATATGTACAGATGTTTTTGACAAAGCTGAATCTATACTAATATAATATAATAAAGCTAAAGTTTGTTTAAACGCTAAGATCTCTGGATCTACTGGACCGATTTACTTTCTTTTTTTTATATGAAAGCTGCATTCTTCAAGAGTACTGTAGACTATATAACATTACGGTGTAAGTCTTAGTTAGCCTTAAATAACGAAAAATAAAATAAATCAGCTTCACGCTTTATCCCGCACACAGCAGGGTAGGCAGAAAGAACCTGGTGTTAAGACACTTCGTTCCCCACTTTCTGCCGAATTATGGAGGCATTGCGTGTTGAGTGGCAGAACTCAACGTCGCGCTTAACCTCGACACCAGAGCGAAGAAATGGAAATATAAATTTAAGTAAATATTTCATCTCCTCGAGTGGCCTCGTTGAAGTATGACAAAAATATTCAATTTTATTAGTTCTAAAAAAAGTTCGCGACAATATATCTAACTCTTATAAATGTAGTGTATGTGTAGATATGTATTAGCTTTAAGTATTGTAAGCGCTGTTTGTTTCCCAATATAAAATAAAATAAATAAATAAATATATAAATAAAATAAATAAACAAATAAGGCATTTAGTGTCAAAAAATAATTGAAAATTGTAAGGTGATGTATATTGAAACCTAGGAGCGAAAGTTATTTCATCATCAAGGAAATTTAATTAACATAATCTATGGCTTTTGTAATTTAGACGTATATTTTTCGAGAAAATGTAAATTAAAAACGCTTAAAACTATTAGAACGCTCTGTTTACGACCGCAAGGGTAGGCTCGAATCCCGCGAGGAGCGCCCTTGCCACCGATGACGTCCTATCATAAAGCCACGTAGTACTTATGATTGATTGTATCAATCTGTTGGCAAATGCAACATAATAAAAATATTATAGGTTGTATGCGGGCGAAGCTGCGAGTGGGGTACTATTTATACTATTATTGTAACTTATACCTAATATCTATACCGCGAGTCATACATGATCATGTAGATCCATAAATATCGTCGTAAATATATATCTTTTTTTGGAAATTTTAAAGTTATCAAATTAACTAATAAAAAACTTTAATCTGAATATGTTTCACAAATAAATATACAATGCAAAATACAAAACAAATAAAGTAGAAAAATCGCACCAACTTACCATTTTCGCGCTGGCTCACAATAAAGTGACAAAAATATTTTTTTATCTATATCATTATAATTATTGTTATATTATATTATTAAATAATCTATTTATCTTATCTATTTTAAATAATAATTAGAATATAAAGGACTCTAAGATAGCAATATTGTTCCAGTGTCGGTCTGTGCCTGTAATTAATACCTACAATGATTGATAAATGTTTTGATGCCTATGAAGTTTTTTAGGTCGATCAGGCTAATCCTAAGAATGTAGGTAAGATGCGCTGATTAAAGACCCTAATCTTTGTGGGACAGACAACTCAAAGATATAACGTAAATTCCCAAAGACCACCCAGCCGAAGCCCTTAATAGGGCCTCGGCTGGATAATTCCTTCTGTGAGCTTCTTTCTCAGAGTTGTGCCAGCTAAGATGCTTACTTACATAACTTTCGCCTTGCCAAGATTCATCCTGAGATCTATTTTTCTTGAAGGTTCACCCAGGTCTTTTAGCATTTCTCCCAAATCCCGCAGACTGACAGACAACAAAGTTATCCACAAAGGTTCCGTTTTTTCGTTTTAAGAGATGAAACACTAAAAATAAAAAAATAACTACTATTAACGTTATACACGCAGACGAAGGGGGCGGGTGAGTACTAGTTTAATAAAAGCAGTCTTCCAAGTATTACCCACAATCTTTATATTCAGTTAAACCCATTTAAATATATCAAGATTGTGTAATATATCAATTGTTTATGTCAGTAAAACTTTAAATTGGTTTTATTAATATAGCTTACATTTTCCACAGAACTTACATCGACAGCTTAGACCAATATTTTAGTCGATTAAAATATCAGATTATCGAGTTATGTTTTTCATACTCTACATGTATTTTAGTTCTTTTTCTAAGTGTATAAAGTTGTTAAAGAAATGAAAAAAAAACACTCAATAAAAAAAAGGGACAAGCACAAGGACTCGCCCACCGAGGGTTCTGTACAAAAATTGGAGGGCTCAATCTTTTGCTGAAATTCAGGCTTAGCTTAACCAAAGCACTTTTATCTGATACCACACTTGAACTAGCGGCTTAATACCAAATTTTGCCCCCATTTAAGGCTATTATTTTTTAGGTTTTAACCACAAATGTATAGTATTCAGTTTTTTTTCTGAACGAGTACTAGCTGTAAATGGTAGCTGTCAAATTTCATAATTCTAGGTCAACCGGAAGTACCCTATTCATTTTAATTTCCTTTATAGTGTCTAAATAGTCGTTTTTTGCAATATAAACAGCTATATCTTTTTTCTAAGTAAATATAGAAAATATGTTTTTTATCAGAAAAACATACACAGATCTGAGTATATGGTTTGACTTTCAACTCGATATCTCGCGTTCCTGAGATAAAGAGTCTTGACAGACAGACGGACAACATAGTGATCTTATAAGGGTTCCTTTTTTCCTTAAAAAGTTCGAAACCCTAAAAATGTCATATCTAGCTTAGGAAATTAACCAATTTTCATTAAAAACGTATTTCTGGAGAAGTCATTTGTAACTTACTTATTCAGGTGACGTGTGTTAGTCTCTTTTTTTAATTAATTTTATTACACTCCTAGTTTTATTTATTTCTGCTACTTCATAGTTTTATGGTGCCGTTAAAAATTTGTGCCGAAGCCGTTGTGGCGCAGTGGCACAACTATTTGACTGTAAGGAGACGGTTGTGCGTTAGCTCTCTACTCAAGGGAATGAATTATTATTTTCTTTCCTAAGTGTGGAATAACACTTTAAAAAAATATTACTTATTAATATTCTCATTTCTTCGGTAGACAAAAGCTCAGCATTGTTACCCACTCCGTTCCCCACTTTGGGGAAGTAATGGAACCTAGTGTTAAGACACTTCTAAACGCTAGGTTCCATCTGCCTATCCTGCTGTGTGCTGGATACAGCGTGAAGCTGATTTTTTTTTTATTTAAAAATTTGTTTCTTTGACATAGATAAATATATAACGAAAACTATTTATTACATATAATAACTAAACGACATATTATAATCAGTTCTATAATCATGATAATCGTCATATTTTAATCTTATGATATTAAATACACAATTACACTTCAATTTTAAATCTATCAATATATCGATAAAAATCCATTCCTGTGAACGTGTCATAAATAAACCGGTGGTTGTGGGTTCTGTTTCAATTTGGACATTTATTTTTAACCGAACGCTTTATCGCCAACACAATTTGATAGATAAATAGGATCTAGCTTCTAACACACAAGCGTTCTCCACTTTCCCTTCTAATTTGAGACTGGCAGCGCCTCGCTCTCTTACCAGAATGGTGGAATAAAAATATTTCATTTCCGCGGGTGAAAAATAAACCCACTACCATCACATTTACCGTCACTGCTTCAATCATCGTGCATATTATTATTATTTTTATCTTATAATTAAATGAAAATCTCTATATATATTAAGACAGTAAAAAAATTTTTGTCTGTACATTTAGTAATTCTGACTGAAATGGATAGAGGGACACTTAAAAAGAATAATAGAAAGCAAAAATATATATTTTTTAATTTCTTGTCTGTCTGTCTGTCGATATGTATGGTCACATTTTTCTCTGAAAGTACTGAACCGATTTACTTAAAAGTTTCACCAATAGCTTTGTTTCCACTCAACTTAACAATTAAAGTTTTTGTTTCATCAAAATCGGTCCATTAAAAAAAAGTTATCGTCATTTTAATGAACTCAAGGCATTAGTTTGCCTGCGAATGTTATATAGCAATCGCGCTGGTAAGATTCCTGGCTAAAGAATGACATTCGAAACGTCTTGGTTATATGACTGTTGATAAAAATATATATTTTTGAAGCACTATTATACAATATTTTATACAATAAAGTAAACAAAATTGAATTGTTAGTGGAGATTACCTTCATAAATCATAACAGTTAAGTTTAAATCGTAATTAATTCAACACAGAGATAAAGAACGATTTGATCTTCAAAGAGATATCAAGCAAATACATAGATTTTTTGGTTCGTTCGTTCGTTTGAAATAAATCTATATAAAAATGCCTAAAAACATCCTTTCTACGTGTACTCTGTAATAACTACATATTTACCAATTGTACATTTAGCTAATAATATGTGTAACTAATTTAAAAACTGTACAGGAGTTAATATGCAATTATTACAGTTATTTTACAAAGAATATTATGAATCATTGCCCAAATTAATAATTTAACATTTAAGGCTGTTTCTGAAGCAGTACATTAAGTTATTAACTGACATTAGCACATTTAACAGAGTTTTAAAAAACATAACATAGGTAAAAAGAACGTAATGTTACAAAAATATATACGTATAATAAATAATTAGCTTTATGTATATTTTATAAATCAAATATCAACATTGGTCGTATTTTTTAGTGCGAAACAATCAAAATTTTTTATAGAAATTACAATAGTGTCGTAAAAAAATCACATTAGAATATTATAGATTAAAGTAATGAAAAATCATATTATTTACAGATAGTTGTCAATCAATACTGCTTATTAAATCAATAACCATGTAGTTTAAGCGGGCGAACCGCTGGCGAGCCGCTAGTATTAAATATTTCAATTTCTCGAATGGGAATCGAGCCCAACAAAACAATCTGTCACGGTTACAATCAAGTGTCTATAAATGAGGTTCCCAGGTCTCCTCTACTTACCCAGATATGTGCGGTATACAGCGAGAAGTTATAATAAAGGAAAGCACCGTACAAAATGAGTGCATACGTTCGCAAACTTAAATTTATAAGCTTTTATAAGTATTGTAATTCTCGTTGAACTACAATCCTGAAATGGGTACGAAAGATTAGGTGGGTGATTCCGACTTACACTTGATATTATATAACTGAAAACACTACTTAATTATTTCGTTACTTTTTATAATACTTGGGACAAGTCGCAGTCCAAGACGACGCTCGTCATTTGTTTGCATTTTGTATATACGTATATAAAACTACTACACGTGCGTTAAGTGGCGGAACACACATGTCTCAAATTTCGCTTTGGTGCCTGAGCGCAGAAATGAAAATATCAAGTGGGGATCGAACCCACAACCGTCGCGTTACAATCACACCCTTGTGCCCATGTGCCACGACGACCTTAAATGTATTTCTTTAAATAGATCGTAATAAAGATAATTATGATGAATAAGGCACTATTGCACATACTCCACTGGTCCATGTTAATAATCTAGTATTAAAAGCGAAGAAGTCTAAATCTATACATTTCACTATGAACAGCCGGAAAGGATAGAGACTTAACTTAAGCCTCAACAATAAAATTTCCAATTTTACTGATATCGTGGTATTTGTAAGACTAACTATAGATTCGAAACTTCCATGGGACCACAGTTTATCTTCTTTTCTAGGTAGCCTAAGTTCCGTTGCTTACGTTGTTGGAAAGTGAGACAGTTTACGGATGTCAATATTGATCAACTAGGTTATATAAACAATTTTTATAATATATCTTTTTAAGAAAAAATATCACGAAATGTTAATAAAGTTTAAAATAAAACATATATTTATTTTATTATGATATTTTTAAAAAAAAAATAACATATATTTAATGAATATGCAATATTACAATACAATTAAAAGGCACTTAAGCTTAACTCTCTATACTACAATGTTGGCAACGACTGCAACCAAGAGAACGATAAAAGATACTACAGAAGTTGCAGCTGAGTCTGGAATGTTAGGAGACTCAGGCTGTACTAGAGGTGGAGGATTTACAGTGCTTGGCTCCGTCACAGAGGGAGCCACTGTGGTACTGTAAGTTACTGCAGTATCACCGGTCTGGAAGTAATTGTTCAAGTCGCTACTAACTGTGTTAGTCCAAGCAATACTCTGACGAGTCGAAGAGGCGCTGTTCAAAACACCTTGGTAGTAATTTCCTAATGCAGCTTGATTCTGATTTGCCCAGCTTTCAAACTGCAAATAAAAAAAATACATGTAAAAATATGTTTACATAAATGGTACATTTTTATTTTCTCTTTAATTTACTTGCGCAGTATATTATTTAAACATATTTCGTATTCATGTCACTGAGAATTATAATTTCTTAATTTTTTACGGCTATATCTATATATTTTATGGCTATAGTTTGATTAGATTAGATCTAATGGATATATTGAATCGATTTTAGGCTTAGTAGCACAAATATAAAATTATCATGACCGTCAATAATAATCTCTTGGAGACAAGAATATTGTACCTCACTTATTTCTGCAAGACTCCGTAATCTTGAGGCAACAGTCAATAAGGGTGATGAAGATCCAAAGCTGAAAGAGAAAATATAATAAAAATAATAATAATTCAATAACACATTAATACAAGTAGAATATGTTTGTTCTGTGATATATTGTTAAAAACTTACGCGGCAAGAACTTTTTGAAGGTTACTCTTAATGTAGTCGAAGACAATTTGTGTATTTGCTTCGTTTCCTGACACAGCGCTGCTAAAAGCAGAACTGTAATCCTGAGGGCGAATTACATAAGTGTCGTTGAAGATATTGTCGAGGAACCTATAGGAAAGACACAAAGTTATAAGTAAATCTACAGAATACACGATTTATTTCGATTCATGTTATTTTGCTTTAAATTCCTTTCTACTTGTAATTTGTACTCTACTTGTGTTATCAGGAAATGAAAAAAATCATTTTCCGAATAGAAATGGAACCCACCACCGTTACGTTTGTAGTCAGATGCTAAGCCACCGTGGCACGACGGCCTCGCATTACAAATTATAAATAAATTATATAACTACTAAAAAAAACTTTAAGACCTAAAATTCAACTTACGCAAATAGTGACTCTCGGTGTGGAGTACAGCCTAGATTTTGAAGCAATAAAATTTTTTCAGTGTATACATCGATTGAATTGTATCTTGACCACATGGCGTTATAATCAGCTACACTTCCTTCCCGAAGACCATTGCAATACACCCAGCTTCGGCTGTTCGGTGGTACGCTGTGAATATTCATTTTAATTGTACAAAAAAATCTGATTACAAAAAAGGGTTATATAATTATAATGTAATTATTATTTAAAATTGTATTCAATTTTATTTTTTTTTCTTTACCTTCACCCTGTATCCCGCGTGTAGCAAAGGCGAGGCAAAGTGTATCTAGTGTTATGACATTAGTGGAGAGTGGTAATTTAATCCACGCACGTAGCGTCAATAATAAGATGCTGTACTGACATACAAGCGTCAATATACAATTTATTGACAATAATAAATCCATATTATAGTACCTTTTATTGATTATATTATAGTACCTTTTATAGTACCTTTTATTGATTGATTAATTTAAGAACAGTCGTCGCGCACGTATGCGACTGTAAACGGACAGGTTGTAGGTTCGATTCCTACTCGAGGGAATGTAATATTTAATATTTTCATTTCTTCGCTCTGGTGTCAAGTCAAGGCGCCGACCGCGAGTCCCGCTACTTAACACGCATTGCCTTCAGAATTTGGCGGAAATTGAGTAACGGAAGAGTCTTAATGGTTGGAGTGTCTGTATACTAGGATTCCAGGATCCCTCTGGCTAGCCTGCTTTGTGCGAAATACAGCATGAAGCTAACAAAAATATAATATACCACTTACGCTGTATTATTAACCACCAGAGCTTGGAACTGAGCATTTGCTGCTTGACGACATGCAGGCACGTTGATGCTACATAGAACAGGAGCCAGTTGGGACCTCAAGTACGACGTCATAAAAGTATCGTTTTGCAATGGATAGTAACTAAGTCGAGTAATAACATTTTGAGACCAGTTGGACATAACTCGCTGTAAAAATAACAATAATATTAAATATTATCTTTCGATAACGCCACATGATAGTGAAAAATAAAAAAATGAAAAGAATAATGTGCAGGAAAAATTATGGAGGAAAAAGAATATACCAATAATTCTGTTTCAAGATTATCACTTCTGCCAATCAGACGGTTTCTCAACCAGCTGAAACCAGTCATGGCGGCGACCCAAGGAGCATATTCGGTTTCATTCTCCAGGAAAGAGAGAATGTTGAATGCTCTAGCATATGACATCAATCCAGAACGGGCGAATTGGAATACGTCGTTTACAATCTGAAAAAATAATAAATATAATATAAATATAAATAAATTTTATATAGAAATTGTTACAGGTTAAAGAAACACAATATGATTATTAAATAATTAAAATTGTTACCCATATTGAATACCAACCTGAGCTCTGTTATATTCATGAATACTAGTCCTATTAGGACCTCGTAAAGTCATAACGATAAGATCCCATGTATAGTCATCGTAATTAACTCTGTAAAATCCTGAAAAATATTTATTATAATTTTATCGGAACTTTATATAAAACATCCAACTCTTAATTTCGCCGGAAAATGTGTGGGGAACAGAGTGTCTTAACACTGAGTTCCCTCTGCCTACATTGCAGTGTGGGGGATATGGGACGTGATGTATAACTTATAATAAATTCGATTATAAAACAAGATTTTTCAAACTTTTATGTATCATTTATCAAAGAAAGTAGTGTTTTGTACACGTACACTTATTTGTTATAATTAATAAACTTCCTAAAAATTTTGTTTAATAAGATATATGCTTATTTTTCAATAAAAAATCAAATTACTAAACTTTTTAGCTTCCCGCACATAGCACGGTAGGCAGAGAGATTCTGGAAACCTAACGTTAAGACACACTCCATTCCCATTAAGACACTTCCGTTACCCACTTTCCGCCAAATTCTGGAGGCGTATCGCGTTGATTGGCGGAACTCATGCGTTACCAAAGCGAGGAAATAAAAATGTTAAATATTCCATTAGTCCAAGTAGAAATCAAACCTACAACCATCACGTTTACAATATGCGACTGTGTCTCTACGCCACGACTGACTTCATTTATTATATAGTTATGTATTTAAATTGATCACAAAATATTTTAAATTTTCATAAAAAAATAGGAAGTTACCGCTTTGTTGCTTGTTGAAAACAACCCATTGATCTCCTATTGAAGTACGGTTGATGATAGTCACAGCATTTCTAATAATATGTGAAGGCTTAAGATTTTCAAAATCTGGATTGGAAGCGGTGGCAAAGGTAATGGGTATAATATAGTTCAAGTTATTGTTGGCATAACCACCGTTTATGCTGAAGCGACGCTAAAATAGAAATGTTATTTATTAATGATTTTTGTAAATATTGTAAAAAGGCTGGATGGATATCGAGTGGGAAAAGGAAATATAATATTATATTAAGTCACACCTTTCCCCACGCACCGCCCAATTTTGTTAGACTACATTCCGTATTAAATAGCGGAACTTAGCGTTGCGCTTCGTCTCGTTACCAGTTAATTTTTCCGAGTGGAAATTGAAGCCACTACCATAACGTTAACGGTAAGATGCTCTGTACCACGAAGGAAGGCCAGATTTTTGCATATAACATATGGATATTATATGCAAAAAATCTTAAATTACTTATAAGTATTATAATGTATCAATACCTGAGTTATAATCATTTCTCCAGTTGTGTGGTTTACTTGTACTTTCAAAATAGGGTGACCGCTCTGTTCAGTCCAACTTTGATAATATTCAATAAGCGAAAAGTTACTATATGCTGATAATGCTCCAGCAGATAAAGAAGCATTTTGAAGTGATTGGAAGAGATCAATTGGTCGAGCAATGTCAAATCGCCTAAAAAAATTAATACATACAAAAAGACGGCATACGCTAAAACTTCAAATATATATATATACCTCATCATTTAATTTTATCTATTTCTAAATTCATTCTTCATATCATTTAGTTTTATCTTTTTCTAAATTCTTTATTGTAACTAATGTGTATCAAATCAAAAGCACTAGTTTATTTTTATAATATCCACATTGATTCCAGTGATGGCGACTCCTTGCATGCCACAAATTATTTTCCTTTAGAGCTGGTAAATGTTATAGTGGGCTCTTATGTAACTGGCAAAGCTGAATTTCGTTTTGAAAATCCGCTTACAGTGCGCTTAGTACAGTTGGCCAGTTGGCCAGTACTGTACTGTATTGCTAGTTTAACCAATGTTAGGAACACACCATAAACATTGCCTTAGCTAATCATATTGTCATTTAAAATATACCAAAAAATATATTTAATATAATATTTCATATAGTCAAAAATATACAAAATAATAATAATACCCATTATTCAAGTAGAGACGGAGACCTGCGGTGTGCACACTTGTACCGAGAAGATGTTCTGTCATTCTTATAACAGCAGCTCCTTTATTGTAAGAAATAGTAGAAAACATTGCGCTAACAGATTGCGGACTACCGACATTCGGGTTTGTTAATGGATGTGCACTCTCAGCAGAGTCAGCTAACAATGCAGTGTGTACTTGTTCAGTTATAAAACGTGTTTCGAAACCCATATCTCTTTCAACCTTAAAAAAGAAAAAAATGCTCAAATAGAAAAATTCGAGAACTTCATCAATGAAGTTTTAAAGATATCTTAAAATAGTACGTACCCAGCTGGTTAAGAAGTATTGATAATATCTGGCGAAACCTTCATTGAGCCATAAACTATCCCAGAATTCACAAGTCACTAAATTACCGAACCACATGTGAGCGATTTCGTGTGAAAGAATGTAAGCTATTATTTGCTTAAAGTTATCGTTAGTGTTTGCGGGATCATACATCAAATAGGCTTCTCTAAAATTTAAATAGAACTAATTAATTAATTTATTAGATGGAAAGAGGCTAGTCGTGGCGCAGGGGCACGAACGTGCGACTGTAAAAGTGACAAGTTGTGGGTTCGATTACCACTCGATGATATGAAATATTTAATATTTTCAATTCCACGCTCTGGAAACGAAACAAAGCGCGGCGTTGAGTTTCGCCACTCAACACTCAATGGCTCCAAAATTTGGCAGAAAGAAGGAAACGGAAGTGTCTTAATGAGAACGGAGTGTCATAACACTAGGTTCCCAGGTTCCCTCTGCCTACCCTGCTATATATATATATACAGCATGAAGCTAATAAAAAGTTGTAAGTTATTAAGCAATTTAACCTGTAGGTAATTAAGCCCCAGTTTTCCATAGCTCCGGCAGAGAAGTCAGGAACGGCAGCATGTGTCATTTTTATTTGAGGGTGCATACTGAAATAATCTATATTGGTATGTTGATTCATTTGAATCGTGAGCTGTTCTCCAGTAGTTAAGGCATATACTCCTTGGCCGGCGTCTATAGCAGCCTGCCTTGCAATTACTTCGTATTTCAACTGATTACTTTCTGATATATTAATTGACCGATAATCAGCCACAATAATAGCCAAGAGGTAAGTGGACATAACGGGTGTTGCAGCGTAGACATCATCTTCAAAACCGCTGAAAGTATAATTAATAATTAATTAAAATTTATACACTCTGTGTGTAACAAATAAAACTGAATAGAAGTAAACTGTATGTATTACTAGACTTTTTAAATTTTGTACTTACACCCAGCCTGGTGCAGTAGATGTTACGGCATTAGTAAGTGACCAACTTCTAAATCCAACAGGTCGTCTTATAGTTATACTAAATATAGCTTTGAAACTGGGCTCATCATAGCACGGGAAAGCAGACCGAGCAGATGTCGGTTGGAATTGCGTAGATGCCATCCAACTAAAAATATATTCTTAAATGATTAGCATTATGGCAAATTAACGTCATTTATAATTATATATTTGCTATAGAGAAAAATATTACTTGACTGTTTGTGCATTTGGAACATTTCTAAACCAGCTCCTGTATATCCCATACATGTCGTTTCTTAATGGGGCATTAAAATTAATGGTAAGGTTGTAAACAATAGGATTCGTTGCATTAAATTGTAAAACAGTGGCAGGCCTAACTACCAAAAACTGTAAGGCTTCTTGCAATATATAAGTCTGTGGAACTTGTGAAACACTTAATTGTAGGTTTACACTTTCAATATTTAATTCATTAGAGTGTAAGACAATCTCAGAAACATTCGCTTGTGTCGCCACCAAATCAATTTCAACCCTTCCTAACACCTGAAAATTGGTTAGTGAAACATTCCATAGAACTCTGTAATTAATAGGACGAGTTGTGACAGGAAGGCGGAAATCTGATGGAGAATTGTTATATTCTATATTTTCAATCGCATCAATATTCTCGAAAATTTGTCCTTCTAATGTCTCATCAAGGAATATAGTATTTCTGGCCACCGGTGGACTTGGTAATGCCTGCGTGCACAGGAAAACCATTCCTAAAACAATGAGTGTTGATGTCGCCATCTGCAAAAAAGATTTTTTTAATAATTTTACTTCAAAAATCAGAAAAGTTATGATTTGTTAACGACTTTTCCTGTGTCTAATTCCTTATTTATATATCCTTTATATTCGTCTATCCTTTATACTTTTTACTGTGTGACTGTAACGTGATGGTCGTGAGTTCGATCCCCACTTGAGGAAATTAATTATTATTTACTAATATTTTCATTTCTTCACGCTGGCACCAAGGTAAAAGTCGAGACGTTGAGTTTCACCACTTAACCCGCCTACCCTGCTGTGTGCGTGAAGCTGATTTTTTATAGCCTTTACAATAATGAAAGTAAAAAGAAATGTTAATATAACACTGAAGTTAACATTCATTGCACTAATATTTTTTGTAATTGATAAATATAACATTATCATTATTTTATCTGACAATTGAATAACATTGAAAAATGTTTAATTTTACTAAAAAGTAATAAAAATATTTTGTTACATTCCATTTATTGCATCTAACTATTTCTAAGTCGAAAACAATATTACATAATCATTTCAGTAATTCTACTTTCTAACCGACTTTTGTAAAAGGAGTTATCAATTCGACTCTATTTTTTTATGTTCGTTACTTCACTTCGTTCGTTCGTTACACAAATTTTCTCAGAAAGAATATGCTTCAAGAGTAGTTTGGTGAAAATTAGGTTAGGTTCTGATTATGGGATCCAGTTAAAATTGAAGAAGATGTCTTTTTTGTTAAAAATTATAAATATTTATTGTAGAATACTAAATGATCCAATATATATTTTTTAAATATCAACATCAATATCTTTGATTTCAGTTTACAGAACAAGCAAGTTTCATCAAATTCAGATTAGTAATTTTTGAGATTTTTCACAAATATAAAGAACAATTCAGGAAATGTCCTAGGGAGAAATTTTAATTTTTTTCTTTCTTTATTATAATTTTAAATGCTATATTGTCAATAATTTACTAATTCGGAGAAGCATATCTTTGATAATAGGGTTCGATAAGGCAAGGTTGATATTAAAACTGGGTACTATGATTATGCTTGTCGTTTATTATATCTGTAATCTAAATCAACGTTTTGTAAAAATTTGTAATTGAGTAATTGTGATTATAAATTATTAATAATTATTAAAAAGCGTTCTTTAATTTGTTGCGTTTTAACTGATTTTAAAAAGGCGAAATTTTTCATTTTGACTGTATATTTGTTTTGCGATTACTGTGCCAATAAATAACCAGTTATTTTTGATAGTTTTTTAGTATATATAGGGTGCTCAAGGTCATCAATTTATAATCCAGTTCTATGTGCATATAATGCAATGTGCGGGGAAAACGTGAAGAAAAAATATTTTATATCTAAAAGATAATAATATATTATTTTGTTATCGTATTCTATTAAAACATATTAACAATAATGTTGTTGATTATATGATCATATAATGACATCACGAAAACCATTTAGTGATAAGTAGTATAAGCGGCTGATTAACAAATGAGTCGGGAAGCAATGCATCATTTGAATAAATCGACATCTTTTAATACTTTTTTAACATTTTTAAAGTGTTAATCCACACTTAGGAAAGAAAAATACTTATTAATGTTGTACAACTTATTTATGTTGTAACAAGCGTATAAAAATTTCGACGTAGCTTGATGAGAATATATGGCTCAGTGGTCAGAGCGCCTGGTCGGTTTCCAGAAGGCGCGGGTTTGAGTCCCGCTACTTTCAAATTTTTATATTATACGTTTTCTAAATAAGTATTTTTCTTTCCTAAGTGTGGATTAACACTTTAAAAATGTTAAAAAATATTTAATAAATAGCATTCTCCCTTGCCAGACGATAATTCTTTGTAATTATCTTTGGGTAGCGGAAATTTGTAAAAATCTCCCTACAGAGATGCTAACAACATAAATAAGTTGTAACAAGCGTATAAGAATTTCGACGTAGCTTGATGAGAACATATGGCTCAGTGGTCAGAGCGCCTGGTCGGTTTCCAGCAGGCGCGGGGTCGAGTTCCGCTACGTTCAAGTTTTTATACGTTTTCTAAATAAGTATCTTTTAATACTTTTCAATACATTTACAGATAATGTCCTAAAAAATCATACCCTACATTGTTATTATGAAAATGAAACGCCTTCCGTCTTAAAAGTGTGAAGCTATATCCTATTCTATACCTATCTTATTAAGTCTGTGCATCTATTATAAGATAGAGCATGAAAAAATTAAAATACAAAAAAAATTACATTTTTTTATCTTTACGCTGTATCCCGCACATTGCAGGATAGGCAGAAGGAAACTGGAAACTAGACTAGGAACCTAACTTCTATTTCCCACTTTGTGTTGAGTTGTGTTGAACACAACCCCGCCACTCAACTCGCCATTACTAATGTTTCATTTATTAATTAATCAATGGCTCTTTCGGTACTTACTACTAAAAGACATCAACGTTATAAAGTAGCCAAAACCGAGCCTACTTTTATTTTTTATGAAAAAACTCTTTTACGGGTACACTGATCCAAATGGATTATGAGGGACTCATGAAACATACTATCCGCTAAAACATCATGATGCTCCTCCTACGCCGCTATTGTTTGGAGCTACGGATGTCGAAGGTTTCTACCACAACCCTAATGACGGGAGCCGGATACACTGAACTGACTGTCCATTTTAGAAATATTATATATAAGGTACGGAAACAAACGCCGCGCTGTATAACAAGAATGTAAGTCTGAGAGGTGAACCTTATTACCATCACCGACACATTTAGACATAAATTTAAATGCTTGGTGACGATTGGGTCAAAAAATTTAGTAGTCCTTAATAATCAGCTTCACGTTGTATCCCACATACTGTAGGGTAGGCAGAGAGAACCTAGTGTTAAGACACTCCGTTCCCCACTTTCTGCCGATTTCTGGAGGCATTGCGTGTTGAGTGGCAGAACTCAACGCCGCGCTTTGCTTCAACACCGGAGCGAAGAAATGGAAATATAAATTTAAGTAAACATTTCATTTCCTAGATTGGGGATCGAACCCACAACCAGTCGGTTTTACAGTCACACTTTGTGCCGCTGCACCACGACTGGCCTCAAATATCTTAAATACACCTTAAAAATCTAGACAGATTTTTTAAACTACTTAAAAATTGATTTCATAGTCTTGAAATATCCAAAAAAAATTCAAAATGTTAAAATAATATTTTAATTGATATTTATTACAAATAATAACAGAAATTCTTTGCTTTTTTATTGTAATATAATGTTCAACATCTTTCTAGATTGAACATTTTTAGCTGCCGCTCTCGAAGAAACTACAAGTAGGTTATATTAGTGTCTTCATAATTTTGTAGAGTAATTTTTATCATTATCGTATAATTCATTCAGATATGTATAGGTACTAAGATTATTATTACAATATTTTTATTTGTTAAAATAAAATTTCTAAAATTTCTAAAAATCTGTGCTTTATTATAATTGTGATAGGTATTGTGTATTCCTTCTCTATATTGATATGAATAAATAATTTGTCATTATGGAAATATATCACAACATATTTCCAAATAGTGGGAAAATCTGTACGTTGCTTGTATCATTAGGTTATCTTTGCCTACATCGAATATTTTAAGAAATAGATGTAAAAAAAATAAAATCTATTAATTCTTACCTTTGCTTGAAGGCGACAATTACAAGAGCCGTTGAAATGGCGACTGGATTATTATATTTTATTAAGGCCAGCAGTACAAGTATTGTTATAATTTTTATCTTTTTATCACATGTAATAATCGCATCGGCCAAAATTTTTATTTGTCTTGATCGCTCCGTTATACATATTTCGATAACGATGTAATTATCTTATTGTAGGTATCTATCAATACACGAACTGGATTTTTTAATGAGTCAAAGAAAATTTCTGACAAGCTTAAAGAGGATATGTTAATCATTTAATTTTAACAAAATATGACTTTGAGGGCATATGATGAGTCACATTAATTGGTAATTTTTTCCTGATTACAATATCATATCCTGGAAAGTTTGCCAATTTTATCAGTTTTACGCGCCCGGCGGATGAGAGCAGCCAGTTTCAAGTTACTCCGTTCTCTACTCTCTACTTAACTTTAATTGATGTAACGCTCTATACACGGAGATATTTATCCCAATTCGCCGCATCGTAATATAATGCAGGACTGATTCAGCGGTAGCACATTGACTGTATATGTTTTCATTATGTTTTAACGGATAGTGTTGATAATGCATTTATTTATCTAAAACAATTACAAGGTCCCCTGGTTTTATTTATAATTCGCTGCTGCGGTATTGTCATATCGTCACGTAAAAAGAGAGAACAAAAATTGTGCTTTAAAAATTAAGCATATAAATAAATTTCAGATATAATAGTTATACAAGCCTTTATAAGCCACCACAATTCGCTCCTCATAATCCACACTCTACAGAAATTACTCTACCATTTGCAATTAGGTACATATTTAGATTTCAGGAGGACCAATACAAGGTAATTCCGTGATTTTTCTTCAGTAAATTTGTAATCTTTTTTTGCCATTCTGCCGTCACTCATTCTTTGATGTGCCTAAGCTACTTTAGTAGCTTCTTCTTTTTCACTCACATTGACATCTTCGCTAGTACCTATCTTTCTATTTATCTCTTCATTGCGAATTCGTTATTACATTCGTTTAATATTTTCCCACTTAAAAGCTTGCTCCGACACGGGAACCAAAAATCATCTAGTTTACAGTCAAGCGCTGTCCTATTGTACCACGACAGTCTTAACCTTTTTTATGTATCCCGCACAAGGCACTCCATTCCCATTCTATATATACTTCCGTTCCTCTCTTTCCGCCGATTTTTTGAGTCATTGCACAGCACTTTGTCTACGTACCAGAGCGAGGAAATTAAAATACTAAATATTTCATTTCAATGATAAATATAATATTTCACGTTTTCACTGTTGTTAATGATATTATACAGGATGGAAGCGTCTACGCTCCTGTTACGGAAGCAATATATAGGGGAAAATATTTTAAACCCATACATAAAGAAATTAATTAAGATACCTCAACAGTTTAGACATAGGATTTTTTTTATTTCACGATGTTTATCCATGAAATACATTCATGTGACGCAGTTACGAATAGATATAAAGATACATAAACACATACTATTATACTACAAAAATACTACTAAGGGTTGCCGATCTGCCGCTTTTCATTCTCAAAAAACATATTGGAACGAGAAAAGGATATCTCCCGTTCTATTTTACGCAATTCAACATGCGGCATTATCGTTTTGATATTTTTTGATTTGTATCTGTGTGCGTCAATCTTGACAAATGGCGTTTTATTTAACAACGATAATTTTATTATTATATCTATTTTGTTTGAAAAAATCACTTGTTCATTTTTGGAAAAATTTCTTTTATTTTAATTGTATTAGGTTTTATAGGGTAGTTAAAACTGTGGTTTCATTTAAAGTGGAGATGATAAAAACACTCCGTATATACACATGGATAATAATTGAACCATTTATGAAGCCCTTCCGCATAAAGTACTACTATTAACGTTAATTAGATGTTAATGTTAATATCCATGTAATAAATTAATTCTTCCATGTAATTTTTTGTATAAACAATCGCCGCCGGACGCATTGCGGGTTGAGTGGCGAAACTCAACGCCGCTCCTTGATCGCCTTGCTTTTTTTTCAATTTCTTTTCTCAACACTAGCAATAGCATAAAGCAAAATGGAAAATCTGTGTTCAAGAGTTAAGTGTTCTCAATTTTTCTTCTTCTTGGAGAAATCAACTATGTAAAATGTAGATCAACTGTAAAATATTGCATTTCAAAATTATGTATATTATGTTAATATGTATTTGGTTTTGGATTTCAAAAGTCATGTATTTTCTTAATTCTGTAGATATATATTTTGTTGTAGATAATTTTTTTCTGGGTTCCTTTTTACATATATTTTTTTTTATTTTTACCGTGCAATCTCTTGTATTTGTATATTAACTTACACGATCAAAGCGCCATAGTGGTTATTCTGAAACGATAGCCTTCATCGATAAATTAATAATCCTGAGATTGCTGGGTTCAATAAAACAAACTCTTCAGCTTTACAATATTAGTGTAGATTTGTGTTTATAAAAATGTATTTAAAAGAAAAAAGGAAAATAAAGAGACAAATTGTTTTTATTACCTTAATTATTACAGATTATTATCGTAATATTAAAAAATAAATTACATTTTAAATATTAGAACTACAATTATATTATAACTAAAGTTGGTGTTTCCATTCTTGAATAATCTATTTGAACACAAAGTTAAATTTCTATTTATTTGTGAATCATTGAATAGTATGCAAGTATATATACTATACAGACTTAAAAAAATAAATACTTTACGCCTTATTGCGCATATAGCAGAGTGGGAAGCGAGAACCTAGTGTTAATAGGCTCCGCTATCCACATATGCCACTGCGTATTTAGTTTCCAAATTATTAATTCCACTCGAGGAAATGAAATATTTAATATTTTCATTTCCTCGTTCTGGTACCCAGGCGAAACGAGGCGTTGAGCTACGCCACTCAACACGCAATGCCTCCAGAATTCGGCTGAAAGTGGAGAACGGAAGCGTCTCAGTAGGAACGGAGTATCTTAACACAAGGTTCCAATGGTACAATAAAAAAAGAATTTTGTTTTAAAAAATATATCTAACTTTCATAAGCACTGAATGAATTTATCCTACGAAGCTCGGTTCTCTGATCTCTGGCAGCTTCCATCCAGTTTTGAGACACTGTAATCGTTTTTGACTATTCGACTGTGGAACCCAACGCTGCACTTTGTCTTGCCAGAGCTAAGTAATTAATATATTTTAAATATAATCAGTTATTCGAGTGGGCAACTCACGATAATCGCGTGTAAATAGACAGAGATTGCGTCTGACATCTGACTAGGTAGGCAATCATACAAAAAATTTAAACATTTAACACACCAATTTAGAAAAAAATTAACTAAATTATGCTAATTCATATTACATTTAATACTTTATTACATTTAATACTTATTTTATACAAATGTTACTCGATACATACTGAATACGTTCGGCATTGCTGCATTTACTGATGGTTTCATCTTTAAGCAATATTACTGCAAGGGATTACAAATATTTACAAGTATTTAGTAGCTTTTGACGTATTTAAATCTATTATATCTTATTTAGAATAACATAGTACGTTGTTTTTATGAGTTTATGAAATAGATACACTTAAAAAATTTAGACTTGTTAAAATATGACTTGATTAAACATTTTTTTTCAGCATAAATTTAGAACATTTAAGTTGTGCATCTATGACTCATGATGTTACAATTTTTTATATCGTTTTCATTCAAAAGTCAAAACGTTATAAGTACTCAACATGTTATCGATATACTATTTATATTATCAGAGGTTTTGAAAGTGATAATTAAAAAAAACATTTTTTATACATACAACAATAAAAATATTTTGTAATGGAATCACGCCTTAACGTTTTTCATACTTTTCTCTGTATCTAAAAGCCAATTGACTATAGTTTGGTAGTTCCTCTCCGTCCACTGCACGTTAGCTGCAGTTCGTTCTAAAACTTGCTGAACCGGTCTGCCTAGATCACTGCAAGATTCTGCTATGAATCTTTTGAGCTGTAACGAAAATATTACGATTTTATATTTTTAATCTTCTAATATTATTTTTTATTTAAAAAAGAACAGCATAAATAACATTTTTGAAGTATAGTATTGAATCTGAAGATGGATCCGAAGATGTTTTCAAATATTGGCAAAATTTGGGCAAATTTTATGACAAAATTAGATTACAATTGTGTTTATTATAAAACAAACAGATCAAGGCTACAGGAGCATGTCAAAAATCCAAATGAGTTATCATATATTGTTCTTTTTTAGGTTCTTTATTAGGGTTCCGTAGCCGCGCGGACCGTCAATAGATATAAATTTTAAATTACTTTTCGGTTTCCAAAATATTTTTTCATAGTCATCGTTTGGAAGAAAGACTATTCCAAAGTGATAAAATATGTCATAAAATAACGACGATATAACACATAGGCTACAATTTATGAAATAATTTGTTTGTTAAGGCTATAATATAACAATAAATCAGTACGAGCACAGCCGAATTTCGAAAGCCAAATTCGTTATAATCTACTAAATAATAAAATAAACGTTTTGGTGGCAAAAGAAGTGGTATTTTGATTAGATGATAATTGTTGTAATCGACACTTGCTACAAAACCCTTCTTTAGTCTGACTCGCACTTGATCTATTTTTGGACATGATTAGTTTAATAATGAAAATATGAGCTATCTTTGCTCTTATCATATAATATGATAAGATAGACATCAAACTTACGACCTTTGAGCCTAGAAGTCAGAATGACTAAAGACTGAATGAATAAGCCCTTCGTTATTTTTTTATTTATCCTGAACGCAATTTTTTTTTGTGAATATACGTAAAATGTTAAGACGTACCGAATCATTTTACATTTTCATACTATAAGCATATTTTTTCCGACTGCTAAGGGATAGTTATGTTTTTCGCGTATATCTTGTATCTATGTATGTAATATTCTTTATTACCTCACATTTCCAGGACAGCTGCACGGATTTATATAATTGAGGTATCGTTAGAATCGTCTTAATAGCCCCAGGTGTTCTTAGATAGGTGACGTTAAAAAAAATCATCATAGCGGCTGTAGGACGCCATTGGACTTAGTAAAAAAATGCTTTTCGATTACCACAACATCGGTATCAATTTCAATAGCTCAATACAAGGATTCCAAAAAGGTATATCATGATTATCATTACCGGAATACTAATAAAAATAATACAATGAGAAAGTAAAGAAATAAAACACAAAAGTGAAAAATAAAAAATATTTAAAAAAACAAGAACCCCAACTGTATAAAACTAAAGCATTTTTGTTAATTTTTAAACGATTAGCGTCAACGTGATTATTCACTACATATTATAAGATTCTACTTTTACAACTGTAATAATTAACGTTTGAATAGAATGTGATCTAAGCATCCATACTCTGCAAAAAAAATATACTACGTGAAAATGAAAATATAAAAAAATACCTCATCGTATTCGTGAACCTGATTGAGCCTTCTGGTGACCACCTTGAGTATCGAGTTCAGCGTAGATACTGATCCAACACTGTAAAAAAAAGTTACAAGCTGAGAGATATGTATTATTTTTTACGAGACTATTTTGGCAAAGCAGAACAGTGTATAACTGTTACGTGATGGTTTTAGGTTGGATCACCCCTTGGAATGTGTTGTTGTTTTTTTCGCGGCTCATGCTGTATCCTGCATATAGCAGGATAGATAGAAGGAACCTGCGAACCTAGTGGTAAGACATTCCGATCTGATTAAGTAACTTCCGTTCTCATTAAGATACTTCTGTTCACCACTTTCTTCCGATTACTGGAGGCACTGCAAGATGAGTGGCGGAACTCAACGTCGCGCTTTGGCTTATTACCAGCAAAGACATAAAAACATTAAATATTTCATTAACTTCAATGGGAGTCAAATTTACAACTTGTCGCGTTTATAGTGGCACACGCCACGACTGCCCTCAAACATAAAAATAATAAAGTGATAATTGTTAAAAAAATATGTATAATTTCTTACTATTCTTTCAGCCTTTGCCAGTTAGCTCTAACAAAGTTAAAAGCTATCGGCTCTCCTATAGAAGAACTGGCTACCGCTGAAAATACTCTCACAGTATCTTGTTTCCGTATTCCACTGTCTTTTCGAAGTGATAAATCGAGGTAACTGTAATGAAAACCATAGATTATTGAAAACATGTCGTTGCACCAGAGGCCACAGAACATATAGTCCTTCGTGGCGTAGAGGGATAAAATTTGACAATAAATATTATGCTTGTGGATTACAGCGTTTCTTCATTCGGATGAAATGGTGAACGGAGTGTTTTGCTAGCTATTATTGCTATAAGCGGGATAGTAAGACAAGTAACCGGTAGAGCAAGTAGGGCGCGCGGGTGCAGCCCAGCACGGCCAGCAGCAGCTCGCGCTCGGCGGGCGCGGCGCCGGCGAGGCGCGCCCACGCGAACTGCCACTCGCGCGCGCCGCCCGCCTGCACGCCCGCGCAGTACACCGTGCTGCGCACGTCGGCGTGGATCCTGGAAATGTAAAGATGTTGAGACACTCTGCTCCCTACTTTGCGCCAAATTATCGAAGTAATGCGAGTTGAGTGGCGGAACTCATCACTGCTTTTTGGTTTGTTATCAGACCGAAGAAATGGAAATAATTAATATTTCCATTTCTTCGGTCTGATAAATAATCATTCATTTTCCCGAGTGACAATCGAATCGAGAACCATCGCGTGCGTGTGACTTGACGTGACGTGTGTTGAACTAGTTTAGATGAAATTCTACAGAAATATCTAAAGCCTCTATATGTTTCCCTGACAAATAATTATATAATTTTTGTAATATATAATAATTTAACATAATAATAAGTATAAGCGGACGAAACCACTTTTGAGTCTCTAGTCATAATAATAAGTTAATGGCTTACTCGTTATAAGCATCAGGATTAGGGGTCAACATCCAGTTAGTGTACATCCTAACCGCGTGTTCCAAACATTCAATGTGCTGTAAATGACAAGCTGTTGATAAGAGGTCCACTCTCTGTTGAGCTCTCACAACGCTCTCGTTCGTTGACACTTCCCAACCAAGTTCTTGGACAGCATTGTTTAATAGACGTAGCACGTATCTCTGAAAGACAAAATAATATTGTTGTTATTATTATGATATATTGAGAAACTTGAGGTCATTGTGGCTCAATTAATATTTCGATTTTATATTTTTATTTCCTCGCTCTGATAACGAGGCAAAGCGCGGCGTTCAGTTCCACCACTCGGAAAGGGGGGAACGGAAATATCTTAGGAAAAGGAGGTTCCCAGATTTCCCTTGTGGAACAGGCTAGGATATTGAAAATCGATAGCTCGATCCCAATTCAGGGATTTTTTTTTTTAGAGCTTCACGCTCTATCCTGCACACAGCAGGGTAGGCAGAGGGAACCTAGTGTTAAGACACTCCGTTCCCCACTTTCTGCCGAATTCTGGAGGCATTGCGTTTTGAGTGGCAGAACTCAACGGTGCGCTTAGCCTCGACACCAGAGCGAAGAAATGGAAATATAAATTTAACTAAATATTTCATCTCCTCGAGTGGGGATCGAACCCACAACCAGTCGGTTTCACAGTCACACTTTGTGCCCCTGCGCCACGACTGGCCTCCTTTATCTGTCTTGAATTAATTAAGACTTAAACTTAACGGTTAAAAATGGGAGTTTTTAACTGTACGAACAGTTACACTTTTTTATGTTAAATTTCACTTAATATATAATTATATTAATCGAAAACGACGTTTTTCTAAATTCATACTATACAGTTAAAAATACAAATTTATTATAAACAATTATACATTTATTATAAGCATAGATATATAATGCTATATAATTTTCGCAGGCAAACTAATGCCTTGAGTTCATTCAAATGACGATATTTTTTTTTAATTAACCGATTTTGATGAAACAAACTTTAAATGCTATTCTGAGTTAAAACAAAACAATTGGTGAAAGTTTTAAGTAAATCGGTTCAATACTTTCGGAGATGTACGTGGTCATACGTACAGGCAGATAGACAGACACAAGAATTAAAAAAAAAATTTTTGCTTTCTACTATTTTTTTAAGTGTATCTCTTTTATCCATTTCAAAATTACTGAATGTAAAGACAAAATATTTTTACTGTTTTATTATTATAATATATAAAAGATAATCCTATTCATATCAGCTAACAGTTCAGTAATTTACAAGGGTTTTTTTTTATCTATCGTAAACTTAATCAACGAGGTCCGGCTTATGATATTGCACCCATAATAAGTGCCTAGACAAAATATTATTATTTATTGTAATAGCTGTAAACGATGGCTGTGGGTTCAAATCTCCACTCTGGGAAATAAATCATTTTTATTTTTTCACTCTGGCTAGACAAAAGGCGGCGTGATTGAACGCAACTCAACATATTGTCTTGAATTGAAGCTGAAAACACAGTACGTAGTGACTCTTTCCCTCTCATTCACTCTCTCTATTATCTCTGCTTATCTGTTATATCCAAAAAAATCGTAATCTGTTCTTCTTTTAATTTACTTGTAGGTACACTAGTACTCAATTGATGCGATATGTATGTACCTACGTAGATCTAAATGATAGCCGTAATAATCGATGTGCCTAATATTGATTCCTTCTCAGTATTTTTATTACAATTATGTCTTTAAATAACACTTACAGCGCCATCTATTATGATTTTAAAGAAACTTTATATTTATCTAGACTGCATTCTAATCTAATCTTAAAATACGAATTACCCAATAGTACGCTAAATAGTCAAAATGATTTGCTTTACAGTACTCTGATTTGAGTTTTTTGATCAAACAAAATGCCAATACAATTTACTATAAAGTTTTGCTTATCTGGATAGTCAATTCGTGTAATAATAAAAAAAACACGAGTAACATACCTTATATTCTAAATAATAAGCTCCTTTCGATAGCATAGTGTCTATATAACCCAAAGCAACGAGACCTGCCTTCCAAGGCACATAACTTTTCTCGTGCGTTAGATAGCTTGTGATGTCCAAAGCAGTTTTGTAGTCCAAGCGACCAGAAAGCGCCAAGTTCATAGCATCATCTATTATTTGAGCCCTATTTATAGGATGGATTTCTTTATAACGAGACTCATCGTTCAGGACCTTCACCAGCATCTTCCAGTTGCGTTGATCGTAGTTGATTCGATAAAATCCTAAAAGATATAACTTAAGTTATTTATTTGAGAGGAAAAAATGCAATCCAACAATATTCAGTACAATGATAACATGAGTTTTAAATCTCTACAAAATCTGTATATTTTAAAATTTACTTTATTTTATTTTACTTTTTAAATCTGACCTGTTTGTTGAATATTAGCGATGAACCAATCATCTGCCTTTACAGAAATATTATCAACTACTATAGACCTCTCGCCTCTTAACCATAACTTGGGTCGAGTCGACTCAAAGTCTTTCTCCGATGCAGTTGTGAATGACACTGGAATCCACCATACCGAGGTATTGTGCTCATTGAATGTATCGTTTATTAAAATAAATCTTTCCTAAAATAAATATATGATTAAGAACAAAAAAAAATACTGATTTTCAACCTCAGGCTTTATTCCCTTTAACATCTGTTATAAGTATAAGGGTAGGCAGAAGGAACCTCCCCATACACCGCTCTACTTTCGAGACATTGCGTGTTAAGTGGCGGAACTCATCGTTGCACTTTGTCTTCTTACTAGAGCAAAATGAAAATAATTCGTTTCTTTGAGTGAGAATCAAATCTATAACTGTCACGTTCAGATGATCTCGAAAAAAGTAGACTTAATAATTTTACAGAAAATCGGGAACGAAGTAACTCAACACTAGACTCCTCCTGCCTACCCTGATTTGCTAAAGCCATGATGACTTTGAAAAAGCGTGAAGAATAAGATTTTACCTGTCTAAACGTAATAGAGCCGTTGTCATAATTTCTTGTTATAGTAAGAACAGGGAAACCAGTCTGTAAAGTCCAGGAATCCATAACGACCGCTACATCTGCGTCAAAGGCGTTCTTCTCTCTCGCCGCATTTGTTAAGGCGCTCCATAGATCTCTTTGCTCAGCGTCACCGAATTTTTTAGCATTCAAATAATCAGTGATACCGGCATTGAAGACATCGTCGGTTAGAAAATGGTTCATCATGCGTAAGATTGCTGAGCCTGTTGACGAATTGTTGTTATAAAATTTTAAAAGATAAATACGGAAAAAAGAGATTTTAGCGTTAGATTAAAATATTTTTTTAATAATTGTAAAGCAAGTAACAACATAATTATATTCGATTTTAGATGCATTTTGTTAAACACAAATTACAATAATATTCCTTATTTTGTGTATCGATACATATTTCGTGTCTGACGACTATAATAAATAACCAAGCTACATATTATAATATAAATTTTAACATTTTCTATTAATAATTATATCCCAGTATCCTATTTACTGAGCTATATTTGTTGTATGTTAATAGAAAAAGGGGCCTATTGTAAGGACATAACATTGTTTGCCTTGCGTTCAGTTTTCAGACATTGCTTGTTGAATGGCAGAACTTAACCCTATTGATAAGATGAATCTTATCAGAGGGTAGAATTGAAAATAGTAGATGTTTCACTATAGTCGGGAGTTGAGGACAGTCGTGGCGCAGCGGCACAAAGTGTGACTATAAAACTGACTGGTTGTGGGTTCGATCCCCACTCGAAGAGATGAAATATTTACTTAAATTTATATTTCCATTTCTTCGCTCTGGTGTCGAGGCAAAGCACGGCGTTGAGTTCTGCCACTCAACACGCAATGCCTCCAGAATCCGGCAGAAAGTGGGAAACGGAGTGCCTTACCACTAAGTTCCCTCTGCCTACCCTGCTGTGTGCGGGATACAGCGTGAAGCTAATTTATTTGATTTATTTATTCCACTATAGTTCCTATACTATTGATACTCAATAGTATTCAGGTATTGTATAATTATCATTTTTTTTAATTGCTTAGTAACAAATAGCAATAGGCGTAGACAGATTTTTTTGGCTGATATCATATTATCATTCAGACTAAATTATTCCTTAATACTAGAACGTCTGTAGCAAATTGCAGATAATTATAATATGATAAACTAATTATGCAACGATTACAAATTTTGCTTCACATAAAAGTTTATAATTGCATTTAATTTCGACATAGAATATGCATAATAGAAATACCATACGGTTTCTATTGAAGCTTAAGCTTAGACAGGCAATACTAATTGGCCATGGTCTTTTATTTAAAGTATACCTTTTCCATATGATATTTTATCGAAAATAGCTCCTATTTCTTCGGGATTTCCAACTTCTACTGAAATCTGATGAGAAGACGTCAAGGCATCTAATTTGAAAACACTTTGGACTTCATTTAAAACGAACACTTCCATTAGCTTCCAACTTTTCTCCACCTAAAATATAATACATATATATTTAGAAATAAAAAAAAGATCACATTAAGTTGTGGTACAATTTTAAATTGTAATAATCATTTAAATTAGCCTCACGTTGATATTTCATCATGTCTAAATTCTTTTACTGCTCTTACAACTATAGTTGTCTTTGCTGGAGGATACATTTTTTGCAAAGAACAAATTTATAAATTCAAATTAGGTTATTAATATATTTAACTTCAATAGTCAAAAGAAATACTTCAAAGAAGACCTAATAGTCTTCTTCTAAGGATCATTACGAGACGATAAGTACATTTTATTTAAGGATTTAAGGAGTTTTCCCATTTCTAAAGAAGATTAATTTCAACCATATATGACAACAACCAAATTTTGTTAAAATATTTTTCTTTCCATGATCGTGTTAGACCTATAGAGTCTCACCACTTACACCTATTAAAACAAATTGGAAAAGGAAAACATTTTCATAGTACATCACTAATTTAGATATTCTCATAACTATTTTGTTTAAAAATGACATATTTGCACATTTTAAAATATTTTAAGCGACGCATTTTATACTTGTAAATAGTTTTTTGCCTTCATAGAGGAATTTAACTTGTTTTTTAAAAGTAATTACTCTTACGCAATTACGTAATTGTTGCACCAAATGATATTGTTAAATAATGATACTGATATTCAGCAGTATTGTCAGAGCAAACTACCACCAACGTTAAAAATAAATATAACTTACAGCATCTACAGCGACGTATTCAACGTAACTCGCGAAACCTTCGTTCAACCATATATCTGACCACCAAGCGGGAGTGACTAAATTACCAAACCACTGGTGGGCTATTTCATGTGCCACTACTGATGCAACTCGAGCCTTCGCTGTGGTGGGTGATACGCCGTTGTCGTATAACATCGCGATTTCTCTGAAAATAAAATAGAAGGAATTAATTATGAGGCCGTCGTGATGCAATATCTGATGTTTTCGATTCAATTCCCATTCGGGGGAATGAATGATTTTCATTTCCTCGTTCTGGTTAAGACAAATAAGATAAAGTGCGGTGTTATGTTTTAAGGTATATATGTATTATTTGACAATTATTATCTATAGCGGCCCGCCCGCGGCTTCACCCGCTTAAACTACATATTTATTTATTTAATAAACAGAATTGACTGACAACTATAATGACTCCTAATATTGCTTATTACTTTAATATGTAATCTACAAATATGATTTTTTACTACACTACCGTAATTTCTTTTTTGTTTTTTGATTTTAATTTTAATTGATACATAAAGCTAATCATTTATTATACATGTATATTTTTGTAACATTACGTTCTTTTAACCTATGTTATGTACGTTTTATCATAATTTTAAAACTCTGTTAAATGTGCTAATGTCAGTGAATAATTTAATTTACTCCTCCAGAAACACCCTTAAATTTTAAATTATTGATTTGGGTATAAATTCATAATCTTCTTAATAAAATAACTGTAAGCTTGTATTAATATGCATTACATGAGTTAATACTCCTGTACAGTTTTTAAATTAGTTATATCTATCATTAGCTAAGTGCACAATTGGTAAATATACAGTTACTACAAATGCAGTTATTTCAAACGAACGAACGAACCGAAGAATCTATGTATTTACTTGATATTTCTTTGAAGCTGAAATCTTCGAATCGCTGAAATTATCTCTGTGTTGAATCAATTACGACTTAAACTTAACTGTTATGATTTATGAAGGTAGACTGAAGTAGTCTTGCCGATCGATAGTGGACTATCGATCGGAATTCGATATTCTATCGATAGTAGTCCGATAGAAGGGCTATCGATATTATAATCGATAGTATCGATTAAAGAGATAGTATCGAAACTATCGATAGTTCTAAAGGGTACAATACTATCGGACAAATGCAATACTATCGATATTATCGATAGTATCGTACCTCCAAATCAGAAAGACATCGATACTATCGATAGTATCGATACTATTGAATTTCTAGGAAACGATAGTATCGACAGTATCGATAGTATCGATACTATCGATTATTGTGAACTACCGATTGCTTGCTAATTTGCGATAGTATTGATTATTATTTTCATGTGTAGTCACTAATCATTATGATATTAGAAACATCTTAGTTGAAGTACCTAACTAATTGCTTATTCATACGCCATATTAAGTATTTCTTCTTTTCACCAAAAAATCAAACAAAATAAATATAATAAAAACGAAAGAATCATACTCAATACTATCGTAAATTAGCATATAATCGATAGTGCAAAATAATCGATGGTATCGATACAATAGATTTTATCGATACTATTGTATCCTAGACATTTAATAGTATCGATACTATCGATTGTATTGATTATTTTCCGATTAGGAGATACGATACTATAGATAGTATCGATAGTATTGCACTTAGCCGATTGTATTGTATTCTTCTAAGCTATCGATAGAATCGATAGTATCGATAAGATCGATACTATCGATTGTTGTATCGATCGCATAGGCTTTTTTAGATTAAAACTATCGATGGCGAAACTATCGATAATTTGGCAACACTAGACTGAAGTCTACCTTCATAAATCATAACAGTTAAGTTCAACAACTCAGTAATGTTTACTTTATTGTTTGTACTATGAACGATAGTGCTTTAAAAATATATATTTTCATACATAAATGCAAGACGTTTCGAATATCATTCTCTAGCCAAAAATCTTACCAGCGCGATTCAGAAAATGATGCTTTATGCACAGCGTCATCTATTGAGCTTAAAGTTGAATTTATAACTGTACGAACAGTGCCGTTTGCCGTTTTTTTTACTAAATACATATTATACAGTTAAAAATACAGATTTATTACAAATAATTGTACATTTGTTATAAGTATAATTATAGTGTCGATATCTATCGATTGCTATATAACATTCGCAGGCAAATAATGCCCTGAGTTCATTCAAATGACGATAACTTTTTTTGTAATGAACCGTTTTTGATGAAACAAAATGGTGGAAGTTTTTAGTAAATCGGTTCAGTGCTTTCGGAAATATATTTTTGCTTTCTGTTATTTTATGCTTTCTTTTATTTTTTTGAGGTTTCCCTCCCATATAATATATACCAAGTTTTTTCTAGACTTCTTTTCATTAAAATCAGTTGGTAGTCCCGATGATCGTGTATATAGTCGTAGTAGATCGTGTATATACCAACTTAAGTGATAATACAATATTATAGTATCAACGAGCTAGTGTGATGGTGGAGCCAGGAATTTTAGTAGGAAAACATTTGAGTATGGTTTCATATAACTTATATATCCGAGCACATTTTATAGCAGTTGGTGTAGAAAAATGTGTTTTTAGTTTTTCTTTCTTTATATTATTTTTAAATGCATGGCAAGTGCGTCATCTATTTAATACTATTTTTGCTATTCTTCTACTGTTCTACTGTTAATATTTCTATACAGCGTAATTAAGTTATGTGAAAGACAATTATTATTATTATGATTTTTGTTATGTAAATCTTGTAACTAATATGACATGAATTCTTTAGTTATTTACGCTATTTTTACAGTAATTGTTGTATTTAAAATAAGTATCCCGACCTATACCTATGTACGTACTACATAGGAATTAATATTAGCATTTTCTTTGGCTGCATCTAGCCATAACGGTAAAATGAGTTTATTTAAATAATTATTTCTTAAGAATTACAATTAAAAGAATATAAATTATAAAAAAACCGGTTAAGTGCAAGACAGACTCGCCGCACAAGGCCGCAGGCTTCCTACCAATTTCAGAATTTTAAGTCAAAAGGAAGTACGAAATATAAAATTTACCAAAATTAAGCTTGCGGGCATATGCCCTTAGTTTGTATGAAATTAAGTACAATTATAAGTTTGTAATAGTTTTTATCTATACATAAAATAAAACTGTAACTCGCTCGCTGCATTGTTATAAAGTTATGTCTATATAATATATTGCATATGATAATATTACTACAAAATAAGTGTTTTATTAAATTGGCTAAAACTACTGGTATTTAATGTATGGATTTTATCTAAAGCTTCACGCTGTATCCCGCACACAGCAGGGTAGGCAAAGGAAACCTAGTGTTAAGACACTCCGTTCCGCCGAGTTTTGGAGGCATTGCGTGTTGAGTGGCGGAACTCAACGCCGCGCTTTGCCTCTACACCAGAGCGAAGAAACGAGAATATAAATGTAAATAAATATTTCATTTCCTCGAGTGGGGATCGAACCCACATCCAATCGATTTTACAATCTCAACTTGTGCCTCTGCGCCACGACTGGCCTTAATAATATATGGATGTTGTCTATAAAATGATGATATTATTAAGTCACAAACTAATACAGAGAAGAAAATAAAAAAAAATTGTGGTACAAGCCCAGGCTGCTACTCTGTGATGTACAAAAGTATATAATAGATTTTTCGGATTTTTCCCTATATTTGTATTGCAAGTTTGAGAACTTGGTAAATTTGCAAAGAATTTACTTCTTGTCAAAATTGTCGTTTGTTGTGTGTGCGTACCGCCTATCTACATGTATGTGAAGTAACTACTTTTTTTTTCTAAGACAACATTTTTTGCGAACAAAATCAAATACAACCTACTACTACTACTACTACTACTACTACTACTACTACTACTACTACTACTACTACTACTACTACTACTACTACTACTAAGTATACTAACATATTTAATGTTTTTTTTACTAAATACAATTTATTAATATTAAATTCGTATACTTCAATCACAGGCTGTCAATAAGAGACCTTAAATAGATAATTACAAGTATATTAAAATAGGAAACCTAATTGAGTCGCGTGCACGTTTCACGACTACGAGAACAAAATTTGCAAGGTGTTTGTGAATAAATTGATGGTTTGACACTCTACCCACAAAATTTATGATTTATAATGTAGCGTTTCGCCACGTTTAGATAAAAGGAAATGGATCTATTCTGGTTTTAATGTTTATTTTTATATTTTTAATATTTATTTATTTTTTACATTTTTAAAGTGTTATTCATCACTTAAGAAAGAAAAATATTTATTAAGAAAATGTATAAAAATTTGAACGTAGCGCTCTACACTTATAAAAGATCGTTACTTTTAAAGTTTATGTGTTTTTATACGTTTCCTGAAAAAGTATTTTAATATTATTCGACTATGGTAAAGCTAAGGGTTGTAATTTTTGAGATATTGTATACATATATGTCTCTATGATGGTTTGTTTTCTCCTAATTCATTAACTGCCTGCCTCTAGAACTCGGCAGAAAGTGGGGAACGGAGTGTCTTAACACTAAGTTCCCTCTGCCTACCCTGCTATGTGCGGGATACAGCGTGAAGCTGATTTATTTATTTAAAAAAAATAGATACAACAAGAAGAAAACAAATAGTCTATCTATTTGTTTCCTTCTAATAATAAGTTTGAAAATGAAACTGTTGTATGTTCAAGTTCAACGTTCAAGTTAATAAAATCAAAAATGAAAATGAAAGTATAAGATAAAAATATTCATTTAGACATCATACAAAAATACATTAACTTTTACATCTATAAAAGATGAAATAATAACATCTATCTATAAAAGATGAAATATCAAAATATTAACTTTTGTTCCGAATAAGGATATTTATTCCGCGCCGAGATGTGACCGTGAAATGATCTTATATTTACTCAGAGAAGGATTTTCTCAAAGTTAATATCAACGCGGAAGCTTTATAAAGGGATAATCTAGTTATTTTTTATTTGGTTATTTTTTGATGTAAAGCTAATATCCGTATATTATAAAACTTTATATGAGTTATGATCAAGATTCTTATAAGAATAGTTAAGAAGTGCTTATTGATAGGCAAGGAGTATAAGTTTGATGTCAGTAGAAAATATGTTAGTAGTTCTTTTAAAATAGATAACTCACCTAAAAGTCAATAGCCCCCAATTCTCCATAGCTCCTGCTTTGAAATCTGGTAACGCGATCATATCTATCTTTGGTAATGGAAACTTAATCTTGTAGTATTCTTCCAAAAATTTAAGTATTTTTGGACCAATTTCCAAAGCATATCCGGCAGATGGTAAGGCCTCTTTCCTTGCCCATACTGAGAAATTATTTTCGGTCATGTTGCCGAAGTCGGTGACGGCGAATGCGACGAGGTATGTCGACATGGGCAGTGATTCTGCATAGTGATCCCATATGTAGTCTTCCAAGGAATTGCTGAAATAATATTACTAATTTAGAAACTTAATGTATTAATTGAGTAGTGGCGCAGTAGAGACGAGGGGTTGTGGGTTCAATTCCCATACGTGGTAATAAAGTATTTATTTAAATTGATATTTTCATTTATCCGCTCCAGGCTACGGAAAATGCAGCGTCTTAACACTAGGTTCCCTCTGCCTACCCTCCTACAAGCGGTATATAAGGAAAAGTTGAAAAAAAATATATAAACAAATGTAGATACAAGCCATAGTGGCACACTTAATTTAGTTAAGCCTGGCTATGACAAAAATTTTGGGCTAAAATTGCACTTAAAGAAAATAAAAAAGATGCCACCTTGATCTGGTGGAGGGCAGCGTTATATTCTATATACGCAACGAACATTCTTTTAACAGTTTTTTTATTATTATTATTTTAATTCGTGTTAAAGTGTTCCGTAATAATTGTCGATTTTTTCAAAATTATCAACTGTAATTGTATTTTGTATTTAATTGCTAAATAAACTAGGTATTCAGCGTTTTACAAGTTAAAAATTAACATTAAAATCAGTATAGTTACTCGTATTTTGTCAAAAAAAAACTTGAATCATAAAAATCTTTACATCTTTCAGTATATTTTCAAATTCACATTTATTCTTGTTTTTACTTTTAATATGAATAATCTCTATATATAATAAGACAGTAAAAATATTTTGTCTGTACATTTAGTAATTTTGACTGAAATGGATAGAGGGACACTTAAAAAGAATAATAGAAAGCAAAAATATATTTTTTGAATTTCTTGTCTGTCTGTCTGTCGATATTTATGTCCACATTTTTCTCTGAAAGTACTGAACCGATTTACTTGAAAATTTCACCAATTGCTTTGTTTTAACTCAACTTAACAACTTAAGTTTGGTTCATCAAAATCGGTTCATTAAAAAAAAAGTTATCGTCATTTGAATGAACTCAAGGCATTAGTTTGCCTGCGAATATTATATAGCAATCGCGCTGGTAAGATTCCTGGCTAAAGAATGACATTCGAAACGTCTTGGTTATATGACTGTTGATAAAAATATATATTTTTGAAGCACTATTATACAATATTTTATACAATAAAGTAAACAAAATTGAATTGTTAGTGGAGATTACCTTCATAAATCATAACAGTTAAGTTTAAGTCGTAATTAATTCAACACAGAGATAAAGAACGATCTTGAAAGAAATATCAAGTAAATACAAAGATTTTTTGGTTGGTTCGTTCATATAATATATGTAACTAATTTAAAAACTGTACAGGAGTTAATATGCAATTATTACAGTTATTTTACAAAGAATATTATGAATCCTTCAAATCAATAATTTAACATTTAAGGCTGTTTCTGAATGAGTAAATTAAATTATTCACTGACATCAGCACATTTAGACAGGTATATTATATAGGTAAAAAGAACATAAAGTTACAAAAATATATACGTGTAATAAATAATTAGCTTTATGTATATTTTATAAATATCAAATATCAACAATGGTCGTATTTTTTTATTTAAAACAATCAAAAAATCTTTGACGATAATGTCGCAAAAAAAAGTCATATTAGAAGTCATTATAATTGTCAATCGATTGTGCTTATTAAATCAGTAACCATGTATTTTAAGCGGGCGAAGCCGTGGGCAAGCCGCTAGTTAAACAATAAAAGAGTTTTTGTTACACAAAACTCATCAACAAGACTTATTTTCTTGTTACATAAAGAACGAATAATGGCAATTTTATTGAAAAAATCTCTTCCGTAAAAATATATTACTAAATATCCTTCATACACAAACAAATCAAGCGACTTACAATTGGTACTTACTTTCGTCACATACATACTTTAGTGAACCCATAAACAGACTTACCCCTAAATTGCTTTAACAAAGATCTAATATTGTTGACACAATATTATGATGCGGGCACATTTTTGATGATTCTAACATCCTTTGTGTTATTGTATGTAGGTATGTAGATTTAAGAAGAGTATTTATCAAGATTATATTATGATGTTGAGGCGTAGTAGCGCAGTGGTACAGTGTATCGACTACATGCGACGGTTGTGGCTTCTATCCTTATTCACTCGCTCTAATAACAAGAAAAACGACGCGAGACGACGAGTTCCACCAATAAACACGGAATATCTCAAAAATTGAACGAAAAGTGGGGAATCGAGTATGTTGACACTACGTTCCTCTTGACACCCCGTTAGTCGTTTCGATATAGCCCACTGTACCAGTTATTTATTTCGGGCACTTAGAATGGGTCATGTTGTACTCAACTCTTATTTACTATAATATTACTTACTTGACCTCATGATTCTTATATTTTCATAAATTATGAGATTTTTATATACATAGACTTACTTAATAAAAGTAAAAAATATATAACTTACTGGTTTTCTCTCTTAACAATATTCATGTTGGAGACAGAAGTCATGTTCCTAGGTCGAGCTATGCTGATAGTAAATTTGGCTTTCAGAGCTGGTTCGTCCCAGCAAGGAAAAGCGCGTCGCGCATCCGTCGCCTGGAACTGTGTTACTGCTATCCATCTGTAATTTACTTATTTCAATCAAGATTGACGTAGATTCGATTCCTACTCGGAGTAATTAATATATTTAAATTCAACACGCAATGCCTTGAAAATAGGGCAAAAAGTGGAGCTCGCACTTTTGTCCAGGTTTTATTTGTCTTCAGTGTGTCTAGGTTTGTAGACGAAGCTATATATTATAATTATTACTTCTATATGGTGGGAAAGTATGAGCGTTTCTCTGCTAACACAAAAAAATGTGAAAGTATTAAAGAGTCCTGTCGTGGCGCAGGGGCACAAGCGTAAACGCGACAGGTTGTGGAGTAGATTCCCAGTGGAGGAAATTAAATATTTAATATTTTTATTTCCTCGCTCTGGTAACGGGCACTATGCCAGAATTCAGCAAAAACTGGGAACCGGATATATTTTAACGGGAAAGAAGTGAGCTCCTAATTGGCGGGATACAGCGTGAAGCTAACAAAACTAAGCACGCGTTGAATAAATAATAAAGAAATAAAAAAAAGACTTAAATCTGTCTTAAACGTCAACGTAAAGAAAAAATATAGTATACGGAAATTTTATCATAGTTAATTTACCATTTAGTATTCTACGTGGGAGGTTGTTGTATTACTATGCATTGCTGTTTGTAAGCTTATGTTCTATCAATGAGTCACCTTGTCGCATTTAAATGTATTTATTATTTTACTATGGTGAATGTGTTCATTGTGCCTATTCTGGTCAATTTTATCATTATTTTAATAAATAAAAAGACATTTTACGGTATTGAGACAGACACTTTCCGCCCAATTTTCAAATGTTGTTATAGCGGAGCTCAACGCAGTGCTTCGTCTAACAGAACAGATAATAGAAATCAATTTAAAGCAAAACAAAGTAAGCGTACGAACTCTAATGTTAAGTCATTCCATTCATTTAATACAACAAATTAAATGTTTTGTTTTTTAAAGACCAAACCTTTTAACTTTTTTCTCTTCATAGGAACTCCTATAGAATCCATGTAGGTTGTCATTCAAGATGCCCGAATAGGTGATGTTTAGTACGTATTGTTGTCCAGCTATCAGGGTTTCCGCTACTCTGATTATATGGAACTGTCTCGGCACATCCTCCGTCCTTCTTACAATTTTGATTTCTTCCCCATCCTCCTTCTTAACTATTTTTATCTTTTGGAAATACAATTCGACGCCATGAAACGTTATTTTATTTGTTTTATTTTTAACTGTCAAAACTATACTTGCTTCACCATCGAATGTGAAATTTCCTTCAAATATATACGGTGTTAGTTTTAAGTAATAACGCTCTGGTTTGATATACGTCGGTAGTCTAACATCGATGACAGCGTTTTCATCTTCCTTAGTCGTAGATTCGACATTATTAGTAGTACTTTCCACGGACACTACACTTTTATCATTATCGTTCTTTAACGGTATAACTAATAACTTAGATTGATCACAATGAGTGAGTTCAAATTTTGTAACATTTGCTAACTGATCAGTCCTTGGGCAGGCTGCGAAATTATACACTAGAAATGCTGTAGCAACTATTGCTAGGGCGAATATTATGAGGATGACGAACGCGAGACCCTTCGATAAGTAGAGGCCTCGGGTGGTCTTCGTTGAGAAGTCAGTTTGGAGGTTACCGTCCATGATGGTTAACGGTTCACGTCCTTGAGTCATCACACATTCATTATTTTGTCTGGAAAGGAAAATTTTAGATTAGGCGTCATTAATTATTTTCTAGGATATCGATTAATTGAATACTTAATAGGTACTAATTTTATCTTTAATTTTTTTTTAAGAAAATATATTAAATTAAATTTAAGAAATATATTAAATCTATAAATATGAGTATACACGTAGGCTACTTAGAGATATTTTTTGTATCTCATATAGGCAGGGCAGACAGAGAGAACCTAGTGTCAAAACACTCCGTTTCCTATACACCGCCTATTTTAGAGACTGAAGTCCTCCAAACACATGTTGTCACATGTGCAGTCACACGATCTGCTACTGCGCCACGACGGCCTCTATACATACATAACATATTTAATGATTAGCTAAGCTTAGCTTTTCTAGTATAAAATCGTTTTTGTTATACTTTTACTGCTCCACTTTATTGGTAATGAATATAAAGGAGTAATAAAGCTTTAGAGAAAGCGTATTTTAATATCGTCATAAGTATTGCAAGCACACGCGCCCAATGAATAGATATGAGAAACTATATATATACATTTATATATCGATATCTATATTTTTAATATACCCTTCACGTTTTATCCCGCATGTAGCAAATCTTTTACTAGCGTTCTATGTGCACTTTAAATTTATTTAAGAGTTGTTACCCGACTGCGGCAAAGTCCAAAAGGAGGGTTGTGCTTTTAGCGCGTATGTATATATTGTATCTCTGTTTGTTTAATCCCTTGTAACTGTTAAACCAATGAACCGATTTGGATATATTTATTAAGTGTATGCAATCATTTTTTTTTGTTTATAATTCATTTGTTTCTCTAATCGGATAAGAAGTGAAGTATAATTTAAATATATATTTTTTTAAATTCTTGTACTTCGATCGAAAGTGACACTGATATAAGACGATACTAAAGTTATATTTTTAAACTGTGTCGATATGTTATCAACCCACATTTATATTGAAAACAAAAAACTCCTCGTTTAGTTATATATATATATATATATATATATATATATATATATATATATATATATATATAACAGTAAAATAACTCTACTTTTTAATGGGTTAGTAGATATATAGGTGAGCTGTGCAAAGGCAAAATTAAAATAAGAGTAGCTCGAATACTTCAATTTTACTTTGAAACTTTTCAACTTTCTCAGTATTCATCAAGAGAGTCCTTTCTTTAATGTTATGCTTAAAACTTCGAAATGATGCCAACTAAAGTTAAAAGAATAATTTCTTGTTTCAAATTCTCTTTTCTCTTTTTAATGAAATTTTTGTATTTCTTATGATTAAAAGATTCTAAAGAATTTCATTTAAAATTTTCTTTTGCTATGCTGTTTTAATGATTAAGACCATATTACCATGAAATACAGCGCAAAGTTATTTAACGAGATCTTTGGCTACTAAAAAATGCAGACATGACAAAATATATCTGTATATTTATAGCGTCACGCTACGAGTATATCCTGAGCAAAACAGGCAAGACAGAGGGTTCCTGGGAAGTTTATTATTTGTTAAGACACTCCTTTCCGCCGAATTCTCGACGAAAATTGTGTTGAGTAGTGAAACTCAATGTCAATGTGCTCGTTACCAGAGCGAGGACATGAAAATATTAACTATTTCCCCGGAGTAGACATCGAACCCACAACGGTCACGTTCACAGTCGCACGCTTATGCTATATTGTATAAATTATATACTTAAATATAACTCCATACGTCATACATACGTACAATAAACTACCTTATATCACATTAACTACCTATATGTCTGTCATTCAACAACAAATTATCTGTTATAGATAGTTATTTTTTCTTTAAAGTGGAGAAGAAAGAGGAAAGAGAAGCAGAAGGAGACTTTAGTTGACTTTAGAAACAGCATCGAAGATACTGGAGGAAAATCACGTAACCAGAAACCCCAGAAAGGCATGTATTTGCGGGTTGATGTCAATGGACGAGGTGAAAGACGTATGAAAAAGATGCAGATCTTACCGTTTGGTGCTCCGATCTCTCTGGCTAACCCTCTAAATATTAAGTATGAAGGTACAAAAACATTATAGTTATTTTTATCAAATTAAAAATAGAAAATCAATTTGCATTTAATATTATTGAGACTAGAACGTTAAGCTTTGTAGTGCTAGACAATAACTACGGCTTATACTATTAATCCCGATAACGACGACATGGACACGCACTGAATTGATAACATATTTGTATAAAACTAGAACCAGACACGTTTACTTTTTTAAAACGTTATTAAAGTTTTGTTAGCATCACGTCGCATCACACATATGTTTTTTGAGATATTGCATGTTGAGTGACGGTACTCCGCCGGTATGCCGCAATTTGTCTTGTTACTAGAGCGAGTAAATGTACTGTAATTTGTTCCCCCGAGTGGAAATATAACCGAGAACCGTCGCGTTTTCAGTCAAACTCTGCACCCTGCCGCTGCGCTACGACGGCTTCTAAATATTCAGACCTTCAATTTCAATTTAACGTAAAAACTTGATGCTATTATAAAAAATCAGGCGCTTTGTTGTACACAATCATAATTTAGATTGTTTATATTAACACAAAATATTAGTGATAAGTATTTTCCTATTCTTTTGTTATATTTTTTATTTATTCATTCATAATTTTATATATGCATAACGGCCCACTCGCGGCTTCGACCGCATACAGCTTATAATTATTTTATTATGCTACATTTGCCATAAGATATTCAATATAAATTATATAATTAATATAGGTTTAATTTATACATTCAATAATTTTGAGAAAGGCTGCTTGCACCATTACATAGTAGCTTGCGAAGACGAAATCGGCGGTAAGGGCGCTCCCCGCAGGACTCGTGCCTATGCTTGTGGCCGTAAACGGAGCGTTGAATTATTTTAAATTTACCTTTTCTCAAAAAGTATATTGCATGATATAAAAACCAAAGCATATCTTCATAAAATTTCCTTGTTGATGAAATAACTTTCACTCTTAAGTTAGATCGCTAGGTAGAAGGTATTGTCTTTATCAAATAAAAATAAAAATAAATTAAAATCAGCTTCACGCTGTATCCCGCACACTGCAAGGTATGTAGAAGGAACCTAGTGTTAAGATACTCCGTTCCCCACTTACCGCCAAATTTTAGTGGCAATGCGTTTTGAGTGGCGGAACTCTACGGCGCGCCTCGACACCAGAGCGAAGAAATGAAAATATAAATTAAAATAAATATTATATATTTACAGTCACAGTTTGTGCCCTTGCGCCACGACTGGCCTCATCCAATCAAATAAAAAACGTTGAAATATCAACTTGCAATTGTCAATTATTTTTTGTCACAAAATGCCTTATTTCGACTTATTTATTACGGAAGCGCGGATTTTTTTAGAACTAATAAAATAGAACATTCCTTCCATACAATGTACTGACATATATTTTACTATTTTTGCAGCGCACGCGCTTAAAGCAATTCTATAGCGATTATTATTATTGCTGATTGCCGCCCCTCAGTACAAGCGAAAAGGAGTGTCTTTAGACAAGATTCTTTCTGGTTACGCTACCATATGCAGAAAACTAGTGTTAAGACACTCCGTTCACATTAAGACACATCCTGTATTCACTTTCTGTTAAATTCTGGATACATTACGTGCTGAGTGACGAAACTTAACGCCGCAGTTTACCTCTTCGACTAGGCATCGAACTTATAACCCATCGCCCTTACAGTCGAACGATTTTGGCTCTGCGCCACGACTGGCCACAGTGTAATATATGATGAATGGAATATATTTCCAAATACTTTTTCAAGACTCAATAGATATGCAATTCATATGTGATAAGTTGTAACCACTACGTATTGATTTAAAAATAATTTTAAATATATATAATAGATAATGTAAATTTTAATTGTAAAACTAAATTGAGTGTCATACCAAAACATAATAAAGCATCTGTTCAATTAGTTATATTTTATTAGTTACGTAAATACATTTTACGTAACGTTATTTTTTTTACTTAAATATACTTCACGTTTTTTTAATAACAAAGAGATTCTGGTGTCAGGACACTCCGTTCTCCACTTTCGCTTAAATATCTAGATATTGGATGTTGAGTGGTGAAACTCAAGAGTACTTTATCGGGGAAGGTTTCAAGGAGGGAGGGGTATTGAATAATCTTTAATACAAAATCCAATTCCAATATTCGATGCTTACAAACTACACAATGGCGTCGAGAAGGTAAATAAGATGGTCGTGGGTTCGATCCCTGCTCGGGAGTATCTCATCTCACTTAAATAATTTTTATTTGTTCAACATGGTAGACAAAGAGTGCGCTCGAGAGCTACCAATCAACATACAAATATCTTGAAAATTGGGCGGATCGGAGTATCTTAACAACATAATATAATGAGAGTAAAAGCGTGACAGTGCTTTTTCTTATTAACTTCACGCTGTATACCGCACATAGCAGGGAGCCAGAGGTAACCTGGGAATCTAGGAGACATCCGTGACCTATTAAGACACTTCCGTTACTCACTTTCTACTGAATTCTTGAGGAATTGTTGAATCTCGGAGCTCAACGCCGCGTTCTGCCTCGTTATGAGAGCGAGGAAAGGAAAATATTAAATATCCATGCTCCAAGTGAGAGTCGAACCCACAACCGTCGCGTTTACATCCTCGCGCTTTGGCCGGCCTCTTTCTTACTTGTATTCTTAATTCTCATAAATCCTTATAACAAAATAATCCCAACATTATCTGTCTGTGCTACTCATAAATTATTCCTATGATTTATTGCCACAACAATTAGTTAGTATACTTCAAACAGCTAATTTCGTATTCACGCATATTAAAGTATCTTTTAAGATGCAAATATACAAGCCAAAGTAACAACTGTACACACAAAACTATTCTAATATAACCGTGTTGGTACGCAAACTTAAATAATTTGAAATAGTTGGCTTGTTTTTATTATTTTTACTGTAGAGGCAAATTAAATTTTACTAAAGTGTGAAATATATATGGTTGGTTATTTGTTATTAGCCCGATTGAAGGAATTATGGTTTGATTTAGTTTCACTCTGTATCCAGCACATAGAGTAGGCAAAGGGAAACTAGGAACCTAGTGTTATGACACTTTGTTACCATTAAGACACTTCCGTTCCCCACTTTCCATCGAATTCTAGAGGTATTGCGTGTTGAGTGGCAGAACTCAACGCCGCGTTACTGTTGCATGTTTGTGCACCTGCGCCACGACTGGTCTCAATATTGAATCAAAGAAATTTTATGCTTTTTTCTAAGATTTTTTTATAATTCAGATATTTACTGCATTTTACAGGGCAGGCGGAGAGCATAAATAACTTCACCCTATCATATCGCATATTCTGCGGGGTAGACAGAGGAAACCAAGTGCCAAGACACTCCGTTCCCCACACGTTTTGCTAACCCTGCTGCATGCTTCTGCGTTCAGCGTGAACTTAAAAAATACAGCAATTATTTATAATTTTTAATTAACATTATCCTGTCATAAGAATAAAATGGATCAAAGTGCAATTTTAATTTCACTTTTTATATATAACCAAAAAAATAATGGATGCTTTCCAAAAGGCCAGCTGTCATTTTCGGTGGGCTGTTGAGAACTTTCGGCACCCTTCAACGTTGTCTCCACTTGAAATTTTAGTCTGTATGACATAACTCAAGTCTTAAAAACCTACTTAAGGGCATACATTATATGCAGATTATGGGAATTGACGCGTATTTTTCCATAAATATATATACATATAAATAGAAAGAAAGCATTCAATATTGGAAGTTGGGTTCTTTAGTTTAAATATAGGTTTTAGGTTTAGTGACTTTACACGCTGGGTCAAATGTGTGATGTGTCGCGGCGTTTAGTTCTGCCACTCAACACGAAATGCCTCCAGAATTCGGCAGAAAGTGGGGAACGGAATGTCTTAACACTAGGTTCCCTCTGCCTACCCTGCTGTGTGCGGGATACAGCGTGAAGCTGGTCATCGTCAAATTAAAGAGATAAAATTAGTATAGCGGAGCAGGCCCATTAAGGACTTCGTTGAACGCGCAAGAGAAAACTACATACTTGTATTTCCACGATTTCACCATTTACGGCCTGCGCAAGCAGAAAGTGTTGAAATGAACTTGCTCTTTTCTAGGGAGCGGTGCGAAGTCAATAGAAAATACAAAACCCCTTTTTTTAATGAAAAATTATTTTATTTAAAAGCAGTTAGTTCCGCCTTATCATTACCTGCTCATTTCTTTTTTAATGTGGAAACCGGGTTTGAACTCTGAGATTGATTTATTATTGAAAACGGCATCTCAAGATCAATCTCAGAGTTGAACGGGATTTACAAATTCTGGCCTTAATGCCCATGGTAACCTTGACGGCAAGTACATTGAACCAATACAAAGTATCTAACAAAAAAAACTCTTTGAACTCTATTAGTTCCCGAGATATGCGCGTTCAAACAAATAAACTCTTAAGCTTTATATATAAAAGTATAGATAAGTATGAATTACGTTATTTTATTTATTAACTTTAATTTTAGTTTTACTTTTTCTATATACATAAAGGAATATTTTCTATGCACATAAAAGGTAAGGCAATACATACGAATATATCTAAACTAATTTAAATTACATATGGTCTTATAATTTTATGATTAAAAAAAAATCAGAATATATCTTTGCTTAAATCGGTTTAAGAATTGTTTCCTTTTTTTGCCATTTTTTTATCACAAATTGGTCTATATTTCATTATGCTTATATATACATCTCAAAGAAAAATCAGATATATCCACAAGCTTACTTCTATTCAAATAAAAAAAACGCAACCCTACACGACGCACACGCTCCATTTACTATAGAACATCCACTTGCGACCTATCGACGACACATACAATATAAAAAAAAAGTTCTCAACGCCATATCGACAGGAAATGAGGACTCAGACTCAGATATACTCTGTTATATTCACGGCACTTCCTTCAACTTATTACTTCCTAAACAAGTGTAGCGGCCATTGTTCTAAGAGTTCGTCAATAGATGCCTGTGCACGCATCACTTTGTATGCAAAGTTGGTATAATTACTTATTAGATGAGTACGTATTGTGATTAAGCCTTATAAGTGGCAAAAGGATCTTTTTTTAGCTTCAAGCTGTACTCGTATTTCGCACATTGCAGGGTAGGCAAGGGGAACTTCGGAATCTAGTGTAAAGACACTGTTCCAATTAATACACATCCGTTCACCACTTTCTGTCATATTCTGATGGCATTGTGTGTTGAGTGGTGGAACTTACAAAGATTATAATATTTCATTCCCACTAGTGGAATTCGAACCCATAACCTTTCGCGTTTACAGTCATATGTATATATGCTTGTATTCCTGCGCCGCGATTTATTGCTGTTCAGAAATTATTGCTTTTTATAAAGTATTGATTAATACTATAAATACTTTTAATATAAGTAGTAAGTCTTATATTTTCTTATTAAGGTTTACCGATATCTTCTAAGCTATTTTTTTTCTTTGTAGGTTCTTTTTTATTCTGTCACTTAGGTATCGTATTAAATTAAATAGATTATTTTTTTTTATTTTTGGTGTTTTTTAAGAAAACTATATAGAATTATCACGTTACAATTGAGTTTAATATGTTCGCAGTTGCTAGTGTTAAGACTCTCCGTTTTCCACCTTCCGCCCAATTTTTGCGTGTTAAGTGGCGGAATTCAACGCCGCACTTTGTGTTGTATCCAGCGCGAGGGAACGGAAATAAATTTTTCCCTCGAGTGGGAGTCAAACCCAAGCACTGAAATGCTTCGCCATTGCAGTGTTTAATGCGAGACTGTGTTGTTCACCACTTTCTGCCGAAATTTTTGAGACAGGCAAGAGCGAAATAAGGAAAATATTAATAAATAATAATTAATTATCTCGAATGGGGATCGAACCCACAACCGTCGCGTTACAGTCACACCCTAGTGCCCCTGGGCCGCGACGGCCCAAAAATATTTATTTTATAATATTATATTTAATTCAATATCCAACTTTTAAAATTAATATGAAAAAGATATATTGTCTGTTATCCCAAGAGACAGTCCTGTAATAGCATTTGGGTATTATATTCCCTTACGTATGAAAGTTGAGGATGATGAACTTAATTTCTATTTAGTTTTGTTATAGTTTAGGGAGAATAGAATATTATTTTTAAGGTCATGGTCACGTGGTTAATTGGACTGAGATATCTTTGTAGAAACGGCACACCGTTCTCCACTTTCCGGCCTAATTCAAAAGGCAGAATATTGGGAAACGAAACGCGCTCGTCGCCTCATTTTGTCTTGTTGGAGAATCGAACTGAACTCACAACAACCGTAGTTAAACACTGTCCAATTGACAAACGCAGTGAAACGCAAGCAAATTACGCACTATGCTACTTGACCCACCGTGCTTAGTAAAACTTTGTAAGTACAATGCAGTGAGGCCTTCGTGGTGCAGTAACTGCGACGATTGTGAGTTCGATTCTCACTCCGTATACAATACCTATGTACATTTTCTCGCTCTGCTAATGAGATCCGCCACTCAACACGCAATACCTGAAGTATTCTACGAATAATGGGGAACGAAAGTGTATTAATGAAAAAGAGTGTCTTAACACAAGGTTGCCGGATTCAATCTATCTACTCTACTATGTGCAGGATACAGCGTGAAGCTACAAAAATGTACACTACATTGAAAAAAAAATAAATTATTGAAAAGTTGTGAGATTTCTTCTAGTGACTATTCAGTATGAAGAATTTTAAAGTAAACATATATAGTAATGTAATACAGCAGACGAAACATTAAAAACGTTGCTAAAGATACAAGTTTTACTATCATTGGCTTAAAATCAACAAGGTCTGGAATACATCGCAATAAATGTATATGTACATACATAAATAGTTAAAAGTTACGATAAATAGTTAAAAGATACGATGTGAGATATATACTGCATTTTTTAAATAAATAAATAAACAAACACACACTAAAAGACGAATATAAAGAGCACAAGCACGATATGTTTATTAGTGTGCAGTTCAAGGTACACGTCAGGTGCCATCATCAGACCAGCTCGATGGTACCATAATACTCTATCTCCATCTTCTTAAAATAATTGCCAAGTTTCATGATGATACAACAATTACAAATGCGTGTAACTCAAATTTTTAAATAATTACATAATTGCTTGGTTACAGCTCGACCTATTACAATCATGTTAATATTTACAACTAGAGCCGTTCCTAATTACTTTTAACGCAGGATTTGAACCTGTGCCTCTTGGAAACCGTCCAAGCCCTCTAACCAATAAACCATACACATTTTATAGCTAATTTGTGTTGTCAGCATCTGTAGTGTCCTAAGTGTGGAATCGCACTTGAAAAATATAATTAATTGTCTCAAGAGTCAATTGAACCCGCAGTCTTCATGATTACATTCACGCGCTATACCACTGCGTCTCAAGGCCTCATATATTTATTTATGGGTAACATATAAAATTCAAGGACATCAAAACTCGAGACCACGCGTCCTTGGAGACATAAAAGTGCGCGCCATTTCATATATTGGTTTGGAATGTTATATTTTAGTAATAGCTATTTGTATATATGTATATGTGTGATAGTGAGAATATTTTTTTTATAAACTTGAAAATCCAATAAATCACGCTGTATCCCGCACACAGGAGGTAGAGGGAACCTAGTGTTATGACACTCCGTTCCCTACTTTCTGCCGAATTCCGGAGGCATTGCGTGTTGAGTGGCAGAAGAAATGGAAATATACATTTAAAAGTAAATATTTCATCTCCTCGAGTGGGGATCGAACTCACAACCAGTCGATCTTACAATCACACTTTGTGCCCCTGCGCCACGACTGTCCTCACAAATGTGGTAAATAATAATTGATCATTGTTGTTATTCATTATCATTATTTTATCTTTAAGTTGTATAAAACAAAGTCACTCTCTGCTTATATAAACTTAAAACTTCCGAACTAGGCAACGAATTTTTATGTGATTTTCACTAATACAGTTATTCAGGATGAATTTTTATTTAGTTATAATACTTGCATATTATACTAAAGTAAATAAACAAATATCAGCAGAAATACCCATATTTATATACTGAATGCGGGGAAGGCCACGAGCGGAACTCTAAGACAAATAAGATCCTTCAAAACAGATGTATCACAAAACAGTTTTTTAACATGCATTTATTAGGTCAACATAACTATGTGATAATTTTTAAACACACTTGTGCCCCTGTGCCACAAGGGCCTCAAAACCGGCCTCGGCCTGTAAAAAAATATAAGAAACTAAATTTAGCCCACTTCGAATAATTGTATCAATATAAATCTAGCCAGATTTGTACTGGTTTGGTGATATTACAATGGAGCTGGTCTGACGATGGAGCCAGGACCTGAATAATGGAACTATTCAGAGTTACTTGTAAGCACTTGAGTTTAAACTCATTTAAAAAGCGTGTTTTATAGATTTTTTTTTAGAGAAAACAATAAAAAACAAATCATCTATGCTGCGTACTATTGACTTTCAGCTGTATTCAATACTCATTCTCTAATAACGCGCAAACGATCGATTTTTAATTTTCTCATTGACGATGTGGTTGATGTAAACAATGGAAAAAAAAATTCAATAAATTTGATGTTGTTCATGTATTTTGGAATTATATTTTTAGACGCGTCTACGTGAATCTAAAAAGTTCGACGCTAAATGTATTGCTGAATATTGTTGCTATAGATATTTTTTACCTTCATGCTGTATCCTGCAGATAGCAGGGTAGGCAGAGGGAACCTGGCAACCCAGTGTTAAAACACTCCGTTCCCATTAAGAGACTTCCATTTCCCACTTTCCACCGAATACAATATTTATTCTAAAAAATCGAAAATTAATTATAATTGAATCCATATTTATAAGCTTATCCTGATCGTTCCTTATATGTCCTCTTTTATACAAGAGGACATACAATAAACGATAGGCTGCAATAAATACACGATAGTAAACTGATGACAGTCTTCGATCGGTTCTGAGACAATGTTTACGTTAAAGGCGCAGCGTTAAACACCACTCAATATGCAATGCAAATGGATGATAGAGTGGGGAATACGTTAATATCAATTCTCTATTATTTAAAGAGCAAAATGGAGTAAATGTTTAAAAATAAGAAAAAAATATGTATTTAAACTAGTTATAAAGTGACCTCTTATATAATAAGTATAATATAAGACGATAGCAATTCAATAATAGCCGCTAGGTTTTATAGCGACGACTCAATGGTTGCGGCGGCCGTGACATGCCCTTGTATAAAAACAGTTGTTATTATCTAACAGCTCCTTACAACCCAACGTAACGGATACGATACGAATTTGATCAAAATATAAATAAAAATTAAAAACAAAGTAAAGTTAATAAGGACAAAAGAAAAAAATTAGATATTTTCTCGTAAAGGGTAGATGAAGGGAAATTAGACTTAAGATTCGCTCCCCATTCCTGACCGAAATAGATATTGCGGGTTCAGTAGCGGATCTTAACACCGTGCTATTTCTGCCAGAGTTAAATAATTGAAATGAATATGATAATAGTTAATTCCTCCTAAATGGGCATCAAACTGCGCTACAACTCTCCTATAGAATACAGAATCGAATATAGAAGTAATATATAAATATATAGCTATCTAATGATATCGTTTCATTTTATATGTATAAATATAAGGCCACTATGTGGTGTTTAACCAGTCCAATTTTGACACCTAGGTTATAAAGTATTTCAAAATGTTGAGGCCGTCGTTACGCAGTGGTACAACGACACGTTGTTGTGGGTTTAATTCTCATTCGGATCAATTTTTTATCCGACTGCGATTAGCGCGTATGTATGTATGTCCGTTCCTTTGTTCCCTTGTAAGTGCGAGTGTTATTGGATATACTTATTCATTTAGTTTATTTAGTCAAGTTTTTTTTTTAATTTACAGGTTTCGCACTGAAAAGACAAAATTTGACTTTGCCCACTTATCTCAAAATATCTTGAATTTGTACGGAAATCAGAATATCTTGACACTATATTTACTAGAACGAATGTAATGATAGATTTCATGATACTTCACTCTCCACTTTTTGCTCAACAATTTTTTTTTGGCCACACGCTGAATCAAGGATAATCTTGATACAAAATGGTAAAAGAAAATAACTTAAATATTCCCAATCAACCCAAGATCACGTTTACAATGTCACATATATTATATTATAAGAGTGTCTCATATATATACATATAATATTATATAAAATTATTTATAAATGTTTAATAGATCTTGTGAACTGTAAAAAGCCGTCTCTCGTCCAGATTGCCTTCGCTTAGAAATGTCAGCGTGCAATTAGAACGTACTTGCGCGTATTACTTGAATCGAGTTTCTTATATAATGGTAAAAATAAGAAATACAAAATATTTTTTTTTTTTGATAAAATATTTATGATGTAGTTAAATAATTGGTCACGATTGTAATTGGTTCAATAACTATTTATTGAAATATCTATATTAAATATTTTTATATACATATTGACAGGTATATATTTTTAAAGCTTTATTTGTTTAGACATTGAGCATTGAGTTGCGGAACTCAACGCCGCACTTTTTCTTGATACTAATGTTGTCGAACCCATAACCATTCCAAATACAGTCAGAGAATGTCCTTCGGTTTTTTCATTACAATTTAGCAATCAACGTCGTAAAAACCTTAATTGGGATTGAAATAACAAATTGAAAGAAGGAAAACTGACTAATAGAGATATTATTAGTAACTACAAACAATAAGGAAAATCATTTATATGACTTTAAGTTACTATATTTATGTTCACGTACCAGGAGGTACAGCTAAAGCGGGACAGGTAAGCCTAATCACTCAACATCTTCTGATATCCGCTTTCCTGAATGATAAACGGAACCCAACGCCACGATTCGTCTTACAAAAAAGTTAATGTTAAATCTGAAACGAACTTATATTATTATTTTTTTACTGCAAATCGCTTCAAAATCCCTTAAGTGAAATAAAAGTATTTCTATCATTTTTATAATATAATATTATTTCACACTTAGGAAAGAATTTTTTTTTTGAAACTGTTAAAACAAGTCCACGTCTTTCGGAAACCGTCCAAGCGCTCTGACCACTAAGCTATACGTTTGGCTTAGTGGTCAAAGCGCTTGGACGGTTTCCGAGAGGCTCGAGTTCCAATTTCGTAACGTTATTATTTTTACATTTTCTGATAAAATAATGAAATGAAATTTGAATGTTTATGATACAGTTTTAAAAAGATATGGTCAATATTGATTCAAATATTTAAAATTATAATAAAATCTACAATTTAACGTAATATTCATATATATAGAATGCACCTAGTATCTCATCCTCATATTAGAATGCTCAATAGAAGCTGTCAGAAACAGACGAGGCTCATTGAATCGCAAATTTTTCTTATAGCGCAGCCCGTTGCCTTACTAGCCTGCGGCCTTCTCTTGATTGAGATGTGTCCGTAACAGTTATTGTTTTTTATCAAATATTTTTTTTAAATACTCAAAAAAAATCCAAATTAATAAAAAATATATAAATGTAATTCTTATATAATCTCTTCCTAATAAACGTTCTGCCACTCAAGACGCAATGCCTCCAGAATTCGACAAAAAGTGGGAAACGAAGTGTCTTGACACTAGTAACCTAGTAGGCTCCCTCTGCCTACCCTGCTGTGTGCGGGATACAGCGTGAAGCTGATTTATTTATTTTATTTTTATATAAATGTAATCAGCTTCAGACTATAACACATATGTAGCATGGTAGGCAGAGGGAGCCTAGTGTTAAGAAGCAGGACCCAACGCTGCGCTTTGCCTCGATATCAGAACGAAGATATAATATTAAATATTTCATTAAGTGCGAATCGAAACTGCCGCACTTACAGTCAGTCACACGCTTAAAAAAGTGAATTTGTAAATATATTGCGCAAATGAAGCTTGTAATAAGAACATAATCTTATTATAAGCTTCAATTGTGTAATTCAAAAATAATATAATTGATGTGAAAGATAAGGGAAAAATAATTATAAAAAGAGTATGGACCTAGTGTCTGTAGTGTATTATTACAAATAAATAAAAACGAGAGTGTCTTAACACTAGGTTCCCTCTGCCTAACCTGCTGTGTGCGGGATACAGCGTGAAGCTGATTTATTTATTTTTTAAATAAATAAATCAGCTTTACGCTCTATCCCGCCCACTGCAGGGTAGGCAGATGGAACCTAATGTTAAGACACTCCGTTCCTCACTTTCTGCCGAATTCTGGAGGCATTGCGTATTGAGTGGCAGAACTCAACGCCGCGCTTGTCCTCGACACCAGAGCGAAGAAATGGAAATATAAATCTAAGTAAATATTTCATCTCCTCGAGTGGGGATCGAACCCACAATCAGTCGGTTTTACAGTCACACTTTGTGCCCCTGCGCCACGACTGGCCTGTTTATTTACAAAAATCTTATTAATTATTTTCTGCAGAAATTTAAAGCACCTAACTATAAAACACTTGTCAAGTGCGAGTCGGACGAAGGGTTCTGAACCGTTATCTATAAAAAGGAGCAAAACTATCAAGTTTGTTTTATACGAGCCCCTTTAAATATTTATTTATTCTGTTTTTTTTTCTTTTTGTTTTTTTTTTATTATAGAAGCAACATAAATATTTACCTGAAAATAAGAGGCACAAAGTGTGCCTGTAAACGCGACTAGTTGTGGGTTCGATCCTCACTCGAAGAAATGAAATATTTATTTACATTTATATTTTCATTTCAGCTCTGGTGTCGAGGCAAAGCGCGGTGTTGAGTTCCGGCACTCAATACGCAAAGCCTCCAAAATTCGGCGGAAAATGGGGAACAATGGACTGTCTTAACACTAGGTTCCCTCTGCCTACGCTGCTGTGTGCAGGATACGGCGTGAATCGAATTAATTATAAATATTTATATTACATCTGTGAAAGTTACAACTATCTAACTATCACGGTTTACGAAATATAGCCTGGTTGTGTGATTTTACAGACAGATAAAAAGTCTCGTTTTATCCTTTGACTGCGGAACCTTAAAATAGCTGTCAGAAACATTTAGTTTCTCCAAGAATATTTAAACAACAACGTGTGGAATTTAGATTATTTTAATTTCATACAGAATAGCTAGCTATAATATGTTGTTTGTCCCGTAGGAAAACGAAAAAAAATGTTAATCCTAAATAATTAATACGATTTAAGAGATTCATTTGAAATTGAAAATAATAATAAATAAGAAAATAATTGTTTTATCATTTAGCTCTCTCCATGTACTTAACAGAGGAAAGGCTTGAAGATATTTATAAAAGTTGTTCTTTTAAACTAAGTTCTTTAAGGAATGAGAAAGCAAAGTTTCTTTCTCTAATGGATCTCATACATTTTAACTTGACCTATATACATATTTTTAAGAATGATTCTTAACATTATATCTGGTGATAGAATTTCTTTTGTCACTGGCGTTATTGGCAAATTCATATGTTTACTTTGAAGACTTGTTTGAGACTATCGTGGTGAAGTGAAGTAGCGTCTGCGCAATGATTGTGGGTTCGATAGCCACTCGAGGAAACGAATTATTTTTATTTTCCAGCTATTATAGAAGGAAGAAAAAATATATGGAAAAGAATATTTCAACATTAGTTTCTGTCTACCTACCCTGCTATATACAGAATTAAACATGAAGCACATAAAAACGGATACAATCTGGCTGTAACTAACGAGGTGGTGGATTCAATTCTTAAAATTCAAATGCAATTGAATATTTATTCAATTATAATTAAATATTTATATTTTCTTGGCCGGGGTTAAATAATAATGACATTTGGACAATAAATAAGATTAATTGGTATTGTATTATATAATGTGATGTTACTTATAAACAAAAGGCAATAAGGCTATAACTTCTTTTCGCCAAATAAAAATGAAACGTTCAGATAAAAAGTTTCGCGTTGTTAAATCCCGCCGCTCAAAATCACCTGCAAGGTCTTGAAAATTGATCAGAAATGTATAAGCGGAATGTGTAACAGGTTCTATCTACCGGGTAGGTAGATCTATCTTATGCAAAAAAAAGGAAAGCTAAATTTAATAGTTCAAAAATATAAAAATATATATTAAACGTCTGGTCTAGAGTAAATTAACAACCAACATTCGTTAGAAGCTTACGTGGTACAAATTTAGATCTGTGCAATAAACAAACATCACTAGAGATAAAGCATATGTAACTATTAAAAAACATAAGTGCGGTTTAAAATACCTAACTGAGGTTTAGTTTAGTGAGAAAAATAGAGAATAAATATTATTTTTTTCTATGATTTGACAGGTATTATATAATGGTATTGCTTTCTATTTTCTTTTTCTATAATACAAGTAGAGAATAATTTCGGATTTCGAAAATCTTCAATAAGTAGAGTCTCCCTCTACGTTCTCCAAGGAGCATTGACGCCAAATTTCAGCGTTCTACGCTGTGTCGTTTTGGCTGTGCGCTGTTCAACAATCACTCAGTATTTCTAAATTATGATACTATGAGATATATAAATTATAATGATGTGTGATTTCTTATATACTTATAGCCACACAGCTTATAACCACAATATATTGAACAATATTTTAGAAATATCCCAAAATAAATAAAATTTGACAAAACAGCTGTCCTTAAAAATAAAAAACGTATATATAAAAATATGAACGTAGTGTGATTTGAATCCATGCCTCTCTGCGAAATGGCGTGGGTAAAAATCCCGCAGTATTCAAAATTTTCAAAAAAAAATATTTTTCTTTCCTAGTGTAAAATAACACTTTAACATGTTAAATATAACAACAATAATATTATATAAAATTATATACTTTTGATATATAACTGTCGACTATGAGAAATAATAATATATCGATTATTGGGCGAGACGGAAATAGAGCATGTGACGAATGAAATACATTTTTCCATTTTGAACGATTTCACAACGAAGTTTTACAACCCAAGGCACTTGATGGAAGCAATATCAGGGATAATATCAATATTTTTTTTTTAATTTTATCAGTTTTTATTCCAATTAACCATTAACTAATAAATCAAAATTATCTCGTATACAGCAGGGTAGGCAGATGGAACCTAGTGTTAAGACACTCCGTTCCCCATTTTCCGCCGAATTTTTCAAGGCACTGCGTGTTGCGTGACGGAACTCAACGGCGGGCTTTTGCCTTGTTGCCAGAGCGATGAAATGAAAATATTAACTAATAATAATTCATTCCCTCAAGTGGGGATTAAACCCACAGCCATCGCGTTACAGTCACACTCTTGTGCCCCTGCGCCACGACGGCCCCAAACGTGAGGTCCTTCACAAAATATAGGTTTTTTTTCTATATAGATATCTACAAGTAAATACATATATAGTATATTTATAGACAACAACGTTTATACTGTAAATAATTATTTTTCTACATATTAAGGCATATCACGTACTTAAAGACAAGATGCTGGTGCAGTTCACGTGAGATGACTTATTGAAGTTATAAAGTGATTACAAAATTCTTGTTTATTCAAATGCGACGGTCCAAACCGTCGTGACGAAGGTGGGAGAAGGACGGTTATGGGTTCGATACCCGCTTGGGAAAATTATTATTACTATTTTTATTTATAACAAGTTATAACAAGCTGGTAACAAGACAAAGCGTGGCGTTGAGTTCCGCTACTCAACAGGCAATGCCTCGATATTTCAGCGGAAAGTGCTAAACGGAGTTTCTTAACATTAATTTCCCTCTGCCTACCCTACAATATGCGGGATACAGCGTGAAGTTGAAAAAAAAATCTTGCAGTTATATAAAAAGAATAAAATTATCTAACTTTCTTTGCATTAATTCAACAATTATTCAATTAATTCGTAAGTTGTTTTTCCCACGTGCAAAAAGGCAAGATCAACTCAATTGTTTACAATGTCAATCTAGAAGGTCGTTGTACAGAAACATTTCCATCTAAAATAATACTTACATAAAAAATCTTTAATACTTTTATAATGATACTTTTTATGAAAAGTTTTAAACTATCCCAATACCAATAAACTTGTATAGCCAATAGCTGTAAAAACCCAACTTACTTAATACGAAATATAAATAAATCCTGATTGTCATCTATCAGATAGGGCGGCTAATAAACTATCGCTATCACATATAATGAGGGGGACCCAATGTAGCCCCTTGCGTGACCCCCTTGTAACGTATTTCTATACGCTATCCTATTGTTGCACCAGAGGGCTCTTCTCCCCTTTACGAAACGTGAGGCATACAAAGGGCTAGTGCGACCAAACTTTAGTATTATTATAAAGAAGTAATAAAAAAGAAACCAGTGCTGACATTGTCGGACGCCGAGCGTAGAATTAAAACGTAATGCACAAAGGGTGACAGTTTGGACGACTTGATAATGTTATTTCAATGGTGTGATTTATTTTTGTAAAAGTTGTCTTTTTTTTGTTTAAATAGTAACAAAATGTGATTCGTTTAAAATACGTATGTTTAATATCATAATTTAGACACAATAATCCGTTATAAAACACTAGTTGTAAACCTCCACTTCGTATGCGTTTTCTCTTTCTCTTAGGAATTTTAAGAAATTCTCTATTAGTGCTTCTCTATACTTCCTTAAAAAACTACGTGCAAAATTTGAGTTTTCTACGTTGCAAAGTTTCCAACTTTCTAGTGTAGCTGTAGTCTTTAACAAAATAATATTATATTTTGTTACCTATACGGATTCATAGACTTTAAATAAATAAATATTTTAATGTAAACAATTTATAAAGCTATACAAAAAAACTCATTCCACTATTGACATAAAATATTTCTACTGTTCAATAAATGATAATACATGGGAAACAAACAAAAAATATTTCATGTTGAAAACTAAACATTCTCGTATTTCTCCTGAAACTTACATACGTTCGTTTTATAAAAAAAAAGTTTTATAGAATAATTTTGTATTTATTGACCATTTTTGCTATATATAATATATTTGGAAAATATTATATGTAATGGAGAATTGAAATTGAAACAATATGGACAACGCTCTTCTAATCTTTCAACTTTTTGTCAATATTGTGCTACATTATCGTGGTTCTACATGACTAAAGTAGGTTTCTTAAATATATACTGAAATTATGAAAAAAAAATAACTTATAATTTGTTTGTAGTAAATAAAAATTAAATGAAAAATCTATACTTTAGAAATTTTCCACATTTTTAAAATTGCTGTAAACATCAAAAAGCTTCATACATTTTTTTTTATTCATTTACACATAATTATATTCATTAAGATTCATTCTTCATCTATAAAACAATTATAATACAATCCAACATACCTGTTCTATATTCATCCATTATTTTGCTTAATAAATTTACGCGGGAACTAATGAGAAGAGCGTACGTCCTAACTTCACGATGGTTTCAACACGACTGCCTTCTGCCTCCTCTTTGGTCTAGTAGAATGGGGATGTGGCTATAGAACAAGTGATGGATACGCAATATACTTAATTCTAAGACAGTTTTATTGGCATCGCTAGGTTAAATAAAAAATTTGTCTTTTTTATTTTGTAGTTACATTTTAACATATTCTAGTAAATTGTAGAGCTTGACTAGAGACTCTACATTTATACGAATATTATAAAGCCAAATAGTTTATCTTGTTGAATGCACTAATCTCAGGAGCTGCTGCTTCGAATAAAAAAAATTTTATTTATTGTGCTTACGGCTCATTTATTGTGCTTACGGTCAGAATTAACACAACTCTTAATATTCAATTGTAAACGACTATAAACGTTTGAAAGATACTGTGATACAGTTAGTATGAAAACTCTTACGGTTGATATTGTTTCAAGTCTTTCGACTGTCATTTAAGACAAAAGATAGAACAGATTTTTCATATGTACAAGGTAGTTAGTCCGATTCAACATAACTCGAGAGTATGAGGAGTCATGAAACACCATCCATTTATAAATTATTACCATCGCTGAGTATCTCCAAGACAGGTACTCAATCTGCCAAAAAGTAAAACCGAAATTACTTTTATAAAATTTGACTCATAGGTTACTGAAATTCCTATGAGAACAGGAAAAGATACGCTTAAGATATAAAAGTCCTTTGAAGTTTTTTTTTTGTTTTAATAAAAATAAAAAATCAGCTTCAAGCTGTATCCCACACACAGTAGGGTAAGCAGAGGGAACCTATTGTTAAAACTGAATAATAATAATAAGATGATTTCCACCGAATTCTGGTAACATTGCGTGTTGAGTGGCGGAACTCAACGCCTCATTTTGCCTCCACATCAGAACGAAGAAATGAAAATATAAAACAATCTGTCTTCTTATACGAGGAAATAAAATTGTTTAATAACAATATTAATTTCCAAATACATATGAACTTAAAACCTAAATTATAATTTATTTTACCAAAAATCCCCTAAAAATAATTATATAATATTAATTGTACTTTTATCACCTGTCAGTCAATCTTCGAAATAGCTCACGCTATCGTGATGATATATTCACATGATAGTGTGAATATTTTCTTCAATTGGGAGAATTTTTATATTTAATTATTTTGTAGTCCAGTCAATTAAAGCAGTTTCCGCTTCTTAGCACGCAATGTTTTAATTTTATATGAAGTATTGACGAAAATGTTTTATAATATCTCTATATTATATGGTGAGCAAATACTAGCTAAGCCAGGATATTCATAAAATATAAAATGTCATATGTTCCTCTTATTTTCTAGGTTCAAGCACTGATGGATCTAGTGTCAAGACAGTTCTCTGTTCTGCTGAACGGCCAAAATCGAGACATTGTGTGTGTAATGGTGGAACTCAACGACGCGCTTTGTCTTCTCAATAGAACGAGGAAATAAAAATGGTTATAAGTCGTTGTGTCAAAGGGGCATCGAACAACTAGGTTTTCATTTCTACTAACAAAGAGTTTTGTATTTTGTAATTACTTCGCTCCTCTTCGTAGAACTGAGCGAGTTAATTTCAACTCTTTCTGCTCCCTCGGTTCTGCCCAACTATTTATTGGTAGAAATACAAGTTCACTACTGTTAGTTAAAATATCTTATTTTCTTAATATGTCTACCAGTAGCAGATTATTAGTTGTTCAGTCAGTTGCTTATTAAAAATATATATTTTTATTAAACGTAAAATATGATACTATAATATTGAATGTAATAATTATTAACATTTAAGAGTGGTAAATAAAAAGGTACTCTATACTAATATTATAAAGCTAAAGAATTTGTTTCAGTGAAGGAGCTACCCGCAGGAACTACTAGTTCGAACTGAACAATTATGTTTGTGTTGGTTAGTTAATTCATCAAGATATCAAATATAGTAAAGGACGGAAGTCACTTAATGATAGGCGGAGTGACATAGCACTAGGTTCCCAGGTTCCTTCCACCTCCTTTCTATGTTCAGAATGCGTGAAGCTAATAAAAAAAGTCCTATATACATTGAAGTAATCGTTTACAATGTGTCATGATCATGTGTGATATAATTATATGTCATACAAAACAAGTAGTTATTTCGAGTATAAACAAAATACTCGTATTTTGTTAAATTTACGTAAATATATTGTCTCTGAAATGGATGAAAAGTCTAAAGCGGGGTGATTACTCGAATAATCCCTGTCTTCTCTAAACCTACCAGAAGAGAAATTTCTATGCTTTCATAATGAAACGAAATGTAAACGGAGTGTCTTAACACTAGGTTCCCAGGTTCCCTCTGCGTACTCTGCTATGGGCGAAATATAGCATCAAGCAAAAAAAGAAATAAAAATGTAATTGACATTGCTGATAACGATTGCAATTTAATTGTAAATTAAAGTAAAATATATAAAAATATATTTATTATTACTCCATCTATCGGCGGTTATAGTTATTAGCAATTGTAGAGCAGCAAATTAAAGAACTCTATCGCCTACATAAAGTAAAACTTTGTGCCGTTACTTTAGTAAAAGGATACTAGATGTCGCCAGTTGCGGCATTGCGTTTTAAAAGACGGAACTCAACGCCTTTGCCTCATTACCTGAGCCTAAATATAAAATATTAAATATTCTTTTTTTAGGATTACTTACTTCTACATTTTCTTTGCCATTCTTGTATACGAAAGATAAAAAAATGAAACATTATAAACTTAAGTACATATAAATTCAAACATCTCAACTAACTGAATGCAATCTTATATCAGCTTAAGGAATCTTTTGTATTCGCATTAGTACGCCTACTCTTGACAAATTGGCAATTTAGGGTTGGTTCTTTTTGTAAATTTAAAGCAAACAAACATTAAAGTAAAGACCACGATACAGGGCACAATTCAATTTTCACTCGGATAATTCAATTATTTTCATATCATCGTTCTGTTAACAAGATAAAGCATGATATGATATCCAAAATGGGATAGAAAAAACAGTGATAGAAAGAACATTAGGTTCCATCTGCCCTGTTCATGTAGGATACAGTAAAATGTTTGATTGTTATTTGATAAAAATATTAAATTAAAAAGAACAATGTTCTAATTTTATAGTAATCTTCGGACATTAGGAACCTTTAATGTTATTTCAAAATGGAAGAGTTTCATAGTAAATTACAGCACAATTTATTCGAATGTCACTAACACTATATGGGAAATAATTACAAAATATTTCTTCATATTCAGTAAACATTTTGTTTCGAATTTGAAGTGGTATCCTGTTAGTACATATAATATACCGATTTTATTATATTGTACAATAACGTTAACGGCTCCACACTTGTACGTCGCGTTAAAATACTGTAAGATTATATTTAGTAGCCCTACATCAATATGTAGGACATGAAGAAACATTCATCCTCTTAAATATCTGACGGAACTCACTCAGGACTGTGACCGAATTGCAGGAATTGCTTTTATACTAAAGTTAAATAAAGCAGTCATCAAAAATACTAATAAGGATTGAGGTTATCATCGTAAACGGTTAGGACAGTCTGATTGTAAGCACGTTGGTTAAGTTTGATCCCTACTCAGAGAAAATTTAATTTTTCATTTTCCCTCCGTTGGAGTACGGGCCTTGGTCTTTAGTATCGAACGGATTTTTTTGTTTAAAGGATTTCTTGTCAACAAAAATTCTGGCGTGGACACCAGACTATTCAGTAAGACAAAACTAGGTGTTGAATTCCGTCAATCTACAAGGAATGTTTCAAAGGCATCAAGTATACAGATTACATATTTGAATTGACTAGAATGAACATCGTGCCTGCGATATGCTTCAAATTTAAGGGCTTTTGATTACAAGACGGTACAGCTTCATGCCGTATACCTCACAGCCTACCCTCCTGAGAACGATATACAGCATGAAGCTAAAAACAAAATCTTAAAATTCTAGTAGAAGGAACCAAATTATTCTCTATTTACCACCTAATTTTCGGGTCATTTTGTATTGTGTGGAGCTATTGAACGCCGCGCTTAATTATTACCACAGGAAAGAAATTAATATAACTCATTCCCCCGACTAGATATTGAACCCACGACCGTTATGTTTACATTCTGTGCCATTGCATATTTATTATGTATATTAATTTTCTTAAGAACAAAATTGAATAAAAGTAAATATGAAAAATATTATAAGACACTGATTTAGAAACCGTATAAAAATTTGAACGTAGCGGTACTCGAACCGGCGCCTCCTGAAAACCGACCAGGAGGCGCTCTGACCGCTGAGCATACGTTACGTTCAAATTTTTATACAATTTCTAAATAAGATTTTCGTTTCCTAAGTGTGGAAAAAAATTTTTAAAAATATTATAAGATTTCTCAAGATGATGAAAAAATCTGAGGTTGCTTTCAAGCTCATCTACTATTTTCAAAATTACTAACTGATCCCGGTTTTAGAAGATCGGGCTCTGACCTTGGCTTGGTTACCACTGAAGGTACTAACAAAAGAGAACAGAATGCCTCCTGTGACACTCGGACCGCGGCTCGCACATACCGTTTGTAGTGAATGAATTTGCTTTACTCGGTCCGGGCTAATTGAGGACTCCTCTCGCGCCTAGACGTAAATAAGACAAACCGCGACGTTGAGTTCGGCCAACCAGCATCCGATATATTTGGAAAAAATGTGCCGAAAGTGGGAAAAGATGTTTCACAACACACTCCCTATATACATTTCCTTTGCCAAAAAGAAAATAGGTTTATCACGACGACTCGTGAAAATTATCTTAATATTAATCCATTACCGATAGTCATCTTAACAAAGCGTTTGTTGTTAAAGACTTTATTACTATAAGTAACTATTATATTACTTTTATTGTAAAATAAATCACAATTACGTTACAGGCACAATTTTTTTGTGAAAATATTTTTTATCAGCTTCACGCTGTATCCCGCGTGTAGCAGGGTAGGCAGAGAAAGCCTAGTGTTAAGATATTCTGCTCCCCATTTTCCGCCGAATTCTAGAGGCATTGCGTGTTGGGTGGCGGAACTCAACACCGCAGAAGTATAATTGAGATGCAGAGAGATGCTTATTTAGAAAACGTATAAAAATTTGAACATAGCGGGACTCGAACCCGCGCCTCATGGAAACCGACCAGGCGCTCTGACCACTAAGCCATACGTTCTCGCCAAGCTACGTCGAAATTTTTATACACTTGCTACATACAACTTATTATACGTTTTCTAAATAAGTATTTTTCTTTCCTAAGTGTGGAATAACACTTTAAAAATGTTTAAAAGTATTTAAAAAAAATAGTATTCTCTCTTACCAAACGATAATTCTTAGTAATTAAATAATTATCTTTGGGTAGCGGAAATTTGTAAAAATCTCCCTACAGAGATACTAACAACATAAATAAGCGTATAAAAATTTCGACGTAGCTTGGCGAGAACGTAGAGCTTAGTGGTCAGAGCGCCTGGTCGGACCCCAGGAGGCGCGGGTTCGAGTCCCGCTACGTTCAAATTTTTATACGTTTTCTAAATGAGTATTTTTCTTTCCTAAGTGTGGAATAACACTTTAAAAATGTTTAAAAATATTACTATTGCATGTCTCTTTTGCGTCATTTCCTTCTATACTATTTATATGAACATGATAGTCATACTACACGTTAAGCCAGTTGACCCGACCCATATAAAATATAACCATTGTTAGAAGACCTCCCCACCTTCACTAGTTATGGAATAAATTATATTTAAAAACAGAATTCACTTCTTCACTACATTTCAATGATAACTGGATATTTTGCGAAGATAGTTCGTGTATTGTTGTTCATATTATGGCCTCAAATTTTGTACCGACAAATAAACAGTGTGAATGTTTATTTTCTAATATATAAAAAATATATACATATATTAGTAGTTTTGTCAGTTCGTTTTCTTCATCGATTGCTAGATGGGTGGAAGACTGATGACGAATGGATGGATCGATAGAAAAGTCACAATTTCTTAGAATAATTATAGGTATTTTACAAACAAATTCTAAAATGTATTATATTACATTGGGTGAATTTTGTGTGACTGATTTTAAACATTGTATTTTTTTCTAATTACAACGAAGCAAGCGGAGGTCCGTTGTCTACAATCAATTAGGATATCAACGATATTTAATAAAATTCATACAATCCATTAAATTTAGTAAAATTTTCACTTCACATAAAAATTAACAAAATACCTTAAAAAAGTATAAAATATATTATCAAAAAAATATGAATACAAACAACTAAATAGTAATTACAATTAATTAACAAAAAATGAAAGGTAACATTCACGCGAGTACACCCAGTGCGGCACTCGAACTCGACGACGGATCGAAAGGTCGTGACCGATGACTCCACTCATACGGCACGCTACTAACAACTACCAAGTAATATGCCTAAAATTATATTTCATAATTTAAATATGCTATATTTTACTAAATTAAATACGTCTTAATTGAATATACATATTTTATTCTATTAGCTTCACTCATTCCGGTATATAGAAGGGTAACCTCATGCTTAATGTTTAAACACTCCGTTCTCTACTTTCCACCATAATTCGAAACTCGCAACACGCAGTGCGAGACTCGAATAGGAATGGATTGGACTTACAACGACAGAGAAAGAGTCAGAGGCTATAGAACTCTGTCACAATTGCCTTTTTTTGTAGAGTTTTATAGGAAGAAACATTCGCGAAGCTAAAATGCCAACGACAGCGATAAAGTTTCATATGTTATATATATATTTAATTATAATCAATAAAGATAATATATAGGATAAGTAATTAGTTTATATGAAAACGCAATACAAATCTTTATAATAAATGCAAATTAAAGGATATTTATTTTACTCCTTCTATATAAATTACAAACTTAATTAGAATACTCTAACTCAATTTGAGGCCAGTCGTGGCGCGGGAGCACAAAGTGTGCCTGTAAATCGACTGGTTGTGGATTCGATACCCACTCAAGGAAATGAAATATATATTTAGAAAACGTATAAAAATTTGAACGTAGCGGGACTCGAACCCGCGCCTGGAAACCGAGCAGCGGTTTTTATACGTTTTCTATAAAAATATTTTTCTTTTCTAAGTGTGTAACACTTTAAAAATGTTACAATATAAAATATTTATTTAAAATTAGATTTTCATGTCTTCTTGATGTCGAGCCAAAGTGCGGCGTTGAGCTTCGCCACTCAACACGCAATTCCTCCAGAATTCGGCAAGAAATGAGGAACGAAGTGTCTTAACCCTAGGTTCCTGGTTCTACCTACTCTGCTAAGTGCGAACTACAGCGTGGAGCTGATTTATGTTTTTGATATATTTAGTATTGTTTTTCGTACTCAACGTAGTAAACCTACCTGAATTCATTTAGAATCTCTTATCTTACTATACTATATGAAATATAGGATATTTGTCCTGATGAGGATCTAACCAAATCATTAGATTTACTAAAATTAAGTAAATCGTTATATTTACTTAATTGTTTATAGTCCGATTAAAATAAACATTTCAACTAACAAAAAGTCGCTTGGGCCTCAATTTTGGTTGATATATTTTAGCTTCACGCTGTATCCCGCACATAACAGGAAGGAAGAGAAACCCAGTGCTAAAACGCGTCGTGACGCAGGGGCGATTAGCGTAAGTACGACGGTTGTGGGTTCAATTCACACTAGGGGAATGATATATTTAATATTTTCATTTCCCTGCCATGGAAACGAGGAAAAGCGTGGCGTTAAGTTTCAACACAATGTTTTCAATTCGAGACAAAAGCGCCACCTGTGCTTTTATCTTGACATTAGGTTACCGTTGCCTAACCTATATATGGTTGCAATATATGGGATACAGCGTGAAGTTGAAAAGAAATGTATATAATTTAATAAATTTATTTTGCTAATTATTTAAATGAACATAAGTAAGAAACGAAACAGACATATCACTCAATACTCTGTACGATACAACATAAACAGATCTGGTTAAAGTGTGTACGTAACACCCTTTTAAACCTTCATCTGTTACTTAAGAAATATAATAAAATCGATCTTCGTTAAACTGCTTTAGTACTTTCAATATAAATGTTGATATTTTTTTAAACCACCTATCTTTTTTGTATTTTGAGGAAGAAAAACTTAAAATACATCTATTCAAGTTTACACTTAGTTTAAGAACAAAATTATAAATGTTTTCATTGTTGACAACAGTTTTAATCTTAATTGAAAAAAGTCTGTAATATTCAAACGGAAAAAACTATTAGTTATTTGAATTAAACATCAAATTTATACCTTCTATAACTGCTTCAAAATGACCTCAGAGAAAGAAGTATGTAGATAACTTGCAGCATCTTATTTTGTCACTCAGCTAACTACAATGTCTCATTTTAAATGAGACTATTTTAACCGGATTAATCGCGTATATTTAAGGTTTTACATTTTGGAAACCCGACGTTTCGAACACTTTGCAGTAGTCCGTGGTCACGGGTAGACTGAGGTGGCATTCGTATGTCAGTTGACATAATATTATATCAAACTACCGCCAACGATTTCTTAATTGCCTCGCGTACTGCCCTGGATTCCTGCAGAAGGAGCTGATAGTATCTTGCCATCTGGTATGGTGGGTTTGAGACTTCAATGATTTTATGAGTGGGTCCCAGGTGGTAGAAAGTTTCCAGCCATCCTCTCTATTGAAATTAGGATGTTTTTTTTATTTCAATAGCCTCGCGGATCATTCTAGGAATGTATCTATTTTCCTTAGCGAGGATTTGGGGTTTATCAAACCTAATGTAGTGGCTGGGTTAATAATCGTGAATATCAAAGAACTTATTATACAATATCTCAGTCCATCCTAGGAAAAGAAATTCAAATTTTATAATAATCTTTAATTGCCACATCTTAGCGAAATTTTATGAGTTCCAAATTTTGAGTTTAGTCATTTACTTACCATATTATGATATATAAAAAAATATAAAAATAAGAAAGATGAATTACCTTTTTGGGAAAAAATATATAATACTAAATAGTAAATACCATATAATATTATTTGGGGAACATTACATTTTGTGATTGGTAACACTGTGTTAGAAGCCAGTCGTGGCGGTATAAGCGTTCGGGACGCTAGTGTTGTGTATTTACGCTGTGTTACCGGAAAAATTATTTAAAAGTGAATTTGTGTTAACTAATTATTAAAATATACAGTAAGTTATTTTTAATATTGCTATTTATCTTTCTATTTGTTATTTTTTTTATGTATTATACATATAATTTCTTCTTTTTCAAGATTTACAGTATTCGTATTTGTAGGAAATCTATGATATTTTTATTTTTTCATTATGTTCTTCTCTATAAGTGAATTAGCGCGTAAAAATATTTTAAATCCACTAAATTATTGTTACTGTGAACTTTCTATTCATTACTATACATTGGAAACTATTATTATTTTGCGTAATAATTGCGTGTAATATTCTTTTAGCTTTATCTCGCATCTTGCGGGATAGCCAAGTAGCAATAATAGTGATGGTAATAATATATTTAAAAGAAATATACAAGAGACAGTCTTATCGCTAGAATAGCTAGTAATCCTAGTGTTAAGACCCTCCTTTCTCTGTTGGCCTAACAATGTGGATATGATGAAATTAAAACAATTTAAAATATAATCATTGTTTAGTGTGAGAATCGTACCCATAACTACTTATATCATTCAAACACTGTTCCACTGAGCTACAATAGAGTCAATATTTACTTATAAAAAGTAATATATAGTAGTAAATTAACAATATTATTATATTTTATTACACAGCCAATGCGTTTATAATACCGTAGCGGTCATGCAATAATAAAATGATGTCACAACGATAAAGGCACGTATTATAAAATAACTTAAGTTTTAAAGTAATAATAAATATGAATTTAACTTATTTTATTATAAAAAGAGAATAAATGAAGATACTGTTTAATCAAATATTTTTTAACTATGAGGAATCTAGCCCATTCCTTACATTTGCGTCCTATTTTGAAAATGTGCGTGTAGAGTGTCGGTCCTTAACACCGCATTTTGCCTTGGAAATCAAATATTAAATACATCATTCCCCCAGGAGGGAAATCGAACCCAGAACCGTTGGGTTTCCGCCGAATTCTGGAGGCATTGCGTGTTGGCGGAACTCAACGCCGCGCTTTGCCGCGACACCAGAGTGAAGAAATAAAAATACAAATGTAAGCAAATATTTAATTTCCTCGAGTGAGAATCAAACCCACAACCAGTCGCGTTTACAGGCACACTGCGCTACTGCGCCAGATCTAATACATGAATAATATTAAATAAATATACATAGAAATAATATTTGTTAAAGTACAGTTCAAAATGATACTAAATATGATAACACTGCCCCGAGACGATTAACAATCGACATGTCGCCCAAATATTTAGATATACATACAAAAATAGTTTATAGAAATAGACGCGGTGACACAATAAACTCGGAATCTATGTATCTATATGTCTATAGTAATATTATAAATCTGAACTAAAGTTTGTTTTGTTATAGCTAGTACTAGCGCAGGGGCACAAACGACTGTAAGCGCGACAGGTTTTGGGTTCAATTCCCACTCGGGCAAATTTGTTTTCCCCTCTCTGGTAATGAGGCAAAGTACGGCGACCTCCAGAACTTGGCGGATGGTGGGGAATGATATGTATTAATGAGAACGGAATGTCTTAACACTAGATTCTCAGGTTTCCTCTGCCTACCTACGAGTATATGCGATATACAGCGTAAATCTAAAAAAATAAAAAAATTATCTTATTTATCGCCTCTATCTTGGGAATTACTGGTTCGAAATCAGCCGACATAAATTGTTGTTGTGTTGGGTAGTCGTGACATCGAAGAAGTCAAAGGAAGCTAAATGCTTGTGTTATAATTTACGCATCTTCAGCCATTTTTGATGATACAGGAAACCTTTATTGCCGTATTAAGTAGCGGAATTAAACGCCGTATTTTCTCTTACAAAAATTATAACATAACTAAACATTGGCCTAAATGGAATTTGAGTATATGATCCGTTTGCAGTGAAGCACATCATAATTACTGCACAATGGCATTATTTTCAAAATATTGTCTGCTAGGTTATAATATTTCTTAGTGCGTTCAGTCCCAAAATTGATATATGGGATGCTAAGCCAAGGACGAAGTGTATTGACACTAGATTTTCTCTATTTCCCTATATGCAAAATGAAACGTGAAGCTAAATAAAAAAAAAACATTCAAAGCAATTAACTTCAAATAAATTAAAAATATAAAATATTAATTAATATCAGGTATCAGTATTTAATATCAAAAAAATACAAGTATATTTTATTAAAATGTTATTAAATTTTATTGTGACATCTTCACTCACACAAGAAAACGTTTGATATAAATACGAGTATTTGTATCAAATTTTTCTCCAATAAAAAAAGTAAAATTATAATTAAAACTTTATTCAAATAACCATTTTCATACAAATTGTAATTAATACATGAACTTCTAATAACTATATAATAGTTCAAAGGAATGTGACACCGATAAGATAACTGCGACTATTTGGATAGCGTCCAGGTATAAAAATGGCAGATGTAGTCTCTGTGCAACTGCCTGGGAATCGCGGTGTTGCCAGAATCACTTGGATTGACTGGTTAAGAAGATTTAAACACTAATTACCTTTATTCATATGTTGATTTAAATAGGACCTAGGCTTTGGCCGGGTATGAGACTTTTTACACGCTGCATCCTAACACTGACTACCCAAAGAAAGGGGGCGTAGTGTTGAGACACTCCGCCTCCTTTTCGCCGTATTCTGGAGACATTACGTTTGTTGCTAGTTAGTTAGTTAGTTGAGTGGCGGAACTCAACGCCGCGCTTTACCTCGTTGCTAGAGCGAGGAAATAACAATACTTAATATTTCGCTTACAGTCGCACTCTTGTGGCCTTTGCGCCACGACTATTTATACTCTATATTTCATTAAAAAAAAATGACAAACTTATAATTGTAGTAGGTACATTTTGTATAAAATGAATACATACGTCCGCAAATTTAAGTTTGTCAATGGCCTCAATAATTTTTATTTAATACATCATTTTGTTTTATACTACCTACTGGTACCTTTGCTTTATATCTATGTAAAAATGTATTCCCTTAAAAGAAATTGAATCGGGAGAATCAAATGTGTGGATTTCCTATGCCACAATGACTTCACAATTGAGCACTTGACATCTAATGTTTAAATTGACAACTAACAGATGACCGCTATGTTAGTGACCCATTAGTAATAGCGTTCATTTGCTTTTATAAAAAAATAAAATGTGCATCGTAGGAATCAGCTGAATTAAATACAGAAGTCTTCTGTAAAATTGAACTTACAAATACAAACGAATAGGTAACAATGACACAAAACGTTTCTATTTTTAGCTTAGGCAAATGGGAACAGAAGGGTCTTGATGGAAACGGATTATCTTAACACTAGGTTACCAGGTTCTCTCTGCCTACCTTGCTATGTGTTCGATTCACTGTGATGCTAAAAAAGTATATTAGCTTCGCACATTAGACCAAAATCGTATTAGAAAATGTAATTTCTGATATATTATGTTTATATTCACAATATTTATACCCATTTGTGAATGGACACACATTGTAGACAAACAACCTATAGGAAATATACCTTGAAGCCACGTGTAAAAACAATTTCAACGCAATTCGTCTTGACCATCTGGACATAAATTTGTTATTATATTTTCCAGAAAAAAATAATATATTTTTCATACTTATGTATCTGAGATTTATTGGACAGCTTAATTTATTTTAGTAATATACACATTATTTATTATGTTACATTTTGAATGAAATATTTGTTAAAAGGAAATAATATATGTTTCTTAAAGGTTCTATTTATTAGTAAAAATTTTAGTAATTTTACAATATTTTTAAATTAATTTGTAGAAAGCTCGTCTTGGAATATAAATTCTAGGCAAATCATTTATTAAATATATCTATCTATCTATCTGTCTATTTAATAATCTATTACATTTCGGCTTAAGGGATATCTTTAAATGCATAACGCTCACATTCACTGTCTAACCTTCGAATTACATTCTAGAAATGAAGTGATGAAAGTTCTACAATAGTTTTTAATGATACCTTTTTTATCAGCTTCACGCTGTATCCCTCACAGCAGGGTAGGCAGTGGGAACTTAATGTTAAGACACTAAGCTCTCCACTTTCCGCCGTATTCTGGAGGTACTGCGTGTTAAGTGGCGGAACTGAACGAAGAATTAAAAATGTAAATTTAAATAAATATTTCATTTCGATGATTGAAGCCACCAGTCTATTTTTCTGTCACACTTTGCGCCACCGCACCACGACTGGCCTCATTTAAAAAAATACCTAGTATCTATTGATATCTGACATAAATTATAAAAACATGTTTTTATAATTAAGTTAAAGAGCTTAAAAATTAAGATAGAATAATAATAGTAAATAATAACTTTCTTAACATAACAACAAGATATGACAAGATCAAAGTTCAAATCGCCATTGACCCAAATAGTTACGTGGAAGTGAAGACGATAAGGCACACACACAAAAAAAATTAAATACCAAAAGGGAATAAGTGAGAACATATAAATCTTTATAGAGGTTTTATTACACGTATTTAATTCAGCCCGTTCTGGTGCTGCGGTACATTGCCTGAGTGTAAACACAACGGTTGTGAATTCGATTCCGACTCGTGGGAATTCATCGATTTTATTTGCTCGTTTTGGTAACAAGACAAAGGATGGCGTTAAGTTTTAAAACTCAATAAGCAACGTCTCTAAATTCTATTTTCTGTGTAATGATATGCGGGTAAAAAGTAAAGCTTATCTACCTGTATAATAAAACATAAGAAAATCTTACAACCTTATTTTGTCCCGCTTTTTACCATTAGATTTGTAAAAAAATTAGCATTTCCTTGCCAGGAATACCTGGAGATGAAATAAATAGTCATAGGCCCATGCTTTTATTTTTTTTTATCTTTTAATTATCGGCCAGTACCGAAATAAATTTGTGTCTTCAGTTGAGACATCCCTCGAGAATGTCTCATTTTGGGGTGAAAGGAACATCTCAACCCCCTGAAGACACAAGTTTGCGTTCCTGTTCTGTGTTCTGAAGAACTGTTTGACATGTTACCTGCCGCCGAATTTTCTATCCGCACAATACGTCACAAGCTTAAATATCATCTACACCACCTGGATACGTGGGAATCCACAACTGTGCAGTTTTGTAGGACCTTCCTTTCACGCGCCACGGAACTGTGGAATGGCCTACCCGGGGCAGCGTTTCCAGGTCGACATGACGTGGGTACCTTCAAAAAGCGCGACTATCTCTACTTTAAATACCGACAACGTACCTGTAGCTCCTCTGGTGTTGCACGGAGTCGTGGGCGGCGGTAGTCACTTACGCCCAATATTAATAACCTATCTCCAACGTCAATCTTAGATTGTTTCATATATCTATCCAATCTCTAGATTGGATAGATGTATGAAACAATCTAAGATTGACGTTGGAGATAGGTTAATAATATTGGGCGTTACCATCAGGTGACCCGAACGCTCGTTTGCCTTGTCTTTTCCATAAAAATAAACTTAGAACGTGATACATTTACTCCCGATATTATATTTAAACTAATTTCAAAAACTCTGATATAACGTAAGTACTGCTCAAGTTACAGAAATTGATGACAGTAGACAAGGCGCAAGAAGTTAGATTAGTTTGGAGGCACACGTTGTTTCTGGCTACCCCGCATATATTTCATTTTTATTGCACTTGCTATCGATGATTTTGGATTCTGACACAAAAGAAAGCACAAAGTATAGATATATAGATTATAAATATTTATTAAAGCGTTTTCCTGTTGATTAGACAAAGTGGGTGTTCGTTCAACAACAGATAACACCATTGGAATGACGATGGCATTTGTGAAAACATGTAATATATTCTATTATTTGTATAACACCATCATGACTCGGTAGTCTGATTTTCTTTTTTTAAAATAATTTACACGCAATTTATAAATGATTTTATAGAGAAATTTTAGAAATAAATTTAGAGCTCTAGTTCCTACTCCTCTGGAGGCGAGTCATGGTGCAAGTGTGTGACTGTAAGCGCGACTGGTTGTGAATTAGATCTCCACTCGAGTAAATGATTATATTATTAATTGAAAATGGGGAACTTTGAGAGTTCTAGGCTAGTTCTAAACTAGGCTTTCTTCCTACCCTGCTGTATACAGCTGATACAGGGTCAAGCTGATTTAAAATTTTTTTTAGACAAGCTCTGTTATTGGATAATTACAATTGCTATAACTAATATATGTATAATTACACCAATAACAGTAATAAATTTTCCAATAAAATAAATAAATAAAAAGAACATAGCGGGATTGAAGCACTTCACAAATATATATTTATATAAAAAAAATCAAGTTCAAATATAAAAAAATAAATTGAGAAATTCCTTGGATTTCTTGATCGATTAAAAATCACATACTAAACGTAACCTTAGAAGCACACTATATACCTAATACGGTATAAATCGGGGGATTTTCGGTCATGGCCATGACCGTGCCAGTAAAATGCCGACGATAGGTTGATTAATTACTGTTAATTTGCCGTTTGTACGTAAATAGTTTCAATGATTCATGATGCATTGATGATTTATCAATTGATATTGATAGTTCAGCCAAAGATAACAATTAAAATATAGAAGTAGGTTATAACAACACATCTTCGGTTTGAATGGACAAAGTTTACTTTTTCTCTTTGAAGATACGTTGCAAATTTATTTTAGGACATGTATCCTAATTTTTGTTTGTCGGTTTCTGTTTGTCCGTGTGTGTTCACGCTAATCCCTGAAATGGTTTAACGGATTTAAATGTAATTTTCACTTCAACAAGGATTTCAACCGAAACCGAAATCGAACCTTCCATCGGTCACTTATTGTCTTTTGGCAATCTAACTTTAACATATACTGTTCGCTTTATTTAATCGGTTCATAAGTAAATAATTTATATCAATATATAGTACTTTGTGCGACAAAATTGTTGCAAAATAATTGTTCTATTGAATTAGGTGAAATTTTAGTTTCTAAGATTTGGATACAAAAATAATTCAGATGAATAAACAAACAATTGCGCGAATCAAGCGGGCGAAGCCGCGAGGTCGCTAGAAGTAAATAAATTATGCTATATTTTTTATGCTCTATTCTCACTTTACAAAACAAAGTCAATAACAAATGCTATACACGTAACAGAAACTATCTTAAAATACAAGAACCAAAACAGATGTTACAGGAATGCAATGTTAGATACGACAAGCGCGCAGACACGACTTTGAGCCAAAATTTATCTTAAAGCCTAAAAGCGTTACTAAATATATTTATAAGTTCATTTTTCTTAGTTTCTCTAGATTCAAAGCACTCCGTTCTCCACTTTTCACCCGAGTTAGAGACATTACGTGTTGAGTGACGGACCAAACCTTCTGCCTATGTCGTCTGCCATAGCGGAGAAAACGGAAACAATTTAAATATAATCATTGCCCTCAGTGAGGATTAAATCCATAATCATCTCAAGGGCCTCCATTTTCTTATAAAAAATCTGAAAATATAACTTTTTATTAGTATTGTTTGGAAAATGCAAATAATAATACCAATGATAACCTCGAGCTTTGACAAACGTTTTATTTATTGCGAAAGTTGGCAGTCAGTCAGCTGAACGACGCATGTCTGTACCTCGGATCCGATTTGTAATTTGAAATCTAGAGCACCTTAAATTCTTTATATTGTTATTATATTATTTATAGAATAGAATTATTTAATATTAGACGTCACCTTGCTGCGGCGTGACAGCTGACTACATGCGATGGCTATGAGTTCGATTCCCATTCGGGGATTTTTTTTATTTTTATTTCCTTACTCAGATAATCTGAGACGAAAGAGGCATGTAGAGACCGTAGTGTTTGGCGCTCCGTTCTCTCTGACTACCCCTAGAAATAAAGCGTGATGGTGAGATACTCTGATAATAAGATAATGCGCGACGTTCCGCCACTCAAAACGCTATATCTCTAAAATTAGACACAAAATGGGAAACGGAGTGTCTTAAATGCAAGATACAACAGATGAGAGATGAGATGTTGAGCTGATAACTATCAAATGAGTGATTTGTACCACTACCTGGGCTTATAATATATCATATTATACATACTAAAACACTGAACTAAAAGTTAAGTACGACGTTTGAAGATTGAAACCTATATTACAATTGAGTAGTCATCTAATATTGCACTGTCGTGACATCATGTCTGTTCACACAATGCTAAATGTGCAACATCCTAATAAAAATATTAAATATAGCATTTCGTTGGAGCATTACTTACATGTGTATTTGTACGCCTTGGTTGTGAGTCGAATCCCACTTGAGGTATATTAGTTTTTATAATATTTTTTTATTCCTGATATAGTTAGATTGTTGCTTCTGGTCGTGATAACAAATTCTGTATTGGCGTCTGATATTCAATTTCAATCTTTTCTATTTATTTATACAAAAAAAATAAATTGATTGTATATTTTTTAAATTTATAATGTTCACTTATAAATAAAAATAGTCGACATTAGACAAAGTTATCCATTACCATCGACGAAGGAATAAGGGGGGGCAGTCACACCCCCGAATAGTCTGGTGTCCACCCCAGAAAATTGACTAACAAAATATTTGCCCCGAATAATTAAGCAGTGCGGAGTTTCAGTGGCGGAACTTTTGCTCTGGAAAGGAGTGTCTTTACATTAAATTCTTTCTACCTAACCTGATATATGTGGAACTTAAAAGCGTAATACTAAAACAAATAAACATTTTTATAGTACAGATTAGTGCGACTATAAACGGGACGAATGTGAGTTCGAGTCCCTTGCGTTAGACTTCCCCTGCTCTGGTAATAAGGCAAAGCGGGACGCCACTCAATACACCATGTCTCCAGAATTAGGCGGATAGTGAAGAATGTCTTAATGAGAACGGAGTGTCATAATACTAGATTCCCTTTGCCTACCTGCGATTTGCGCGATACATTGCAATAAGCAAAAAAAAAAAAGAAATACATTAATAACTAACAATATTTCTTAAATCCTAGATCAAGAACAAATCGTCACGATGTTCAGGAGCGAGGAGATGGTACTGTGCCAGCTCTTCGTGCAGCCGGAAGCTGCATACGTATCTATGTACGAATTAGGAGAGGCGGGCATCGCACAGTTTAGAGATGTAAGTGTTATTTTTTATTTTGTATACCTCTCGAAAAGTACACTTTCCAAGATCCTAGCCAGGTCCAAGTCCATAACAGTACCCACTCCAAAAATTTTGCTAACAAAAGATAAATAAAAAATAAACAAAACCTTTACACGAATATATCTGTTTAAAACTCAAGTCCAGGACAAGGTCAAATAAGACCACAAATCTAATATTAGATTATTTTTAAATGTCCATATTCTTGTTTCTTTTTGATTTTACGCTTGTCCCATAGAAGACAAAATTATAAAAAAAATAATCACCCAATACGGGTGGGTGATTATTTTTCACGAGACGTTGCTTGTTGGGTGATGGAACACAATGCGTATTTTCTGATTGGGTACACGAAGAAAATGAAAATATTATTATTTGTTCATATTTAACTGTCCCCGATCAGACGCCTCCAGCAGCATTAAAGACTTAAAATGTAATTTTATTATGCAAAATATACATTTAAATCTTGTATTATGCAGTATTTTCCAACGCCTAGAAGGTTAAAGATATATGTAACTTATACCTGTGCTATACCTAATTAGGAGAATTAGATTCCAGCGACTACTGGTTAGAAACACGCTCGTGAACTATAAACCTATTTTGACGAGGCTCTTTGAGTAACCTTCTATTATGACATATGTAATTTGATGGATAAGATTTTTTATTTCTTTTTTATTACTACTTTTATGTAAAAGTTAGATTTTTTACATGCCTTTATTAAGTCGACCTGTAAATAATTTATTATAAACTAGAGGGCGCGCGCGGCTTCGCCCGCTTATTAGGAGTGAATTCTAAAAAAACCAATTCAAAAAATTTAAATTTTTATAAAAATCGGTGGCAATTTAAAGATTTTTCCATATAAACTTTCAACCTCTTATTTGAACCCTTAGGGGGTGAATTCTTAAAAACCATGAAACACGTGTTCAATGAAATATTTTAATGAGTCTGAATTTCAAATTTTATAAAAATCGGTACAGATTAAATTTTTTTTCCATACAAACTTTCAACCCCTATTTCATCCCTTTAGGGTTAAAATTTTTCAAATTTCCTTCTTAGTGGATGTCCAGAATATGAAAATAAACATCTGCCCAAATTTCACGTTTCTACCATCATCGGTTACGGCTCTGCGTGCGTCTTACCTCAGTCAGTCAGCACAAGTCCTTTTATATATATAGATAAAAGAAAACCGCCGCTCACAGTGGGGTTGGCAGAGAATTCCGGAGACATTTCGTGTTGAGTGACACCAGAGCGAAGAAATGAAAATATACATTTAAATAAATATTAAAATTTTTATTTTCTGGAGATCGAACCCACAGCTAGTAACATTTATAGTCACTCACTTGTACTCCTAAATATTATTCTGCACTTAGGACAGAAAAATACTTTTTTAGAAAACCTATAAAACTTTAAAGTAGCAGGATTCTCATTTCCAAGAAGGAGCAGATAAATTTCATAACTTTTAATACCATCATGAAAGTTGACAATTAAAAATAGTGATGTGGTGACAATAATAATATCTCTTCAGATTATGTAAAAATAATCTCCTTTATAATAAAAACTAGCGGACCCGGACGCGGCTTCGCCCGCTTGAACTATACGAATGCTTATTAGATATATTTATAAAATTGTTTTTGAAAATATCTAACTAATTTAAATGAAAAAAATATAAGTAAACGTAATCATATTAAAATATTAATAAAAAAAACTAAACAAAACCAGCTACATTATTAATATCATCAAAGTAAAATAAATATTTAAAAGAATTAAAATTAAATGTGCTGTGCTATGTTTTTGCAAGTGCATTTTATTTACTTAATACTCAAATACAATAAAAAAAATATTATATTTTTTGGCTCTGGCTGTCTTTCTATTTCCCCGAGCTAATGTCCAGAATAACTGAACTGATTTTTATTGGACTGTCAGTGATCGATTTTACTGATTTACCCGGAAATAATCTTTTTACTCGTTTTCCTTGCGCGCGTACATAGATACTAATTGAAATAACTAAAGTCCTTTCTACATTAAATATGATAAGTTTTGCGAGCAATATCAAATAAAATCCCAAAAAACTAAAACTATAATTTATTAAGTGTATAACAACGATATAGATAACCATTCAACCGAGATGAAATAAGCAACAATTCTTTCCTTAAATAATAAATAATTAAATAATATTATGCCGAAGACGCGCAGAGCCGCAACTTACACCACACCAAGAAATTTATGAAAATCTAACTAATCTACTACTCCAATAAGCGAAGAACCAAAGAAAAGTATAAATAAATTATAAACAGCAAATAATTACATAAAAATTAACAGTAGTTCGAAAATGTATGAAAATTTACAAAACCGTCAAAGTTCAAAAGTTCAAAGAGTCATCTGCCCGTTCGCGTCGGTCATACTATACCGCTCGTAGGCTAGGTCATTTCGAATCAGTGACATCTCCTTAATTGTTTATTAGAATGTTGTACAATAAACTATAATTTCAATCTAGATGAAATGCTAAAAGTGACTATTACATTCATTTTCATAAGGATCAATATCAAATTATAGAAAATACATACAACAAAAACTCGATAAATATAATGTAAATTAATTAAAATGGTAATTTTGCTCAACCTTCAGAGATAAACATTTTTCACGGATTTTTTTAAACATTATTTAAAGAATAATATTTTTGTTAAACATTTTGTTTTTATGTATCTCATAAGGTTGTGACAGCGTACGCCATGTATGCGTTAAGCAAGCTCATTTTGGGTGACATTTTCTTATAACAACAAACTGCAAACCGTTGCTTAGCAACGGTCGGTTGTTATTAAGATGACAGAATAAATTGCCTGTCAAACTAAAAAGTATTTTAATATATTAATATATATCGACAATATTACAAATATGAGAAAAAAAAGTAACCTATGTTCATCCGAAGACCCTCAAGTATCTCTATATGAGTATTTTATCCCAATTAAATTAGCGGTTTGACCCTGATTGCGTAAAAGACAGACAGACAGACAGAGTTACTTTCGAATTTATAATATAGGTATGGATTGAATCCGTTCTCTACTTTCCATCTATTATTGCAACATTGTGTGTTTCTTAATACCATTATATTTATTACTAAATGCACTATCATTATATATTGATATGCCCATTTCAAAATTAAAATTGATTCATTTGTTTAGTCGATATAACTAATTCATTTACATATCATTCAAACGAATGAACTTTGCCATATAATGCGCTTTTAATTGAAAGAGCTCAAAAGAATTGAAGTGAGGCCAGTCGTTGCGCAGGGTCACAAAGTGTGATTGTAAGCACTTTTGGTTGTGGGTTCGATCCACACTCGAAGAAATGAATATACTCGTATTTAAGTTTGAGTTCCGCCACCCAACATGCAATGCCTTCAGGTCTCGGCGGAAAGCGGGGAACGGAGTGTCTTAGCACAAGGTTCCCTCTGCCTACTCTCATCTGTGCGGGATATAGCGTGAAGTGGATTTTACAAAATACGGATCAAATTATAAAAAAGAGTTAAAAAAATAGTCAGTAGAGGCCAGTCGTAGCGCAGAGGCACAAGGTGGGACTGTAAATTCGACTGGTTGTGGGTTCGATCTCCACTCGAGGAAATGGAATATTTATGTACATTTACATTTTCATTTCTTCGCTCTGTTGTCGAGGCAAAGCGCGGCGTTGGAGTTCCACCACTCGACACGCTATTCCTCCAGAACTTCTTAACACTAAGTTCTTTCTGCCTGCGTTGTGCGGGATACAGCGTGAAGATGATTTTTTGATTTTTTTTTACTTAAAAAATATAAGAAAAAAGTAGTCGCATAATTAAACATACAAAATTTAATGAAATAGACAATTTATTTTTACTTTGTTTAGCTGAAAGATATTTCCTTAAAAATTTGGAAACTTTCCAATTTTAAAATAAAATCATATAAAATAGTAATATGTTTTTAAAATATTTATTATATCCCGCATATAGCTCCTGCAATATGGTAGGCAAAGGGAGCCTACTATTCAGACGTTAGACATTTCGTCCCCCGCATTCCCAATTTTCGAAACATTGCGTGCTTAGAGGTGGAATCCGCCGAAATTAAATCGCCAACATTGACATATTTATAATCTCTCTCTCTATTTCTCTTTTTTCCGCATCTGTGCCACGACGACACCAACAAATTATAACAACAAACAATAAAAAACTTAAATGTACCTATATATTTTACAAATCTCTATGGTGTTCGTATGATCAAAAGCTTCTTAAGTGAACCAAACTAATAAACGCTAAGTGTTACTAAAGTTGTTCATAAAATATTGCATATATCCATTATACTCGGTACTGTTGTTCATTTACAATGGTCTGCTTTGTGGAACAATAATAACTATTACGATTTCACGTCAATTAAAATATATGAACATAATTATGGCTCCTTGTTTGAATATTATTGTACTAATTTATTGTAATAAGGTCGGAGCAAAAGTATTTTCATATTGTTTATATAAAGGAAAATATTATTATATTTTTTTGGTATAATTTTTTATTTATTTATAATATTATATGTATGTGCTGTTTTGATCGATGACTTATTGCTGTCTTATCAGTGGTGCTATGATCCTATTCCTGTAGAAATTTTGAGATTTTTGATCAAAAAAATCTGAAAAGTAGAGTTTACAGTGTTCTTTGAGGTTAGCTTTATGCTTCCTAAAGAATTCTGCAAAGACCGAAACAGGTGGAAATCTGATGGAGCAAGGTCAGGGCTATACGGAGGATGCATCAACACATCCCAGCCATGCTCTCTCAATTTTTGCTGCGTTGCTATAGATGAGTGCGGTCTGGCGTTGTCATGATGGAAAACCACACCCTTCCTTTTCACCAGCTCCGGCCGGTTTTTCTCAATAGCGTTTTTTAACGTCATCAGTTGCTGACTGTAGAGGTCAGAATCGATAGTTTTACCCGGTGTAAAAGCTCATAGTTGACGATTTCTTTCCAATCCCACTATAAACATAACATCACTTTGTTCCGAGTCAGACTGGGCTTTGTTGCGGTCTGTGGAGCTTGTTCATGCTTCGACTATGATCTTTTTCGCATATTCTTATTGTAAATCACCTATTTTTCATCGCTCGTAACTAACTGTTTAAGAAATGGTTCGGAATTGTTACGTTTCAACAAAGAATCGCAAATGAAACACTTTGCATTAGGTTTCTCTCAGTGAGATCATGTAGTAATCAAATGACAATTTTTTTCTTGTACCCAGACGTAGTAAATGACGTTAAACTGTTCTATGATCAACATCTACTTCCTCAGCAATGTCGTAGGTACTAATACGTCGATCTTGCGCCACTTTCTCAAAGATGGCACTTATTTTATCTGTGACACGGCGTCCAGAGGGAACCTCATTTTTCACACTAAAATTAAAAACAATTAAAAATGGCGGCAACTAATTTTTTTTTTTAATTTATTGGAGCTTCAGAATGTCAAATTTAATGGTATTAAAACCCAGCCAGTTAGTTACATTCAGTACAGCCAAAGAGGTTTGATTACTAGTAATACATTCAAAATACGAAAATACTTTTGCCCCGACCTATTATATATTTTGTATAGTTACCATAGTTTTCTTCTTGTTTCAAATGTTTAATTGTGCTTCTGTATAATTGATTTAAAAAAAAGTCCCATTGAATTTCTTGCGCCGGTTTTTCTCAGGTTAACTTTAATGAACTGGTGGTAAATTATTTGACGTTCAAAAAATGAAGCAGCTTCTTATTTTGAATAAAATTCTTTGACTTTGACTTGCTTTAACTTCACTCTGTATCCCATTTATAGCAAGGACAATGGAACTAAGATTGTTCCCACTCTGGGGAATGAACTTCACGAAATGAATTTCTCGTTCTTGCAAGTAGATCAAACGCGGCGTCGAGTTATACCACGCACCACTCCACGTTTCTAATATTGGGCGGTGTTTGGGCACGGAGTGTCTTATCACTAAGTTATCTCTGCCGATCCTGGTATATGCAGGATACAGCGTGAAGAAAAAAAACTTATTAACATGAACTGTTTATCTACAGAAATTAAACCAATTTACTTTCAATTCACAAGAGATATTTTTTTAACATTTTTATATATTATAATAAGTATTATTCCACATTTAGGAAACGTTTTTATACGTTTTCTAAATAAGAAGGTATTTTGTTTTATGAAGCAGAAATTAACCCCGTATGCTTTTTAACGAGACCTGATGATCCTGTATTCCGATAATATGCTGCTTATAAATATTTTTTTATCAGCTTCACGCTGTATGAAGCATACATCAGGGTAGGTAGAAGGAAGTGGTGTTAGACACTTCATTCCCCACTTTCCGTCAATTTATTTGAGGCATTGCGCGTTGAGTGGCGGAACTCAACGCTGGGCTTTTGCCTAAGTGCCAGTGCGAAGAAATGAAAATATTAATAAATACTAATTCATTCCCTCGAGTGAGGATCGAACCCAGTCACACCCTTGCGCCCCTGTGCCACGAGGGCCTCAAATATAATAAGTATTATGCATATAAAAAATATATATACATTAATATGTAAACAAGCATGTCATTACATAGATATATAAATAAAATTGAAATGTTTGTCTGTGATTTCAAAATAACTGTGTTTTTGTAAGTGCATACAGTCATTTACCCGATACTTAAAAATTTATAAAAAATTCTTTTCATCCGGTCTTTCTGTTATCCGCACTAATCTTTGTAACAACCGATTTTTATGAATCTTTCACCAATAGATACAGAAAGTTGTGGAAGTGGAAAAACTTTTTATCCCGGATTTCCCACGGGATAGGATTTTACTGTTATTATTGCGAGCAAAATCACATTTAAATTATATTAAATAAAAATAAAGCGGGCGAAGCCGCACGGGTTCCTCTAGTTATAAACATATTCACTAAGTAAAAGCTTTCGTCAATCAAAATATAAGGTTAGCTTCTAAAATATTATATCAGCCAAATGCTGAGCCATTATTTATGTGACCCTCCTAATTCGCGTGTTATAACGCTATGCTTAGGGAGCGGCTAGGACTATCGATTTTGAATGTTTTATTCGAAATTTCCTGGAATTCCCTACTTTTTGTATGAAATAAATCTATTATTTCATACAAAAAGTAAGGAAGTGGTGACGTCTTTTTTGTATTAGTAATATAATAGAATATTCATATTCTCAGTAAGTTATTAAAACGGAATTACTTTTTCTTTCCCGCAAATAGCCATTGAATTCTTAAGAAATTGAGTGTTAAGTGGTAGAACTAAATGCTTTTGCATCGTTACCAGAAGGAGGTAATGAAAATATTAAAGATTAATTCCCCCATGTGGGAATCGAACCCATTACCGTCGCGTTTACAGTCGCACGCTGATGCGCCACAATGATCATGTGTTTAAAAAAAATTACAAGCAAAAAAAATACATAGTAAACTAGAAAAGTAGAAAGACTGAGACAAGATAATATGAAACTTAATAATTTCTACTCATAATATTGAAATAATGGATTTCAGAGTCATTTTATTCTCTATCCACAGAGATGTAAATGTGTAGTCAACATATTATATTTGGAATGTTCAGTGTTTACGACGCTATTGAGGCAGGTTAGAACTGACTGACTCGGAATACTTGACGGTTGTGAGTTCAATTCAATATAGCATTTATCATTGTGGTGTAGTGGAGCAAGCTGTGACTGTCAGTGGTGATTGCTAGTTCAACCTCCACCTGGGGGAATTATTATATGGAAAATAATTATATTTTCTCTTAGACAAAGCGTGACGATGGGGTTTCTTAACAATATTAAATGCTTTTGATTATGAATTGTCTCTCAAATTTAATGGAAAGTGGGGAGCTAAGAATGTTAACACTTGGTTCCCTCGGCTAAACCTGCAATATGGTAAAAACCTATAATAAATAGATATAATAAAAAGTGAATATTATTCTTTATAATATTAACAAATATCATATAGATGTTTAGACGAATTCCAGGTGGACAAAACACAATATTAGACTCCTTACAAAAGGAATTTGTTGAAAATAAAGTGACAAATGAATTATTTACAATGTCACTGTCACTGTAGTCACTTTTGTCCTACACATAAGGAACTACATAATTTGATAATTTCGAGAAAAACTAGCTTCTATTGTCATATGTTTAGCAACTAAGTTCCATTATCCACTTACAATTTTAAAACTCAAATAGAACTCAATTTTTTTAAGATTTTTTTTTTACTTAATTATTTAGCTAGGCCCTAGGATTATTCCTACGATACGCGATACGCAAAAAATATATATTATATATTTTCTTATTCTTAGTTGATTTCAATTACGCGGGCCCTAACTTCGTCTGAGTGTTAATTAATTTCTTTCATAGTATAATACCCAAGACTAGTAGCGAAAAGTCAGTTTCTGTGTGTACATGCGGTGATTGTGGGTTTAAAGCTACAGTTGATTATAAAAATATGGGTGACCGGATCCATCAAGGAATATTTTCCGTTACTCAGAAAACCGAAAACATAGATTTCAGATTACGTTCACTTGCAATACAAGAGACGCGCAAAGCTTAAAAATCGAGGCCAGTCGTGGCGCAGCGGCACGAAGTGTGACTGTAAAACCGACTGGTTGTGGGTTCGATCCCCACTCGAGGAGATGAAATATTTACTTAAATTTATATTTCCATTTCTTCGCTCTGGTGTCGAGGCTAAGCGCGGCGTTGAGTTCTGCCACTCAACACGCAATTCCTCCAGAATTCGGCAGAAAGTGGGGAACGGAGGGTCTTAACACTAGGTCCCATCTGCCTACCCTGCTGGGTGCGGGACACAGCGAAGCTGATTTAGGTTGCTTCAAAGTTCAAATGAACAGACACATAAAAATTAGACATAAATTATATAATTCATTTAAACAAGTGAGCCATTCACCGACGTCGCTACTATAATTGTTTTTAATTGAAACGACAATGAGGCCAACATATTATCACGTACTGTGCCCACAGTCTATAAGTGTTTACTGACGTTAGTTGAAGGCGTCGAGCACTTACTACGTCTTTATAGAGAGATTACTTGAAAATATAATCTTAAGCCTCACTCTTAGAAACAAATTAATACATTGTTTTCATTTATTTATTTATTTATTTATTTGCACTTTGTTCTGCATGTTTTAATATTTAAAAAGGAACATTAAAGGAAAACTGAAAAAAAAATATAATTGACGTACAAGAGGCGGTCTTATCGCCTATTAGCGATTTCTTCCAGAGTAGGAGAGGAGTTTCAATATTAGTTAAAGCTAATTTATAAATCTGAGTGTGATAATAAAAAACAAAAAACGTAAAAAAAATGTATTTATTTAATGCTTGTTATTATTACAAATATATGGATTTGAAAACCGAAGAATGAATGACATTTAAAGAAAGAAATAGAATTTGCCAAAAAAAATAACGGTCTAGAAAATATTTTTATATGTGAAGCGACAGTACCATGGGCTGTTGAAGTCTGTCTGGTATTTTTTATTTTAATAATATTTTTTTTTTTAAATTGGTGGAACGACAAACAGAATAAATTAAACGTCTGACTGATTTTAATACGTTTTAGGGCCAGTTTTAGGAAAAATAGATACTTGAGTGAGACAAATAAAAAAAATATAACACATTACTCATTTGTTGTAATATTGACGTAATTACATTTAGCTAAGTATGTCACTATATGCAAGAAATACATTAAAAAATTAAATTTATAAATTATAGAAATTAAAAATTGCGTCCCCTGCAATATTTCATTAGGCATCCCATGAAATGAAATATTAATTTATTATTTCATTTCATTAGAGGCCAGTTCTGGCGAAGAGGTTGTGGATTCGATTCCCACTCGATGAACAGAATTATTTATAATAATATTTTCGTTCTCCCGTTCTGGTAAAGAAATAAAATGTGGCGTTGTTTTCCGCCACTCATTACGCAATGCTTGCAGAATTTGTCGGAAAGGGGGGAACAGAAGTATCTTAATAGAAACAGAATATATTAGCGTTCGGTTTAGAGGTTCCCTGTCCCTACCTAAAAAAAAATAATCAAACCGGTAACCTCCTTCTATAAAAACAGACCTTCAAGCACTAAAATAAAAAAGAAGATTCGCAACGACACTCGTTTAGATAAAATGCTAAGCGACGAGTTATAAATGAAGTAATAAAGCTGATGGAGATCGGATGCTGTAAATAGCCCATTGCTCTATTTCGGTGTTAAGGTGCGGTCTCGTTATATTATGACCGGCACTCAATTTTCTATGTCGCAATAAATTATTGTAAATTTTCTATAAAAAATAGTTCAATTTGCCAATATATTTATAGTTTTATTTGGCAATTTTTTTATATTTTGTATATACATATACTATACACAATACAATAGCGAAAACTGTAGTTAAATCGGTGTAGGTGTAGTTAATCGGAAATGAGAACCTGGTGATAGAGTAAGAAAAGATAGATCTCAGTTAACCTTCTAGGCTTCTAGGGTATCATTTTGATATTAATGGATGAAGTTGCTAATTAAATCATAAAGACTATTTCAGATAACAGAACGAAAGAGATATTCATACATACATATATACCAATTAGTGGCTACGTTCCTTTTTTTTACTTCTAGCTGCCCGTGCATATCAGGGTAGACAGAAAGAACACGGGAACCTAGTGTAAAGACACTCCGTTCCTATTAAGACACTGCCGATCTCCACTGATGGTGTAGTGTTCATATATCGTTTATCATAAAAAAATCAACTTCACGCTGTATTCCGCACAGCAGCACGCACACAGCAGGGTAGGCAGAGGGAACCTAGTGTTAAAACACTTCATTCCCCACTTTCTGGCGAATTCTAGTGGCATTGCCTGCTGAGTGTCGGAACTCAACGCCGCGCTTAGCCTTGACACCAGAGCGAAGAAATGGAAATATAAATTTAATTAAATATTTCATCGGTGTGCAGGAAACTAATAAAAAAATATAGTTTTTGGTTTTTTAAGTAAAAAAAAAATATAAGTTATGTATGTACTATGGAGTGACATGGTATACATAGGTCATCCACATCAATTTTTATCATTAATTAGTGGCTTTGTGTTATTGCTATAAAGAACCAATTGACGCGTACGAAACACGTTGCCATAGCAACGTCTACGTCAAGTACATTTTAGTGTATGTTATTTCTATTTTATTAATTTAATGTATTTAAAATAATTATCAACAAATTTCATTTTCGTAAAAAGAAGTAAAAAGTTTTGCTTTACATATTAATATATGGAGTAATAAACCTTCTCTTGCCTTAAGTTGTATCTTTTCCATGCTAAATTCGTAAAATATTATTTTCTTTTAATAATATCTGTCTGTTTCAGCTAAACCCGCACGTAAACGACTTCCAGCGTCGCTATGTAACGGAAGTGCGTAGATGCAGTGAAATGGAGCGCAAGTTGCGATGGGTGAGTGGAGAACTACCCGAGCCGCCGCCTCCGCCTAAGCCCTCGCCTAGAGTGTTGACGCCGAGGGAAATTAATATATTGGAGGTAATATTTTATTATTATATAATGAGTGCTGTAACTCAACGCCGCGCTTTGTCTTGTTGCAAGAGCGAGAAAATGAAAATTCATTCTCCCAGGTGGAAATCGAATTCACAACCGGTGTGGCACTACGCCCATCAACACGGAATGTGTCGAAAATTGTTATATAAAATAAAAATGACGATAGAGTCTAAATTGCAATGTAATTATGCAGTACATATATATCTTGCAATTTAATAATAAAAAAATATATTTTTTTAATAAAAAATAGAATTTAACTCACTACATAGAATTTCAGATATCAGTTATGACATAATTATTTGATTGTTCTAGAAATTAAGAAACAACCGACACGAGAATTCCTATTATAATTAATAAAGAACTAAAATATTATTATTAATATTTTCATTAAATCGGTGTATATAATGATTACATTGATGATTTTTTACAGGAAAGAATAGACTACATTGAATCAGAAATCCAAGAAATAACGAAGAACGCCCAAAACTTAAAAACAGATTACCTCGCATTGATTGAACTTAAGATATTAATTGAGAAGACCCAAACCTTCTTCCAAGATCACAGTGCTCATAGAAAGATTTCAGCGTCCGTCCAAGTATACAATAATGACGCTATAGGTCATTTAGGCTTTATAGCCGGTGTGGTGACCACACCAAGAGTGCCTTCGTTCGAAAGAATGTTATGGAGAATATCGCATGGAAATATTTTCTTTAAGCAAGCCCAAATTGATGAACCTCTGAAGGATCCTGTTACGGTTAGTATCATACTATAATATATATTTTTTTAATTTACGCTGTATCCCGCACATAGCAAGGTAGGCAGAGGGAGCCGGGGAAGCTATTTTTAAGACATTTCCGTTCCCCACTTTCCGCCGTACTTCGGAGGCATTGCTTGTTGAGTGGCGGAATTCAACGCCGCACTCTGACTTAACCAGAACGAGGAAATTAAAATATTAACACAACAGTCGCGTTTTCAGTGGCACGCTTGGGACGCTTACACTTTGCATATCATATGATGTATAAACGGCACATAAAAGATTTAACAACGTGTTGATGACAGTATAATGACAATGTTAAAGAGTAATTATGATAAGAACTAGAAAAGTAATACTTTAGTCACTTTCCGCGTCTATGGGGGAAGCAGAGATAAGCCAGTGATAAGATGGTTTTTCCTTCCTTATTTTGTTTGTATAGACACTTTGTATACCTATTTCTAAGAACCACACAAATCTATTACAAAAATATTACTTTGAAATTGATTCGAACCGACAACTATTTGTACACGTTTCAGTATAGGTATCCTTGTAAATATAACAGATTACAAGGAACTGTATAATATAGTAAGGCCGATCGTGGCACAGGGGCACTAGAGTGTGATTTTGAAGCAAGTTTAGAAGTATGATACCCACTCGAGAAAATGAATTATTTCATATTTACATATCCTCGCTCTGGTAACGAGACCAAGCGCGGTGTTGAGTTCCATCACCAAACACACAATGCCGCCAGGATTCGGCGGAAAGTGGACAACGGAAGTACCTTAATGAGCAAAATACAGCGTGAAGCAAAATAAACTAAACGATAGTCAAGTAATCTATAAATGCATATTCACTAACCGTCTTTTAAAAGAGAAAGATGAACTTTTCGAATATTTACTTGTATTTGCATTTTTTTAACTTTACTGTTGTTCTTTTGTTTTTATTGTTGTTCTTTTCTCCTCTCCTCTTATGATAGGTACTACTTGTTAATCCATTAATACTTTTGTTTTATCAGTCGAGTGTGAATCACTGATAACATAAAATAACATACTTTCCTAAAGCGGCCTACTTAAAGGCTTAGGACAATGGCATCCTTTTCATTATTTATCGTCCAGTAGTTTTGTATTGACGATATCAATGATATTACTGTTTATTGCTCTTTAGTTTGCATTTTTAGGTGTTCGTGGCGCAGTGGCACTAGCGTATAGCTATAATCACGACGACTGTGGGCTCTATTCCCAGTCATGGAATAGAATATTTAATATTTTCATTTCCTAGCTCTGAAAATGAAGTTGCTCAAAACGTAATGTTTCAGCAATTTTCGGGGAAAGTGGGAAGCGGAAGTGTCATAATTAGGAACGGAGAACTTTACATTAGGTTCCTACGTTCCTTTTGCCTGTAAATATGACAATTGTAGGTTCGATCCCCACTCAAGGGAATGATTATATTTAATTAACTTAATTATTATACAGGCAAAAATAATTAAAAAATTAAGGTTGCTGGTAAATATTATCTATACAGAATTTCTAAGTCAGAATCCCTCTGCTTACCCTGCTATATGCGAGATAAAACATGACATTTAAAAAAAGGTTTATTGTACTAGGTGAAAGGTATGAAATTGTAAGTTTAATAAAAATTCTAGAAATTAACAACACGTTATAATAATGTAAAGACCTAGGTAAACGAGCTACGGTAAATGGCACTAGGTCGTTGACTCAGATTTTTTATTGATTTTCTTGGTTTCCACGAAGGTTTTACATTTTATTGATAACATATAAAATCGTTCTTTATTTTTTATTTTTATGTCTTCACGCTTTTTCCCGGACATAGAAGAATAGGCAGATGGAACCCGGAGACCAAGTGTTAAGACACTCTTTTCCCATTGAGACCCTTCCGTTTCCCACTTTCCCTTGAATTCTGGAGTTATTGCGTATTGAGTGCCAGAACTCAACGTCGCGCTTTGCCTTGTTACTAGAACAAAAATAATAATATTTGATTTCCTCGAATGGGAATCGAACCCACAACCCGTCGCCTTTACAGTCGCATGCCTGTTCTCCCGCGCCACAACTGGCCGCAACTCCTACTTTATAACCTAAAATATACGTAATATTTATAAACTGCTCTCAAGTTTTCTTTTTTAATTTTCCTTTATAAATTATATATCTATGAATGAAAGTTGCATCTCAAGATCGATGTCAGACTTGAGAGCGATTTATAAATATGGGCCCAAATTTGTCTATATGTTGTTTCACAATCTCCTTTATCTTTCAATGAAAGTCCTATAAAATATAAAAATAACTTCAACCGCTCTGGATATTAGCTCAGACAAACAAAAAAAACAGACAAATAAAAAATTGTTACTTTGCTGTGTTTTAGTATCGTGTAAATAACTAATTGTACTTAAAAAGAAACAGTAATTTGAAAATCACTGACAGACACTTCGATTTTATTTATAAGAGTAGTTCTATAGCGTCTATCAGTACGATTGTCGGTTCGATTCTCACTCGTGGGAATTAATTGATCATAATAAATAAATATATATATTCTAGTCGTAGCGCAGGGGCACAAAGTGTGACTGTAAAATCGACTGGTTGTGGGTTCGATCCCCACTCGGGGAAATGAAATATTTATTTACATTTATATTTTCATTTTTTCGGTCTGGTATCGAGGCAAAGCGCGGCGTTGAGTTCTGTCACTCAACACGCAATGCCTCCAAAACTCGGCGGAAAGTGAAGACGGAGACGGAGTGTCTTAACACTAGGTGCCTTCTGCCTACCCTGCTATGTGCGGGATACAGCGTGAAGCCGATTTGATTTTATATATTTTCTTTTTTTCAGGGGCATGAACTTCAAAAGACAGTGTTTGTTGTGTTCTTTCACGGCGAGCAAATAAAATTAAGAGTGAAAAAAGTTTGCCACGGCTTCCAAGCAACGTTGTACCCCTGTCCTGCTACGTACAAAGAACAACAGGACATGTTGGCTGGCATCGAAACAAGGATAAAGGATCTAGAAATGGTAAAGTAGAAACCAACACTTTTAGCTGTAGGTTCAAATCCTACTCGGATAATTAATTGTTTTCATTTCCTCGGTCCGATGACAAGACAAATTAAGGTATTTATTCCAAATCTGAACATATTTTGAAAGTGTATATCAAATGAACCGAATGAATGTTGCAATTTTATAATATTTTATAGAAAAAATCCTATAATGTTTATAAATTCAAGTGTGTAGTATGAAACTAATATATTTCCAAATAATTAATGACTATCATTGGACAAATCAATAATATGAATGTTATAATATTATAGATAAGAAGAAAAGAGCTTTACTCTTGACACGGATATATAGGTTTATATTTATCTCGCGATAACAAAAGTCAGAAATGTTGCCACGAGGGTACTACAAAGTAGAAATTTCTTAAGTAGTCTATTTATCTTGAAAACAATTGTTGGAAAACTAGAACAAGAAATTAGCTACTAAATTTAGTTTTTTTTTAATTTTTTTATTCTTATTATTCGAGGCCATCGAGAGTCGTAGCGCATAGTCACAACCGTGAAACTGTAAACGCGACATACGATTGTATACGAGCTTAAGCGCAGCGTTGAGTTCCGCCACTCAACACGCAATGCCTCTAGAATTCGGAGGAAAGCAAGGGACGGAAGTGTCTTAACATTAGGCCCCCAGGTTCCCAGCTTGAAGCTAAAATGTTTCCGCCTAGAGCCTAGGCCTTAAAAAAATAACTTATATCAATCAACACATTCTCTAGGTGTTAGAACAAACCGAGAACCATCGCAGGCTCGTCCTAACTAACATCGCGAGGGACATCAGCACCTGGATGGTGGCCGTGCGCAAAGAAAAGGCGATATACCACACTCTAAACATGTTCAGTATGGACATAGTGAAGAAGTGTCTGATAGCTGAGTGCTGGGTTCCTAGGAAGGATTTACATATATTGCAGAAGGCTTTGGATAATGGCGTGGTGAGTTAGAATATAAAATATTTTAAATATATAATTACATAATAAGAATTTGTATTGAAACTATTGATTTTTTTCTCGCTAAAATAGTTTATAGAGGCTAGTAGCAGCGTAAGGACACAAGCCTGTTTACACGACAAGTTGTGGGGATCGAGCCCACAATTTGTCGTGTAAAACTCATTCTCTTTCTCACTCGTGGAAATGAACTATATTTTCTCACTCTGTTAACGAGACCAAGCGTGGCGTTCAGTTCCACCACTCAACTCACAATGCCTCTTAAATTCGGCGGCAAGTGAGGTTAGAAGTGTCATTGGAACCGAGTATCTTAACCCTAGGTTCCATCTGCCTACCCTGCTATGATTGGGGTCCAGTATGAGCTAAAATGCTATGGTGGGCTCCACTACTCAGAACACAATATGTTTAAATTTCTGTAATTTTACACAACTAATGAATAAAAAAATATTATAAAACTGAGGGACCGTTACACTGCACCCGTGGCAAAGTGCGGCGTTGAGATTTGGAACGAAGTGTCTTAACACAAGGTTCCCAAAAAAAAGTAAAATTTATCATCTCTATATTGTGTTTCAGCTTTATATGATCCGAAATATATAATTATGTAATTTTTTTTTTCTTTTCAGAAAGCCTCAGGTAGTCCAATCCCCTCAATCCTGCACCACGTGCCCACATTGGAGACTCCTCCGACCTTCAACAGAGTAAACAAGTTCACGCGCGGCTTCCAAACATTAATTGATTCCTATGGAATCGCTAGTTATAGAGAAGTTAATCCTGGTACTTAACTTTTTTTTACTATAATATAATATATTGAAAAAAATGAAGGTTATTAACTTATTAAGCTTCTAAATGACTTTTTTGCGACGCTATCGATAATGTCCGAATATAAGCAATAGTTGTAGAATCCGAAGCATGTTAATATTTTTACTTCATGCTGCATATCAGGATAGACAAAATGAGAACCTAGTTTTAGGACACTCCGTACCCATTAAGACATTTAAGTTCCCGTCTTTCCACCGATGTCTGGAGGCATTGCGTATTGAATGTTACTTGAAAGGAAGCTATCACTGTTTAAATTATTTTTATTACCCTTAACGGAACAAAATGGAATAAAATCTGCTTACGAAATGCAAGACAAAAGATAGCTTCACTATGACTCAGGAAAATATTAATGTTATTAAATTGTTAATATTATATCGTGGCTATTCAACATAATATCAACAGTGTTATTCAGCATAAAGCTACAGTGACCACTCGCTTCGCTAAATATTTTTTTAATTAACTTAGGCCAATTAAAATAATTGGTGAGAGCTAATTAACATGGATATCTGTGTTCTCAGAGGGAATCTAGATAAATCATGAAGTAAAAGAAATATAAAAATATACATATATACCTTCCCATTAAAATTTGAACCTACAACCATCATGCTTATACAAACACCCTACCTAACTAAACAGGTAGATTATTTCCATAGATATATTACAAATATTTTAATTTTGATTGTTTTTCAGCGTTATACACTATAATAACATTCCCATTCCTGTTCGCGGTGATGTTCGGTGACGTCGGCCACGGGATCATCATGACCGCTTTCGCGGCCATCTTGGTTATATACGAAAAGACATTATCAAAGAAGAAAATTGATAACGAAATATGGAACATATTCTTCGGAGGACGCTATATTATACTTCTAATGGGAATATTTTCTATGTACACTGGTTTAATATATAACGATATGTTTTCGAAGTCCTTAAACATATTTGGAAGTAGTTGGAAGAATCCGTATGATTATAACACTCTGATGAATACAACGTCGTTTTTTAGTTTGGACCCGAAAGACGCTTATACTAAAACGGCGTACCCTTTTGGTATTGATCCTGTTTGGCAGGTTAGTATATTTTATCTTTTTTAATATACCTTGGTATGCCGGTCGTGGCGTAGGGGCAGGTCACAAATGTTATTTAAGAGCGGGTTCAAATCCCACTACGTTCAAAATTTTGTAAAATTATTAAATTATTTTTTTTAAAATAAAAAAATATATCTTACAAATGTTATACTCAGCACTCAACACGCAATGTCTCCAGAATTCGGCAGAAAGTGGGGAACGGAGTGTCTTGATACTGACATTTGTGGGTTCGATCCCCACTCGGGGATTGAATTATTATTTATTAACATTTTTATTTCTTCGCTCTGGTACCAAGGCAAAACCGCGTAATTAAGTGCCGCAACTCAACACGCAATGTCCTGAATATTTTCGCCGGAAAGTTGGGAACGGAATTAACTTAACACTAGGTTCCCTCTGCCTGCCCTGCTTAATACGGGATACAGCGTGAAGCGTGATTTTTTAAATTATTTATTTATGTTAACGTACATTTCTTTTTCAGTTCGCATCAAACAATATAATATTCCTGAACTCGTTCAAGATGAAGCTGTCTATAATATTCGGCGTAATTCACATGGCGTTCGGTGTGACATTGAGTGTGGTAAACTTCAAGTAATTACTGTATTCAACAAGTTACTTATAGCATAATCTTCTTTAAAAATCTAATAAAATCAAAATCTTCTTTAAATATTGGTTAAAGATATTAGGGGGATTTTAATAAACGTTGTAATTGATTTTTTACAAACTCCCGACGGAAAAAGCTCTAATAAATTAACAAACAACTAGAAAATGGCTGATCATATTTCAAACAACTGAACATATTATTTTTGAGTTAAGCACATTTTTGATTAAGTCACCTTTGAAAACTATTAAATCGATTTATTTATCCATTTGGGAGCTACGATGCCACAGACAGACAGATATGCACACGCACCCATACAACCACCTACCTATACACCCATACACCCACACCTCTGTTATGTAAACTATAAAATTAAATAATAAAGAAATTATAAAATTTATCTAACAAACACACCTATCGTAGTGACCAGTGACCTATCCAAAGCTACATTTTGTTAAATTAGAAATTATAGATATTATTTGTATGTATGTTAATATTTTAAATTAAATCATTTTTTTTAATATGTATATATGATATCATAGGATTAAAAACCGGAAATATTCAATACGCTTGTACTAATCGGATGAATAGGAATTAAACTTACTACCTGTAACATGAAAAGCAGAAATATAACAGTCCAATAATATTTATCTATTATTATTTTTTGGAGAATCAATAATTATTGTTTGTGTATTAGAAGGGAACGGAGTGTCCTAACAGTAGGTTCCCTCTATTTACCCTGCTGATGGTTTTTTTTTAATTATTGTCATTTGGTATGTTTCAGTTTTTTCAAGAAGCCCGAGATGATCATATTACAGTACATCCCACAGATTTTGTTCTTGCTTCTTTTGTTCTGGTATTTATGTATACTGATGATTATAAAGTGGATCATGTATTCTGCAGAAGCAACAGGTGAGGTTGCTTCAGAAAGAAAATCTTTCATTTAAATAGAGGCTTCCATTTAAATAAAAAAAAATTATAATTTAATGATTTTTTAAATATTCACAATGAGAGCAAGCAAGGACACAAAGTGAGACTGTAAACGAGACAATTTGTTTGTTCGATTACCATTCGACGAAATAGAATATTTACTATTTTAATTTTCCTCTTACTAACTCAACACACATGCATCCTAAACTTATTGGACCTGTAACCCGATTACATCGGGTACGTAATTCTTTTATGGGACAATGTGTACGCTTTTACAATAGGATCCCAGAAAACGTCCGAGAATGTTCTATATCACAATTTAAAAGAGTTGTGAAAAGACGTTTGTGTGTTAAAGGTTATTACCAAATTAATGATTATATAAATGATAACACGCCTTGGGAATGAAATGCTCGCTCCAGTCTATTTCAAAGTATCATTGTCAGAAACGCCGAATTGTGATTTTGTATAATTAATTTTAAAAAAATAAGTCCCGCCTCGTTTCTTGCGCCGGTTCTTCTCAGGTCTGAGGCATTAATTTTAGTGAACTGGTGGTAAATTATTTGACGTTCAAAAAATGAAGCATGTAACTTCTTACTTTGAATAAAATTATTTGACTTTGACTTTGACTTTATTTGACATTGACTTTGACCTAGGTTCCTTCTGCCTACCCTACTGTGTGCAGGATACAGCGTTAAGCTGATTTAATTTTTTATTTTCCTCGCTCTGTTGTGTTTCGCCAGTCAACACGCAATGCCTTTAGAGTTTGGCGGTAAATGAGGAATGAAGTGTCTTAACACTAAGTTCCCTCTGCCTACCCCGTTATGTGCGGTATACAGCGTGAAGCTGATTTTAATTTGATATAATCAAAACATTACTTTTCAGATGAATCCCTGGGTACATATTGTGCACCATCCGTCCTGATCATCTTCATTAATATGATGTTAATGAAGGAGTCCGTGGCCAAGGAACCTTGTCGGCCATTTATGTTCGACGGACAAGAAGCTATACAAAAGACTTTCCTAGGCATCGCCTTTCTGTGTATACCTATCATGTTGTTTGGCAAACCGGTGTATCAAATGATGATGGATAAGAAACGTAGGGTATGTATTTTATTTTTCTTTTATTAGTTAACTAGCTTTTGATGAGGCCATTATGGCGTCGGGGTACAAGCGTAAACGCGACGGTTGTGGATTCGATTCCCACTCGGAGAATATAATGGTGGGTATTTTTTTTCTTCGCTCTGGTAACCAGGCAAAGCGCGGCGTTCAGTTCCGCCACTCAACAAGCAATACCTCAAGAATTCGGTGGAAAATGAGGAACAGAGTGTCTTAACACTAGGTTCGCACATTCCATCTGTCTATCTCGCTATGTGTGGGATACAGCATGAAACCATTTTATTTTTCAGAGATATACTCGAGGTGTGGAAAGCGGAGAAGTGTCAAAACAGGATCCCAACGATAGTGGTATGGGCGAAGTGTTGATCACTCAAGCTATTCACACCATAGAGTACGTGCTGGGAGCTGTTTCTCACACCGCCTCCTATCTACGTTTGTGGGCCTTGTCTTTGGCTCATGCTCGTAAGTATAAAATAAACTATTTTATTAGCTTCACCTTGCAGCCCATGTATAGTAGGATAGGCAGAGGGACCCTAGGAACCTAGTGTTATGATGCTCCGTTACCATTATGACCTTCCGCTACCACCGCCTGAATTCGATATATCACGTATTAAGGGGCGCAACTTAGCGAGGAAATAAACATTATTTTAATATAATCACGAATACGCGCTGTATTCAAATATAATTAGTTTTACTATTTAACAATTTATCGAAGACGTAAATAGTTCTGATTTCTTAAAGTTAAATAAATCAAAATCAAATCAGTTTTTTTAGAAGCCTTTTTAAATTAACTTCTATAAATTAACTCTATTTATTTTTTTTTTCTCTGTTTTCCCCAGAACTATCAGCAGTATTATGGCAGCGTTTATTAACGATGGGTCTTAGTGGTGGTTCTGCCGTAAACGCCATAGTATTATATGTAATATTTGCTGTTTGGGCGTTCTTCACGCTTGCCATATTGGTACTGATGGAAGGATTATCAGCTTTCTTACACACGTTGAGATTGCATTGGTGTGTATTTTTTTAATGTAAAATCTTTTTAAGAAATTTATATCTTAGGCGCAGAAGCATAAACGTTTAAGTGTGAACGCGATGGTTGTGGGTTCGATTTCCACACGAGGAATATAACGGCGGAATTTTTTTTTTTGAGTTCCACCACTCAACACACAGTTCCTCAATAATTCTAACTTTAAGTACTTTCCATATTATGTCAATGAAAATGAGCGAGAAAATTATTTAAATATATTCGTATAGATATAACTGTAGAAATTGGTTGTGACTTTATATTCCATTTACTTATACTCCAGAAAATTATTTTTCTTTTAATAGAATAGTTGAAAAAAAATATATATCTAATTTTTCGATACGATTACAGGGTGGAATTCATGAGTAAATTCTACGAAGGTCATGGATATGCCTTTCTGCCATTCTCTTTCGCTGTCATCTTGGAGGCTGACGAAGAAGAAATTAAGGCGAAACCGAACGGCGGACCACCCGAGTGACATTTCATGATGGAACATTTACCTTGTAATTATGAAAACTGCTTGGAAGTGAGACGAATCTGGCATACGGATACTTTTGAAAAGATTTAGCAGTTTTCGGTTATATTTTGTTATTTAAGGCAAGTGAGTCCGATGTGTTCATAATGTTTTCAGTTATGTTTTGGCTGGTGAATGAGATAGCTGTTAAATATGTAATGTACATAAGATTATTTAAAAAAAAATGATATAATACATATATTTACTATAAACGGACTGTTGTAATACCAATAATCACGTTTCCTTGTTCCGCTTAAACTGAATATACTCGTCATATCCTGAAATGGACGAAATATGAAATATAATAATTATGATGACTATTTTAAATCAAAATGTAAACATTTTGCGTAACCTGGCACCTTATAATGTATACACTATGACATTATTCTTTATTTATCTATGCTTATTTATATATTATAATTTATATTGTATGGAAATATATGCCTAACCCTTACAACTCTTACTTTTGTATTGGAGATATTTGAAATTTAGCATTATTTAAAAAAAATAAAAGTTATCTAAATATAGATACAAGTCTAGGTTATACCATTTGTAGGCATTAACGAAGCTGCCTTAAATTTGTGCTTTACCTTTGAAAATTAGTGCCTTTTTAATATTGTGTCTAAGTACCTATAAAACACATACTATTGTATAATAAACTATACTTTTAAAATATTAGTTATTAACTATATTAAAATTTCGCAGTGTATTGCAATGTATGTATATAAGTTAGGATGGGCCAAAAAAACCTTTTTTCTTTTATCCTGGCTTTGTGACAATATTATTCAGAATATCTTAAAAATATTTAGAACAGGTCATATTTTTAATATTTAGAGAAGTCTCATTAGGAATTTTCGATTTTTCATATAAATAGAAAAATAAACAGCGGAAAATTATTATTTTTTATTTGGAATTAAATTGCGTTTTAATAAATATTGTAATAAAAACATATCTTTGTAGGAAATGAAAAGAACTACAAAAAGCCAAGTTTTTGCTAAGTTGACTCGAGAAAAACATTTTTTGTCACACCCTATAATGTATATACAATTTAGTCGGCTAGAATGCTTCGAAGAACTATCAATAAAACGGTTTCATATCTTGTACTTGCTTATTTATAAGATATCTAACATATTTTTTTCATAGAAAATAGAGTATAAATGGAAAAAGAACCTAAATAACTTTTGAATGGTTACTGTAATGCTTAATGTCTGAAGTGTATGCTGTATAGTATTTCTAAATTATATCTTAAATATGCTTAATAATTGCTTAATGCAATCAATTAGTGTTTAGTAATTTATTCGGTTTGGCAATGATAGATTTTTGGTAACAAAATATACATACGTCTGCATTCATATATAGCCCCGTTTCCGCATTCCAAAACAAGGTGCTAGTTCTAATCTGGATATTTAATAACAAAAAAATATGTTTTGGAATGACACCTGCGATTTAGTTTGAACGTCTATTAATGCATACAATGGTTATGCGTACCGCTGAGCTTAAATTAACCCATAAGTTAATTCAAGCTCAGAGGTACTTGTATATTAATTAAAAAAGAAAAACCAAACGAATTGAGAACCTCTTCCTTTTTGAAATCGGCTAAAGAGTATTTTTTAACTTCTGCTAAAAAAATATCACGTTAGGTAACGCCATTTAACGATCATTAAAGAAGCTAAAAATTATGAGAAATGCCCAAAGATAAATACTATTTATGTATAAACATTTGCTTGATTTTTTATTTACATCTAATTAAGATATAATTTTTCTTTATTTATTTATAGCCATTAATATATTATTATAAAAAATCTATATTTATTTATTTATAACCAAAGATAATAATTTGCGTTTTATTTGTAAATACAGCCTCTGTGCCTTTTGAATTTAGGAAATTATAAGTATTGAAGTAAGAAAAAATAAAGAATATTTAAAATATTGTAAGTGAATTTTAAATTCTACTTTTTTCTCTAAGCATGTTCTATATTTTGTTATAATCTATGATACAATAGTATAATTTTTTTTTGTAACTTTGCACTTCAATTGGACAAAAGTGCTTTTTATTTATTACAATATGAATAATATCGATATTTATATTCTTCGGACCAATAAATGTGGCCTTTAAAACATATCTTGCTTTAGTAAATGAATATATTTAAAATGACTTTTATTCACTACAATCTTTCGCTAATCAAAAAAACTTTTTTTTTATGGAAAAAGAAAAAGCAAAGGAAGGTACGGGTGTCCTGAGGGTAAGTGATCACTGCACGGGCTTTTTGAAGGTACACAGGTCGTATCAACCTGGAAACACTGCCGAAGATAATCCAGTACATTCCACATTTGCGTGGCGCGTGGAAGGAAGATCCTACGAAACCGCACCGTAGTGGAGTGCCACGTATCGAAACAGTGTGGATAGTACTTGAGTTTGTGACGTTTTTTCAGAACACTACCCTAGTAAATGTAGAAAACGAGCAGCGAAAAGATATATTTACGCAAAGCCAATATGTCAAGCCTTTCCCAGATCACTCGATCCACAAAGATTGGAAAGGCTTTACATTTGGCTTTACAAATGGATTAAGCTGATACAGGTGTGCACCAGATCAGACATGAAATGAGAACAGTTTTCCATATGAGGCCGAACCTCTGCCCTATACAGGGTCAATTGGTGTTTTGGCGTAAAGTACTGTATCGCTCTGCGTGATACTGGTATGTGATATCGTGATGTAATCGTGATACTGATAGTCACTCGAAACGTTAAGTGTTGATAGTGGGCGCGACTATAACAAGGAAACATTACCGAGGGATGCCTCAGCTGAAGACACAAGTTTATTTCCGCACTGGTTTCGATGTTTTCCCGAGAAAGACTTGTGCGGCCGGAGTAAACAGCGTCAACTGTGTTATCATCTGTATAGCAATTAATGCTAGAATCCTCTAACGTGTAATTGATATGAAGAAGAAAAAGCGTAGGCGTCAGCACGCAACCTTGGGGAATACCAGCGTTCACGAGCATGTATTCGGAGCAAAAACTGTCGACTGAGACCTTCATGTTGCGCCCAGTGAGAAAGCTGGCGGTCCACTTGCACAAATTCTCGATCAAAATCAAAATAATAAATATTTTTATTATTTTGATTGAATTGTATAATGTAAAATTTTATTTAAATGTAGCTATCAATCCGTAAATCAAATATCTCAGAATCCGATTGGGAGAAAAAAAAACTTTGTTATGATGTAAATTTATTTGTTATATCATTAAAAATCAATCGAGTAGGTACATTTTTATTATTAAAGATTTTGCTAGATACACTATAATTTATTATACTTTCATAACTGAAGTTACGTACAAAATCTAACTACTTAATATATTCTCTAAAAAATCTACAATTAACGCTATAAGATACATAGTAGATATATTCAAAAAAATTTATAAAAATTGCAAAATTATTTAAATTCCATTTGAATATGAAAAAATACTTTTAAGTACAATTTAATCAGCTTCACGCTGTATCCCGCACACAGCAGGGTAGGTAGAGGGAACCTAGTGTTAAGACACTCCGTTCCCCACTTTCTGCCGAATTCTGGAGGCATTGCGTGTTGAGTGGCAGAACTCAACGCCGCGCTTAACCTCGACACCAGAGCGAAGAAATGGAAATATAAATTTAAGTAAATATTTCATCTCCTCGAGTGAGGATCGAACCCACAACCAGTCGGTTTTACAGTCACACCTCGTGCCACTGCGCCACCACTGGCCTCATTTGTTATATTATTTATTTTCATAATAATTATCTTCACGCTGTATCCCGCACACAGCAGGGTAGGCATAGGCCACCTAGGGTTAAGACACTCCGGTCCCCACTTTCTGCCGAATTCTGGAGGCATTGCGTGTTGAATGGCACAACTTAACGCCGTGAAATGGAAATGTAAATTTAAGTAAATATTTCATCTCCTCGAGTGGGAATCGAACCCACATAGTCATACTTTGTGCCGCTGCGCCACGACTGGCCTCATTTATTTTCATTATTGTATAATATAACTACCCAAACAAAAGAACGAAATAGGTAATAGCAATACAAATTTATTTCCACATAAAACCTCCACAGATAATAAATAAAACAACACGACACATTGAATTCCATATTTAAAAAGTCAATTCCATTATGTCTTCAAGCATTGCAAAAGCGCTTTAAGCGCTTTAGCCCTGCGCTAGGAACAGCCATGCTTCTGTATCCAAGTGTTGTAACGCGCTACATCCGCTTGAGTGACAGTGCGCCGCGTTTTCTCGATGGCGGCTTCCATGTCTTGTTTGGAAACGGGTGCGTCTAGCTCCGACCGTTTTAGACGACGAATTTGATCTGGACTTTTTCCAGCTATTTTACGACGCATTGTCATCATTGAAGCGTCTCTGGAAATAATATAATATCGGTTTTACTGTATGCAGGAATATAGTAAGGTAGAAAGAATTAGTACATAATATGTTTTCCATTTTCTACTTCAATATATAAAAAAATCTTTTTCCTTTATCTCATATATAAAGCCAGTGATATACGGAATAAAGCGTGTGCTAAAGAACAAAGAAAGACAAAGACTGTCTAGTGTAAAGACAGTCAGTTTTCTATAATATGTACCGACCAATTTTCCAGACATTACTTGTGAAATGGCGATATTAAACGCCGCGCTTTGGCTCATTACCCGAACAATCAAATAAATATATTCCATCTCCTCAAGTGGGAATCGAACCTGTCGTACTTACATTCAGACGCTGTGCCACATCTAAGAAAACTTAAATGAAGTCGATTTACCTGCACAGATTATTGATATCAGATCCACTATAGCCTTCCAACTTATTAGCCATTACCCCTAAATCAACGTCGTCGCTCAACACCACTTCCCTTAGACACAGCCGCAAAAGCTTCACTCTAGTAGCCTCTGCAATTAAATAAAAAAAATAATAAACAAACGAGGCTGTCGTGGCGCAGCGGCACAAACTTGCGACTGTAAACACAATAGGTTATGGATTCTTTTCCCACTTTGGGAAATGAAATATTTAACAGTTGAGTTCTGCCATTCTACACACAATTCCTCCAGAATTTGGCGGAAAGTGGGAAAAGTGTCTTGATGGGAACGGAATATCTTAACACTTGGTTGCCAGGTTCTCTTTATCTACCCCTACTATGAGCGGGATACAGCTTGTAACTAAAAAATTACAAATATAAAAAAACTCCCTATATTATCAAATAAATATATATAAATTAAGGAATTAAAGACATACCATCAGGTAAGCCCACATAAATCCTCTTCTCAAACCGTCGCCTGAAAGCCTCGTCGATGTCCCACGGGTGGTTCGTCGCCGCCAACACCATTATTACTTTGTCTTGATTACTGTAACAAAATGATATATAAAATAAAAAACATTTTTGTTATAGAAAGGATATTTAATTTTAGGAATTATGTATAAAAGTAAGTATTGTAACTTCAATAAACGCACCCTCTATACTACTACTATGTAGTTATTGACTGAAACACATGACAAATAAAAAAATAAACAGAACAGCTCACTATCAAATATTAAATAAAAAGATACATATATTTTAACTGAACCGTAAACCTACATACAAAAATAACTATAATAATAATAAGAGATTAGTCACTAGATTCACTAAATCTTTTTAAATAATATAAAAATTAAACAAAAAAACTTACAAAGCCGCAGCCAATCCATCCATTTGTATCAAAAGTTCCGCTTTAAAACGTCTGGAGGCCTCGTGTTCGGAATCCGCACCCCTAACCGCGCATAGCGAGTCCACTTCGTCTAGGAATATTGTACTGGGAGCGTAGAAAGCTGCCTGCGATTGGAAATACAGTAGTACTTTTTAATTTTAATAGGAAAAAAAACAAAAAGTAAACTTAGAGTAAACAAACTAAAGGACATAACTAAAAGATATAGTAGTAACTTTTTTTTATTTTCATACGTGTTAAGTCCCATATCGAGTCGTATATAATATGATTACTTTTATCTCAAGTTTTATCACGCGAATTTTCATCATCAAGAATATTGCGCAAATATGAGATCAAAACCCAAGGTACTTGAACCCGCAACCGTCGTATTAGGTATGTCGAACACGACCTGACCACACAATACTATAATTTTAGCATTTATTTAATTGTACTCCAGTTGCACAGAAAGTAGCAAACGGAAGTATGCAGCGAAAGTAATATAAAAAATAAAACTTACTTAGTAACTGTGAAAAAAATCATAGATAAATATACTTTTTTTTTTAAATTCATACAATAATTTTAAAAATGACATGCTTGTAATGGGTTTACAATGTGACATTCATGTCACGCTTACGTCACTTCAATTATAGAATATAATTGTGAGTGTCGATGGCACGCTACGAACGCCATAATAAAGGAACCGAACTGAACTGAGAGAGTCGATAGTGAGTCGTATGAGTTACGTGATTGTAACACGCATGTCGATATTTTTAATTATTAAAACTATAATCTTTTTCGGTTCAAACTTTGTCTGACTGCAAATAAACTCCGTAATTAGAAAAAGTATCAGTCAAGTGCGATTGCGCCACTCAACACGCAATGCTTCTACACTAGGTTCCCTCTGCCTATTCAGCTGTGCGTGGGATACAGCGTGAAGCGTGTTTAATTATTTTTTTTTTAATAAAAACATGCAAAATCTTACCATATCGAACAAAAGGCGAACTAGCTTTTCCGAATCCCCACGGTACTTCGAAGTCAAAGTGGCAGACGATACGTTGAAGAAGGTTGTCCTACATTCAGTAGCTACCGCGCGCGCTAAGAGCGTCTTGCCTGTTCCAGGTGGACCAGTCAAGAGCACACCTTTCCATGGACGACGGATGCCCTATAAAAAGAAATGACATCAAATTATAATTATTTTTAATTTCCTTGCATGCTTTGAAGGTTGTATAAACATCGCAGGCTGGGAGAACCTAGTGTCTATATACTCTGTCCTCTGCTTTTCAGATTTGGAACACCTCGTATTTAGTGGCGCAATTTAACCCCGCACTTTGTCTACCAGAGCAGAAAATCAAAAAAAATCTTCCGAGTAATGATACAATCGAACAATCATCACATACTCAGGTACAGGTAGGCTGAGTTACAAAACTTTTTCAACCCAATACCAACAAAAAATGTATCAATTATATGTTACGTAAAAATATTAATAGACTTTTGGCTATTTCCTTTCCAGTCTCAGTTGCCTTGTAAGAATTATTAAGCGTGAATGCGAATACTGAGAACGTTGTAATCGGTCACGCGAATCGCCGCTTTAAACTGGGCTAGACTGAATTTGGTCACTATATTATGTTTTTCGCTTTTTATGCTCTTTTTTAAGACGATATTAATAAAACAAAGTATTTTCTTAGGAATAACTTTAAAGACTTTAAAATTAACAACTTTATTAATCACTACGAATAATAAAACGAGATATTTTTGCTCTAATTTACAAATACTGTTAGTAAAGAGTAGTGCCTACATATTATTCCACTGGATATGAAAGTACTATACACATTTCTATGTATTAAAATCTCTTGCACTTAGGGAGTCAGTCTTCACGATTAGAGAAACCTGTACTTAAGTAATACAATGTACCTCTTGTATTTAAGTAATACAAAAACTCTTTTAAATAAAATTAAATATAACTCAAGTCATCACATACTTTCTTATACTAATTACAATATATACCTACAAATTAAATAAAATAAAAAAACATTGATTTCAAATTACCTTAAAATAATCCGGCATCACGAGTGGCAACACCATCGCTTCTTGTAATACAGACTTAGCATCATCCAGTCCTATGACATCTCTCCAGCGCACATCAGGATTCTTCTGCAAGATGTCCCTTTCAAGAGTTTCAACTAAATGTATCTCATAACCTGAACTATTAAAAACCTTTTCATCTCTTTCCAACATGGTAATATCTCCTTCTGCGGGAACATCACTTTTCCGTACTATCGGTTTTATTGGCACCAACTGTCGCCTAGTTCTCGGTACACGCTCGACTGATCGAGTTTTTCTCCCACTACTTAAAGATGATGTCGAAGAAGTCTTTCGAGTGATAATCGATGGTAGAGTCGGTTGGATATCAGGATCTCGTTTCCGTAGCGTCCCAGCCCACTTCTCCGTAGTAGGGTCTGTTGGTTTTGTCTGCTCTGGCGGTTGCTCTTGAAACTTATTCACAGGAGTTGGTCGAACAACTATAATAGAATGTTGGAATAATGAACAGATCGGAAACGCAATAGTAGCATAGACTAATTGGCGCTTATGAGTGTACGCGAACGTCGTACTCGTTTTAAGTGGCGTTGAAAAATTATGATGTACGAATATAAAATTTCACGTTTAAATCTAAATATATTTTATCAGTTTTACGCTGTATCTCATATATATCAGGATAAGTAGATTGAATCTAGTGTTAAGGCACTCTGTTTGCCACTTTTTGCCGAATTTTCAACACATTGCGTATTGAGTGGCGAAAGTCAACGCCGCACTTCGTCTTTTTATAATGAAAAAATCAAATAATTATTTTCCCCAGTGGTAATAGAACCCACAACCGCCGCGTTTACAGTCACACGCTGTGTAACTGCACCACGATGCCCTCATTTTTATTTAATAAATAATACAAATTTATAACAATAAATACCTTGTGTAGGGGGATGTCTTGTACCATTACCGTGATGTGTGTTAGGATTACGGGTTTTATCCCTTCGACTGTCGGTATTTTCAGTCCGAAGTCCATCCCGGGGAGGGCCATCGCCTTTTTTATCTCCTCCGTGACGTGTTGAAAGCCTTGCAAATCCGAATGGCTGTAGACTCTCAGACATCATGCGATCCATCATTCTGGCCATTTGGTGGAAACCAGAACTCGGACTATAGGAAACACGAAAATATTATATAAAAATACGTACGTATTTATCCTTACCAATAAAATATAGACAGATATCAATAGCAAATGCTTTTATTAACACAGGATTGCTTAAATTGATATGACAAGTACCTCCTCCACCATTCATAATAACGTCTATTGTTATTTAGATTCAGATTCATACAATGGATTTGGTTTAAACATGTATTGTTTCGGAAAAACTTCACTCTATACCTGATTTAATATTTTTTTTAAAAAAGACAATACTAAAATGCGTAAAAATCATTTGATTTGTTCTTACATACCCAAAAAAAGGATCATGCTGAAAAAACTGGCGCAAACCCCTAACATTAGGAATGATGCTATCTCCAAAAGCAAAATCCATCGTTCGTTTCGCAAATTTCAATCCAGAAAAAAACATAAGTACCCTTATAAAATTTATTTATACATACATATATAATAATATATCACGAATACATTTTAGTTAATTGTGTCATTTACTGACCAACGTTTTTGGCAGGTCTGTTATGATCACGTTGTCATGACAACGGGCGGAAATCCACGTCCGCCATATTGTGCGTAGAGTAAAATGTTGATTGACAAAGGAATAACAGCTTTATGCCAACAAGTATAGGTGTGCTATAAATATGTATTTCTCTATAGAAGGTCACGTCAATCTTTTTTTATATGAAACGGATTTTTATCGTTATACATTAGTGACCCACTTTGCATTAAGGCACTTGTGATATAACCTTCACAGAAATAGCAATAGAAATTCAAGGATTCTATACAAAGTTACACTTAATCATTTTCTTTTATAAAATATTTTAAAATAGTATAATATTTGAAGAAGTACTAAAAATCAACACTATCACTATCTATAAACAAAATACAAAGAAAAACAAAAGTAAAAAAATGTTAAGCAAAAAATATTCTAAACATTTTACTTCCTTTTAAACCAGGAAGAACCCTATGAAGACAAAAGCATAACTATAGTATCATATACTCGAACTGGGGTCGATTAACTTTGTCTGTCCATTGACGGAAGTGGGGTAAGCTCACAGGCGATGTGTGTCAAAGGCCTAGAGGACAACAACCCTACAGTACAAAGGTTTTGTAGGATTCAAAGGCACAGGTCCTTTCAATAATTATCTATGGATGGCCTCAAACAAGGTTATTAGGCTATCAGGGCCAAAGTTGATGATTATCGTAGTATGGTCATTTGGTGAGTAAGAAATTACAAGACTTAAAATAAAAGCAATGAATATTTGAATATATAAATGATGTGTTTCTTTAATATTTTAGTGTGGACTAAATAGTTATTTCAATGATTGTGACGATTATTGAAGTCATAATATCAGTGAGTCAGGTCAGCCAGTTTTAGATATTACTAGTTAAATACATTAAATATGTAAAGATGATCTTTTATAATATTATAAGAAGTGAAATAGTAGAAAATTCACATAGAGTTTACAATGACTTACACCAAAATTGTTAAAAAGGAGCGTCACGCTTTTTCCGCATATCATGGTAGGCAGAGTGAATCTAATATTAAGATACTTCGTTCTCTACTTTCCGCCCAAAAATAATTTATTCCCACGAGTAGTCACTCACAACCGTCGCGGTTACAGTCAGACACTATCCCGAGGGACAAGTTGTAAATGAAAATGCGAACCCTGTTGCAAAGCCTTATTCAAGACTGTTGTAAATCCAAATACTCCAGTCCTCCAGCCTAGCCAAAGGCAACTGGATTTAACCACACAGTATTGCAGTAATGTGCGGAAAATAGCTAACGACGTAACTTATTTATTACTCGATTATCGTACACCGCAAAGTGTGAAAGATTCACACGGATTAAATTAAATAAATTAAATCAGCTTCACGCTATATCCCGCACACAGCAGGTTAGGCAGAACCTAGTGTTAAGACACTTTCTGCCGAATTGGAGGAATTGCGTGTTGAGTGGCAGAACTCAACACCGCGCTTTGCCTCGACACTAGAGCGAAGAAATGGAAATATAAAATTAAGGAAATATTTCATCTCCTCGAGTGGGGATCGAACCCACAACCAGTCGGTTTTACAGTCACACATTGTGCCGCTTCGCCACGACTGGCTTCACACGGATACTATTACAATATGTATATATTTTTTACAAACATTTTTGTTAATACTTTTTTATATATATTATATTAATTAGCTTTATATAATAAGAAAAAAGGAAATCACAATTGAACAACAAAAGCTACTCCACTTAGAGACCCACGCGCCAATTTTCATTGAGGCAATGAGAACAGATCCGTGCCTGGAATAAAACCGTTATATCTATCCTAAGGTCATTATTAATTTATTTGAGTGCCGTCAATCATCGTCGGTGTAGAGGTCGTTACTCGTTATACAGACCGTTGCAAATTGCTTGTTATGGCTAAATTTTGTACATTATTTTATATATTGTTTCAATTAATTGGTTATAATGTTTTTTTTATTTATATTGTTATTGCGTAGATCTATAAACTTAACTTAGCTTCACGCTTTATTTCTAGCGGGGCAGTCAGAAAGAATAGAGTGCCAAACGCTACGGTCTACGGTCTACGGATACTTCTTTCTCCTCGTCCACTGTCATCAACCTCTTCATACATGACCTCCGGAGGGTCCTCATGCTTTTTACGTGAGCTTCCTCCATTATCTTTGATATTGCGTTTTCGAAGGTCAACCGAGGTCTTCCCCTACCCCTCACTTTTCCATCATAAATCTTTTTTCCAATTCTTTCGACGTGCCCAAACCAGCTGAGCGCGTTCTTCTTCATTCTCACCGTGTTATCCTCGCTGGTAACTGCAATTCTATGTATCTCTTCATTGCGGATTCGATCAGCTGACACCGTATATCCCACGAAGAGATTATATCTCCATAGCATTCATCTTTCTTTCATTCTTCTTTGTTTCTCTGCCGTATAGCAACGTCAGTACCAACACTGTATTTTGTTTCGCCATCTCTCGTATCTTAAAATTATACAAAACCTTTACATAAATTTTAGCCTATGTGGTATTCTGATGTACATAAGAGCTATGTTAAGTTTCATATAAATCTGTTCCATAGTTTTTGTGTCAAAGAAACAAACAACCATCCTCACAAACATTAACATTTATAATATTATAAGGATATTAAAATAGTAATATAGTAGTAATAATATAGTAGTAAGGTCATAAAGCTGAAAAAAAAATTAAAAGTAAACATTTTGGTTTTTTTTTCAGCTTCAGCCTGCATCTCGCATGTAGCAGGGAGGCAAAGGAAGCCTAAGAAAAAAGATATTAAGACACTCCGCTCTTCACTTTTTATTTGAAAAATTAAATAATTTTATATCTAACATTATCCCTGTAAAGTATTCAATGCTACATTCAGTTCCAATAAATCGATAGTTTACATTTTTTAATGCGCATCGTAATCCTTTGTCATGACCAGCATTACTCACGTCTCGTCTAGACTACACTGTTGTGTACTAGCTTAATTTCATTAATATTGTGTTATATCTGCTTTTAACTTAATTAAATAATATCATTGTAGTAGTTTTGTTTCACTAATATAATAGGTGTTGTCAAATACAATATTTGGTTTGTTTAATATATAAAACAATGAAGATGGTAGAAATATATCTAATAAATACAATATTAATATAGTTCTATAGAGGCCAGTCGTGGCGCAGCGGCACAAAGTGTGACTGTAAAACCGACTGGATGTGGGTTCGATCCCCACTCGAGGAGATGAAATATTTACTTAAATGTATATTTCCATTTCTTTGCTCTGGTGTCGAGGCAAACCACGGCGTTGAGTTCTGCCACTTAACATGCAATGCCTCCAGAATTCGTCAGAAAGTGGGGAACGGAGTGTCTTACACTAGGTTCCCTCTTCCCACCCTGCTGTGTGCAGGATACAGCGTGAAGCTGATTTTACAATATTAATTCATATTCGTTTTCAGCTTTACGCTATATACAGCGGCATATAGGCATACAGAAAAGTAGGTACCTAGTGTATTGTTTCGTGTTTAGTGGCCAAAATCAAAATCGCACTTCGTCTTCTTACCACAACGAGGAAATAAATATAATTCATTCCCTCAAGTGGGAATCGTGGGAATTCATTCCACAATCGTCGCGATTACAGGCAGACACTGTACTGCTGTGCCACGAGTAATATTTAGTACGTAAGGTAAAGTAAAAAAAAATATTGATAGGTATTAAAAGAAAGAAATAGTTTTTATAGTACTTATTTAGAAAACGTATAATATAAAAATTTGAACGTAGCGGAACACGCACCCGCGTCTTCTGGAAACCGACTAAAAAAGTTGATACCTTTTCTAAATAAGTATTTTTCTTTCCTAAGTATGAAATATCACTTCAAAATATTAAAAATAGTTTCTATAGCTTAGTTAGAAAGGTTGAAGCCAGTCGTGCGCAAAAAAACAAGGATGTGACTGTCAACGTGACAGTTGTAGACATTCAATTCCCACTAGAGGAAATTAAATATTTACAATTTTTATTTGCTCGCTCTGATACCGAGTTAAGGTCCGCCAATTCCTTTAGAATTCGGCGGAATGTAGGGAACGAAGAGTCTTAACACTAGATTTCCTCTGCCTACCCTGCTATATGCGGGATACAGCGTGAAGCTGGAAAAGAAGCATTTACTATTTGACTGCAATATAGCACAATTGGTTGAGCTACTAATTTCAAGAAAGCAGATACAAGTCTTGTTATGTTATTTTTCTTTATGTTTTCATACAAAGAAAAATAGCATTACAGTACCGTACCGTTTTTTAGTCTCAAATTATTTTATCGTTATTTATTTTAAGTACAAAAAATAAATGAAATCGTCCTTCAATTTTCAAATATGTTTTTCAAATCAAAAGTGTAATTAGTGGTCATATCGCGAAACGTCGCGTGAGGAAGTGGAAGGAGGTCACATAAAATGTAAAGAAAAAATAATAAGCACCCTTTGACAATTATGCGTCATTTAAGTGTGTAACAAGTGATCGAAGAAAACTTCTTTTTTGGGGTTCTAAGACTTATTTTACGTTGATACAAATTTATAAATAATATCTCGTAGTATTATACTAAGATTCAGATCTTATCTTTTATATCTTCAACCGTCTTCGTTACGTTTGGGAAACAGTTACATTTTCATCGTTGTCCCGTCTTTTCAGCTTCACGCTGTATCCCGTATATAACTGGATAGGCTGAGGGAATATTAAGTTCACCACTTTCCGGCGAATTTTCTGGGCGTTGCGTGTTAATCGCCACAAATCAACACCGCGTTTTGCATTGTTACCAGAGCGAAGAAATGAAAATATTAATAAATAATTCCCGCTAGTGGCAATCGAACCTACAACCGTCTCGCTTATAATCACACGCTAATATTACTTTATACAGTAGATAACGAAACGGAAAATAGCTGTAGGGTTTAAATACTATTTAATTAATTGGACTTCATCTGAAGGAAATCACATTTGTACGATTTAGTTTCCTTTTTTATTAACTTATCACAATTCGATCTTTTCTTATTAATTTATCAAGAATTTGATTAATTGTCCTTATTAGTTTAATATTTAGATCTTTGATGGCAGTACATCCATAAGTTGCCAATCTGATTTATTCGTTTAAATTTGGTCCTGAATATTAAAAGTATACGACTTTTTATCTCGGTAAATGATACACCTTAACAAACCTTGTAAATATGTAGGTATTTTTTTATTTACACATTTTTTAGCGCCGCGACTAGGCAGAGAACCTAGTGTCAAAACTCTTCGTTCTTGACTTCCCGCCGAAATTCTATATATTGCGCAATGAGTGGCGAAACTCAACGTCGCATTTTATCTTAACAGAATGGAAAAATGAAAAAAAATATTCCATCAAATGGAAATCGAAGTCACAACTACAACGTACACTACTGTATACCTAGAACAAATTCTAACTTACCACCCAATATCCCAAGCGGAGTGAAACACCGGATGAGCGGACATAGCTCCCAAGCTGACTGGTACTCCGAAACCGAATTCAATCTTCACGTCGTTGTCCCGTCTGTACCAAGAGCGGGTGTTGTCGATAGATGCTGACTTCATGTCGTTTGACATTTTTAATGGTTTTTATATTATTTTTGATGATTTGAAGTTTAAAATATCTTTTTAGATCAATTTTATGTTAGATCAAATATTTTCTCATTGCTGGTGCCTATAATTATTTAATACATAATGATAGTTACGACTGTACATATATACACTAATATGTGGACTCTGAAGAGTTTAATATTTCTATAAGATCTCAATATTTAGAACAATTTAGAGACAAATTTTTGAAAAAAAAGTATGAAAAATATTAGTGAATAAGTAGCGACAATATAAAAAAAAACAAACAATACCAACGAATTCTCCAATAAAAAACAAAACAAGAAACTATATACATAACAGAAACTGTACTTAAAACATAATTTTATGTCAAACTACACCAAAAAAATGTAAAAAAATTACACATACACGTCAAATTGAACAATTTAATATAGAATTTCGTATTTATCATGAAACACGTATTTCGTAGCGTAGACGTGTCTACGACGCTACGTTGGGAGCGCAACTGCGGCCGATGACCGGCGGTGGCCTAATTGTACTGGCCGTTGTAAACGTATTTACCTTACTTCATATATAATATACGTATATATAAGTACAACTGTCCGTCCGTCTGTAATATGTCTCGGGCTATATGTATGTATGTAGTAATTAGAATATTTTTTTTTCATATATCCCGCGTATAGCGTTCAATGTTTACAGAGCGAGAAAATGAAAATAATTCCTTCCCCCGATTGAGAATCGAACCCGCAACCTTAATATTTAGCAGTCAGACGATGTCCCACGACGTCCTCTCATTACATATACATAAAAGATATGTTATGTTGACGAAACTAAATCGTAAGGTTTTAATTAAATGTCCTAAGTAGTGGTAGTACAGTATCACGCTATATCTCAGATATGGCAGAGTGAGTTTTTTTTATGAAAAAGGACAAGCAAACGAGCGTGCGGGTCACCTGATGGTAAGTGATCACCGTCGTCCCCCGTGCAACACCAGAGAATACAGGTGCGTCGCCTGCCTGTAAGGTGGGTTGAGCGCCGGAGCCCGGCATTACCTGATGCGAAACGCAGTGGCATAAAGCCACTACTTCACGCCGGTTTTAAATGCCGGGGGTGGTAATGATCCGGTCGAGTCTGCCCATGCGTGTTGCCATTGCTGGCGACGTGACTCTACCACACGTACTTTAGTCGCCTCTTACGACACCACCAGTACCAGGATGATCCTATTCTAGGCCGGGATCACACGGCACAAAAGGTACACAAAAAACAGGTATAGGGAACCTAGTGTTATCTGTTAAGACACCCCGTTCTCCACTTTCCGCGGAAAATTAGAGGCACTGATTCCGTGAATTTGATTGGATTCCGTGTTGAGTACGGGAATTTTGCACGCTTTGCCTTATTACCAGAGCATACAATATTTATAAATAATAATTCATTTCCCTGAGTGGGAATCGAACCCACTATCTGTCACATTCCCCTTGTGCTTGTGCTGCAACTGGCTTGAATTTGCATTCAAGCCATTTGCACGTTACTATTGCTACGTTACTATTGCAGTAACGTAGTAATGTTTATACATGCATATATCAATGAAATCACAATAAGGATATTTATTTTTAATTACGCGTCTTCCTCATTTTTTGAAGTAGGTAAAGGCATCTACATATAGGTAAGACACTCCAAATAAGTCAACCTCACGGTGAATTACACTAACAATGTAAATTTTGTTTAAAAGTATAAAATGCTTCTTATAGAAACACGACCACAGTTCTCTCTTATATTTTTAATCCTTTCTTATATTTTTAACTTCTATTATTTTCTATTATTTTTAAATAAGCTAAATTTCTAAGAACCTTAGTGGAATAACCCAATTTTGCTAATAGAGATTAAGCTTCTCATTAAAAATTAGACCGAGGTCATACAAATATTATCCAAAATTGAACAGAAGGTCACTTAATACAATAATTACTTCAAGGAATAAAATGATATCAGCGTTTAGTCGCAAAGAATAAAGAAAAGACAAAAGAAAAAAAGGTATTTTAGGAATAATGATTTTCTCAAAGAATAAAATGTAATTATAAATATATATTTTTTTAAGAACACTTCAACCATAATTATAAAAAAAACACAAAAACAACACAATTTTTTTTTCAAGATAAATCTTTATAAAATTTGTTTTAAAAAAAGTGTCCATATTAATAGATAAGGTACAGAGTAGGAAAAAGAGGTAGGCAGTGGAGAACAGAGTAATGTGCCACTAATCTCTTTTTTTAAAATATGACAAGATTGTATCTTGTTATTGAGCCGCTATACCTACAGATAATACAGTAATTAATACAAAATAATTTAATTTGCTGGCAATACTGTTATTAGTAGTGTGCCCCATTATACTTTTCTCATAAGGTTTCAAATAAGGTAAATATTTCAACACCATATTTAGCATCGGACCTCTTTCTAAAGATTTATTTTTTTCCAATTCCTTTAAATTATTTTGTAGCTTCATGTTTTCATTTGGTTGATTTCTTAACTCTCTTCGTACCTATAATGAAACAATTTTGATTCATTTTTATGTGGAAATTTATTTTTTAATCTTAATATATTTTTATGTAGAAAGATATTTTCGGTTATTTACTTTATTTACCTTCACGAGGGACACAACCGTGCGACGGTAAACGCGACAGGTTATAGGTTCGATTCTTAAACGAGGAATTGAAATCTTCATTTTCTCGCTCTGGTAGCAACGCAAAACGCGGCGTTGAGTTACGCCACTCAATATGCAATTCCTCCAGAATTCGGAGTAAGTGAGAAACAGAGTGCCTAAAAACTAGGTTATCTCTGCTTATCCTGCAGTAAGCGGGATACAACGTGAAATGAACTATGATTTGATTTTGATTTTTACTATATTATACGGATGATGAGACAGAACAACCAGGACATTGAAAAAATGCTTTACAACCATATGCTTAAAAATATATATTTGATATAAATAATACCTTTCCTGAAGGCGTAGGTTGTGATGACTGATTCTCCATTCGATTTAATGCTTCTTCTAACTGTCGTACGGTTTCCGCTGTGAATTGTGGTATGTTGTTTATTAATAAAACTAATACGATTTATTAGAGTAAATAGGGAATATAACTATATTTTTTTAGCTTCACGCTGTATGCAGTGTATGTGCACACACATAGCAAAGTAGTCAGAGGAAATATGGGAACCCAGTGTTAAGACACACCGTTTCCCATAAAGATATTCCGGGAACTATAATTTAACTTAAAATTATTGATTGTAGTATAACATTATTGAATAACTGAGCATGAAAGTATCATAGAAATGTAAATTGATATTGATATATTACATAAGAAAATTTTCTTTTTAAATCAGTATGTATAAAACTTAAACGTGAGTAAATATATGTATATTTTCTTAATAATTATGCCTCCAGTCCATTTTAAGTTAACAAAATTCAAATTCTAAACTTAAAAGTCAATGCTTGCTTGGAAAATATTAAACAATTATATTTCACAACTTAAATCCATATATTGTTCATTACAAAAAACTTAATGATTTTCTTTTGTATAAGTAAGACTTACGATCATAAAATATATCATCGTCCAATGTCTTATTTAGAATTTTCATTATATTTAAATTTTGATCGAAATTATATAAATTTAAATCTTCAGTGCTCAAACTAAAATGTAATAAAGATTCATCTTCCACTTTCATCATTTCACTGCTTAGCTCATTTTCTGTAGGCTTTGTAGTTGTACTTTCTGTAAAAGAATTCAATTTTCTTCATCATATTTACAGTTTTTATTACAGTGGTATTTAATTTCTAATTTGTTTATTTTTATTGAATAACACAATGCACAACACATTGAACGTATCATTGTAATATTCGATTACTTTTGTTAATACTAAATCTTAGATTTAAATATTGTACCGTATAAAGTCATTGTTGTATTTACTCTTACTGTTGTATCTCTTGCATCAGTAAACTCATAATCGCCATAATCATCCTCCTTCATAATCCTTGTTGCTTTTCTAACAACAATGTCATCTGCAACATAATCAATATTTTAGCTTGGTTTTTCATATAACATATAAATATTTCATTTTAAATGAAATATAACTTACGTAGACTTCTTTGATTATTTATTTCATTTAGATCTTCCATTTTATAAGCTTTTGGACGTCCAACAAAATGTCGTCTTTTAGTTATTGGTTTGATCGATTTAGCTAATTTGATATGAAAATTGGTGTTCATATTTATAGTTGAAACATTATCGAAATTTAAATCTCCAGTATTTGTTTTATCAATATTTCGTTTTTGTACTAAATTGTATGAAGGTGTTAAATGAATATTTCCCATAGTAGCTACGGCTAATTTAGTTAAATATGTTTCATCAAGAACGCCTAAGTCATCTGCAGAAGAATTCCTTTCGATTTCCATAATAGTGTTTAATAGTAAATGCTCTTCGAGGGTCATTTTGTTATCTTGATCGTATGTTTCATCCATATCATATCCTGAAACATTATCTTGTGTTCTTTGAAAAAAAATATATGAACAAGAATTAAGAATTTCTGTCCTAGCTATTATTTCTTCAATAATGATAGATCGCCGACATTTAAAATTTGTTTAAAAAAATGTTATAGTCGCTCATAAAAAAGGGTCCCAACAAAGGGTATCCCCAACAATTGTTAAAATCATGGAGAAAAAAAAACAAATCTACTTATAGGTACATATATCAACATTGTATCTAATAAGTTAGGCAGAGAGGACCTATATCCTTACTCAGTATCCACTTTTAGCCTGATTTCGGATAGAACTAAACACCTCACTCTGTTTTGCTAGGGCAGAGAAATGATAATAAAAATAAAAAGTAGTTGACCCACGTGAAGTCTCACCAAGCTACCTACGATTACCTCAAATTTTGATTATCAAAACTAGTAAACTTACGAAAATCACACAGTTCAGGTAAATCGTCATCTTGTAGAGACCGTGATGGGCACATCGACGCGGGGGAAGCCAGAGACCACATGGGACGCAGTGCTAACGGACCGCGCGGCGCGAAGTTACACACTAGGCGTTGTACTGTACGAAGACGCCCGTGTTTTGGTATCTATAGATTTTAAGTAATATTTATTACTAATATCTTGGAAACTAGAAATGTATATTACTAACCTAAATATTTCAATGTTTATATAATTAAGTGGGAAGTCTAGGAAAGAACGCAAGAGGAGGTTTTGCAATTCGTATTAACTAAATTACAAGTAAAATTATTTCTCTCATTGAGAAATTATATACTAAGCGTTGGGCTGTACAAAGATGGCCGTGTATTTCACGATGTATCTTGCCCACAGCAGAGTAAGCAAAGAGAACCTAATGCTAAGACACTCAAGTTCTGCACTTTCCGCTGAATTCTTAGATATTGCGTGTTGAGAGGCAGAACTCAATGCCACGCTATACCTCGATGCGAGGTATAAGTAGGGTGAAATCGGGAACAGTGACTCGGATTTTTTCAGATATGAAGAAAAAATTAAAAACGACCTGTAATTTATACACAACATAGGTATGTAACTAAGGTCAGTTACTATAACTAAATTAATATCAAAGTTTGAATTGCTGGACTATTGAAATAATGAAATTTTGGAAATTGGTTGTTTAAATTGAAACTACACAGTGACTCATGAGGTTGTCACTGTGTACCTTTTAAATTTGAGTCACAGTAGACAATGTTGCCATTTTGAATTGAATAGCGAACAAATAAAACTTAGTATGCCAAAAGTTAAGCGAATTTATGCTACTGCCCGCCGGATTAACGCCGTTTGCCTATTTATTGTCAATTTCAAAATTATAACAATCAATCAATCTTTAAATATTAATACATAAAAGTACGTGTAATTTACCTCGGAAAGTAATTTTTCGATTAGCAAACCACATAAATACTTATATCACGTCGAATTGTCGTCAGAAATGACAGATCACTGGTTTGTACGTATTCGGGTGTCAAACGCTACTGATGAATGATGGAGACAAACAAATATTGCTATTCTATTTAGGAAATATAAGCGTGAGTTAGTATACCCAACTGAACCACCGTTCCCGACCTGACTGAACTATCTTTCCCAACCCCTAAACTTATGTGTAGCATTTTTTTAAATAAATTTTGGTATAGTATTTTAAGTATTACATACCATAAAACTGGTTCTTCCACAGCCGACCATATAAGTCCACGACCAACTTAATTGTGCAAAATCTCCGTAATATTTAAAGTTATTTTTTGACCTACAAACAAGAGCGACCAGTAAAACTTAGAAGAAAAACAAACTTATACATTTATAAAATTTGAAAGAAAAAAAATTAAAAGTTTTATTTTATTTTTTTTTTATTATTTAGATAGGGCAAAAATTTCTCCACTCTTTATACATTTTACTGCGGGAATATTGCGCATGAAATAACGATACTTTACTTTATTTAATATAAACGGAATATACAAAACAGATACGTTATTTAACTACTATCACATATCCACACTTCAACAATTGAAACAGCTACACGCTGTATCCCACACAAAACAGAGTAAGTAGAGAGAACCTAGTATCTTAAACTTTGTTCCCCACTTTCTGCCGAATTTTTCAAGGCATTGCGTGTTGAGTGGCGGAACTCTACATCGGGCTTTTGCCTTGATTCCAGAGCGAAAAAATAATATATAAATAAATAATACTTCATATCCTTGAGTGGGGATCGAATCCACAACCTTCGCGTAACAGTCACATCCCAATTACTTATCAGCATATCAATTTTAATATAACAAACGTTATTTAATACGAGTATGTATTCTAACAAGAAGAAAAAAAAAGAATACGAAGAACTAAGCGTTGAATGGCGGACATCACGGTATGTTGTTTTACTGGAACGGGGAAATATAAATGCTGTCCCGAGTGCGCATCGAACCCATAACCATCGCGGTAATAGTAAAACGCTATATAACTACTTGCCATTACGACTTCTCAGTTTCAAATTATTTTCTATAGCCATATATAAATTATTATCTTACGGTATATAAGATGTGATATTCCCCTTGTAATACACACTCTGCATATACCACATGTCGACCATAGTCTCCGGGCGAAGACCTGGCGCTTCGCCCACCACTGACGCTATGCATTGCCCAACCGATATAGAATCTAAATTGTTAGAAAAATATATATTTTTTACGTTTACACGGAGTTTAAGATGTACACCTAATAATAATACCTACACCTAATATGTGAATGAACGATGAAGTCGTTTCGATCGTGTCAAATTAATCCTTTATTGTCGACTCAAAATTAAAAATGGGCAATCAATTCATTGACGAAAGTCCTACATTTTGATTAAAAATTACCCTATAGCTCAGTCCTTAATGGTAAATCACTTTGTTCTCCACTTTTTGACCACTTAAACCTAAGAAATTTACAGATCTCACTAAGTCTGGCAACATCGAGAAAATAACTTAATTATATTTCCTCATTATATTTCACTCATTAACGTCGAATTTTTAATCATCGACTACGCCACATTGGCATCATATTATGTAAGAAACTAGAAACTTTTACCGCATTTTTAGTGCTACAACCTTTATAAACGCTTGACGTGTGGTTTTATGTATATCTTTTAGCTTCATGCTTTTTCCCGCATGGAAGGCAAGAGAATATAGTCTTAAGATAAGCCGTTCCTCTCTTTCTTGCCAAATTTTTCAAGACATTTCATATTGATTGACGAAGAAATAAAAATAGCTTAACTATAAAAATAATTCCCTTATTTGAAATTGAACCCACACCCATCATGCTTAAAATTAAATGCCTTCTATTGTGCCACGACGGTCTTTTATTTATAAAGTTTGCTTAAATTCATTTCTATTCTTAAAAAAATCATACACAAATCGCGACATAAATCATGTTCTTCTGGCACTCTTGGTTCTTTACACTGGTCTGCCCAGCGCTGTGCTTCCCGCGCCAGCTCTTCCACCCAACGCTACAAGAATATGATATATAGCTATAAGATAAGGGCTACCCTTTCTAATACATACGTTATATGGAAAACAGGGCGAAGATTTTTTTTTTTAATTTATCTTCACGCTGTATCCCGCATACAGCAGGCTAGGCGATGGGAACCTGAGAACCTAGTGTTAAGACTCTCCATTCCCCATTTACCTCTGAATCGTCACTCGGGGCATTGCGTGTTAAGTAAGAAAACTCAACTCCGCGCTTTGCCTCGTTACCAGAGAGAGGCAATGAAGGTATTAATTATTTCATTTCGCCGAGTGAAAATCGAACCCACAACCGTCGCGTATTACAGTCGCACACTTGTGGTCCTACGTCACGACAGCTTCATATCAAATGATATTATGCGTTTTTTAAATTCATATAATAGTTTCCTTTACTTTGTCTGCAAATAACACTTTTATTAAATGTTATATAGTTAAAATAATTATACATTTTTATTGTACCTAAAGCATACTTTAATATATTAGGCTTATATCGATACCAATATAAAACAATTTGGGTATACCAATTTCAACATATCTCCAGCAGTGGGCCATCCTCTCACACCTCTCGCTATATCACTACGTCGTTGATTCAATCGTGCTAATATTCTAGACTTTTCTTTAGACGATAATGTACTATTTATGTATCCCATACAAGAAGTGCTTGGACCTGACTGTTAAAAAATAAAAGTAATCATTTAAAATGTTATCTTTACCATTTTTGTTTCAGTTTAGCGCTGTATCCCGCAGATAGCAAGGGTACTATTAAGTAAGGCTACTTAAGTAGCCTAAAGTAAGGCTACTTAAGTAGCCTAAAGTAAGGCTAAAGTGGGCACTTTTCCAATGCACACAATGGCACAAAGGTATAAACTGAACTTCATTTAAATAGTATTTTTAGAAAGGATTAGGTAAGTTAATATTATTTTTTTCAGCTTCACGCTGTATACCGTACTCAGCACGATAGGTAGATAGGACCCAGTGTTAAGACACTCTGTCAACAGAGAGAAGAAATTAAAATATTAAATATTTCACTTCCTCAAGAGGGGATCGAACCCACAACAAGTCGTGTACGCACCACACACTTGTGCCTCTGCATAACGACTGGCTTCAACTAACTTAACTTATATTTAAATTAGGCATATAGTATATACAACAAATAAATAAATACTATTATACTGAATCTAACATTTTTTTTATAAACATTCTGACATTGTATGAAAACTAATATAAAAAAATCTATTGGCACACAAAAAATGAATTAAAGTATTATTTTAAAAAATAAAGTTAAGAATAGTTTTTATATGAAAAATAAATAATATTTTACTGTTTATTTACAACTGTAGTTACTACTATTATATTTTGTTTAATATTACAAACAAACGTACGGGGTATCGACAAAATGTATGGGAATTTGTGTAATCGCACATTCTCGCGCCACAATAATTGATTGATCCATTACATTTTACGTTAATATATAAAATTATTAGAAATATTATAATATAGCGCATTTTATTAACACAGAATTTTGATAAACATCTTCCAAGTTGTGATAAAATTTTGACAGCAAATGTCAGAATAAAAGAATAGGCAAAGACTGTGATATATTGTGTCTAATTAAATGTACGATATTTTTTTTAGCTTCTCGCTGCGCGTTACTAGGATTACCTTTACTAGGGAGAAGAAATGAAAATATTAGAAAATCAGGTTCATGCTGTATCCCGCACAGCGCAGGGTAGGCAGAGGGAACCTAGTGTCAAGACACTCCGTTCCCCACTTTCCGCCAAGTTCTGGACGCATTACGTGTTGAGTGGCGAAACTCAACGCCGAACTTTGCCTCGACACCAGAGCGAAGGAATGAAAATATAAATGTGTAAATATTTCATTGCCTCGGGTGGGGATCGCACCCACAATCAGTCGATTTTATAGTCACACTTTGTGCTCTTGCGCCACGACTGGCCTAAATATTAGAGAAGAAATGAAATTATTATTATTTTTTATTAATTTCCTCAAGTGAGAATCAAACTCTTGATTCTCACAATATAATATAAATATTTTCAGAGTTGTAAAACACACCACAATAGTCTTTTTACTAGATGTTTTTTTATTCACTATTTGAGTTAAAATAACAATAAAATATAACAAAGATGTATAAAGAAAACACAAATTAATAATAAAAATGACTTTTATTTGAATATACATTTTATTAAACATAAACACGCTAAGCGTAATCGATTAACTACATATGATTAGAAATCGTAAAAATATTACAATATAGAAAATTGATTTTTGTAGAAAAAAAAGTTTGTATAAAATAATCATCACAGGTACAAAAGATATTAGTAATTGATATTAACAACATTTTTCTATAAAGAATTTGCAAGATTTGTTTGCGCAATAACAGGTAAAAAATCTCGAGACAAATAATTAAAAACCTTAGAATTTTTTTTACTTTTGCGTCACTATACAATGTTATTTATTACGTAGAATTTTTTATATCTTCACTGATTGAAACATTTAGGGAGATATACGAAAAAATATACAAAAAGTTACAAAAATTGTAGTTATGCCACCTTTATATGTTATAAGAAAAAAATCTTAAAAAACATAAATACATTCAAATTAAATTTATTATGGCGATTATAACTTATTATATAAAAGTTAAATATTTATAATATTTACTATAATGCTTGATTTTTTTATTTAATTTATTTACTACAGCTTCACGCTGTATATCTCATAAAGCAGGGTAGATAGAGGGAGCCTAGTGTTAAAATATGGCCGAATTTTTGATGCATTGCGTGTTGAGTTGCAAAACACAACGCCGCGATTTGCCTCGTTAGCAGAACGAGATAATGAAAATAGTAAATATTTTATTCTTCCGAGTGGAAATCGAACACAGAACTGTCGCGTCTCCAGTCCACTGCGATACGACGGTCCTGAACTTTTTTAATTATTATAAAAACATCGATATTTACATAAATAATTTGTTTAACATTCATTATTATTATATAAAACAACTACTTTAACACAACCCATATAAATATTTTTTTCATATTTGATGAAATAGAACAAGATGATTTGGATAAAATAGAACAAGAGGTTCTTAAACTTGTCATTTTATTTTTATACAAAATTTCAATATTTTTAGTTATTTTCATAAATACGTAATTTTTATTCATTTTTGTTTATAAATTCTTCATTATCCTCATTTCTTGGTAAGTAATACATAGAGTCAATGAAATATTTAGTAATGTCGGACACTAGGCTTCTATCTGGAATGCTTTGAGCCACACCATATATGGCCATCTGGAAATTATAAATATATTATAAATTATAAATCCATACATGTAATAAAACTGTAACTCATTTAATTGTTTTCTGTATATGCATAATGTACAATAAAATATTTTATTGGGGGCATTTATTAATGTAATAGAATCTAAAACAGCGATTTTTATTTTTTTTGTCAGTTTGTCTATGCGTTTCTGTACGCTTATCTCAATACTCACACTTTTGTATTTTGTCAAATTACATCTAGTTGAGTTTGATTTAAATCGGTTCTAAATAGAAAAGTAATATAAATATACAGTATTGCGTGCATAGGTATTGAATTGATCTAAATATTCGTTTTCAATGTATGGATACTGTTATTAGAGCAGCAAAGTGTTGCCATACGTACTTTCCCGTCGACGGGCGCGCCCCCGTCGCGGCGGCACAGCGCGGCCGCGTCGCGCACGTCGCGCACGAGGCGCGCCGCCGCGCCCCCCCGCGCGTGCGCGTGCGTCACCGCTATGTGCAGCCTGGACAAACATGTTACATATATAGCAGTGAGCAGCGAGGGAGACTGAAGGAGACCGAGGTTCACCTTCGAGGACGCAAATAGAAACGAACGAACGATAGAAGAAAAGTCAAGCACAGCATGATAGCCCCCGGCCATGAAGAGGGTATCCTTATTACAAGGCTGAGGAAATTAAAATATTAAATATATCATTTCCACGAGTGAGAATCTAACCCACAATAGTCACGTTTACAGCCGCGCGTTTATGCCCCTTTTTTGTTATCGCTGGGAAATGCATTTACGCAGACTACTCATACGGAAGGCCAGTGCCTCACGGATGAGCGGTACTGTGGGACCCACCGGTGAATCCGATCCTACCCACTAAAACGTGCCGCGTCCTGGTAAGACGATCCTCGGGCCGTGCAAGAGTATCATCCGCATAGCAAATGATACTCATCCCAAGGGGAAGACGATCACGCAGGAGCCAGTCATAGACGATGTTCCACAGTATCAGGCCTAACACCGATCCCTGTGAAACCCCGCAACCAACACTTCGTCGACTGATCTGACCATTTCCCCCAATCCATAAAACTACTCTGTCCTGGAGGTAGTAATCTAACAGCTGCCGGAGATAGAGAGGCACCTCATGGTACCGAAGTACCTCCCCTAGCGTGTTAAACGGCAGACTGTTAAAGGCGTTGACCTCGTCCAACGAGACAGTGAGAAGAACATCTCTCTCTGCCGACGCGGCCAACGACCGAGTCTTCAAGGCGTTGACGGTTGACCGACCGGCCCTAAACCCGAACTGAGCCTCTGAAAAACCCGGACCTACCTCCTCTAGGTGCCCGAAGTTTGTCACTTAGGTATTCCAGGGCAATACTCAGAAATTCTACCTGGAATACCATCTGGTCTCGGTGCCTTCTTTTTGCCTCCTGAGCACCATATCCATTTCCCCCTGAGTTATGGGGGGAGGGGGACCACGGACACTTCCTCATGTGCTAAGGAAGGGGCCATACTAGTGGGAATGTGCCTAGGCGGCTCCGGGAACAATCCCACTACAAGACGCAGAAGAAAATCCATCGGCAAGGTTTCAGTTAGCAGAGCGCTTTGCTTACGGGGTTTATTCCGCGCACCAAGATAGGAGCAATCCCACGGATCCTTATTTAGGGTAGCCAGAAGCTCCTGTTGGCCCTGATCTTTTGCCAACCTATAAGCGAGCTGCAGACGTTTCTTCGCCGCTTTGTAGGCAGTCCGAAACTGGTCCTCAAGACCAGGATCAAAACCATTTCTTCTCCTGCATCTTGTGTTTGCCCACCTAGCACGATTACAGGATACTCGCATTTCGGCAATCTTAGTTGTCAACATTTGAGCTTGGACCTACCGCACTTCCTTAGAAGCTCCAGTTTGCCACAATGGCCGCCTCCTTAGCTAGATCTATCTTAAGCTGGCCAAGAGCCCACCTAGGAAACCTACGAGAAGGGTCTCTGGGGCGAACCATTGACACAGCCTGAGTAGACACCTCAAACCTGATGTACAGATGGTCCGACAATATCTCTAACTCCTTCTCCACTCTCCAACTTGAGACCTTACAAGCAATTAAAGGGCTAGCAAACGATAAATCTACCACGGAACCACCGTTATGTCGCACGCAAGTATGCTCCGATCTCATGTTTAAAAGGGACTGTCCAGACAGCAAAGCCTATACCTGAACTGATTTGCCTTTGCTATAAGAAGTGACATTTCCCCATGCTTGAGACTTGACATTGATATCCTCGAGGACCAGGATTTTATTCGACGATTGCCGACAAATCGCCACTATAACAGAATCGAGAAAATTTTCGAATTCTGCCAGGCTACGATTAGGGGAATAGTAAATGGCGACAATGACATAGTGCTTTCACCCTGCCACAACATACCCCATCACCAACGGCGAAAGAGACGAGCCAGTACTGCTGCCAGTTATAATCGCGACCGAGTTGTCTAAGTCACCAATCCATCTTGAATGCGTTTATGCCCCTGCGTCAAGGCTATCCCTTTTCATGTTAATACCACCAATATGCAGAGACCCAATAATAACATTATGAACGTAATGTCACAATGGTAAAATAGTAATTAATTATTTTCATTTTCCTGTTCCAGTAAGGAAATCTTAAAATAATCTGCTTTGGTAATAAATATAGTGGATTTTTTTTAACATGAGGGCTTTTATTTTTAAAGTTGTAAATTTGAATTTGTGAGAATTGAACTTACAACTATCACACTCACAGCCAAACGTTAACTATTATATTTCCTGTTTTCAACTTACCCAGATGGAAATTGCAATGCGTTCAAGCTCCATCCCTTTTCATGTAGTTTTTCTGCCATTTTGAATATATCAAATTGTTTAGATCCGAACGCTACGACGGTGGTGGCAGGCTTACCAAATATGTATAAACTTTCTATTTTACGTATCCTGGAAAAATAAATACATTTTTACAAATTTATATTTAAGTCATTATTAATTATTGTATATTGTAATATTTTCTCTTAGCATTGTAAAAAAATGTTATGTTTTCTTTTTTCAACTTGCAGAAGCTTAAAAGTCCGTTTTTAATAGATCTTTATTGCATCATGTCTAATAACACTAAGTCAATTAAGTTACCTTTCAAACAAAAAAATGTAATTAATTAAAGCTATAACATTTTTCATTTAACATGCTGTCAATAATACATATCAACGCTTCTACACAATCAAAGTAGTTCAGATTCTGTAAATATAATTGTACAAAAAATAAAAAATTATAACAATTTTAAAACTACTTATTTAGAAACGCATAAAAATTTGAACGCAGCGGGACTCGAACCCGCGCCTCCTGGAAACCGACCAGGAGGCGCGGGTTCGAGTCCGGCTGCGTTCAAATTTTTATACGTTTCTAAATAACTATTTTTCTTTCCTAAATGTGGAATAACACTTTAAAAATGTTTAAAAATTTTAAAACTCTTATATTATAGGAGCCGGCTCTTTATAGTAGAATTTCTCGAATAGGTAGTCTAGTTTTGTAGGAATAATAATATTGACATATTTTTCAAATAAAAAATAATTCATTTTTGATTCTACGCTAAGATATCAATTAGCTTTGGTTATATTTTTTATATTATCAATATTCATTTAAAACACATATTTTAATACTCACTCGTCCTCAATATATCTGGCAGTATCAACAATTTCACGCGTCATAGTGACGTATCGGTCCATTCCCACGTACATCATGGTCGCCCAGCACGCGGCTATGAGACCACCCGCCCTACTTCCTGTTAAATTAAAAAAATAAATTAGTTTCACGCTTTATCCCGAATACAGCATGGTAGGCAGAGGGAACTGAGTGCTGAGACACTCAGTTCTCACTTTCCGATGAATATTCCGAGGTATTGTGAATTGAGTGGCGGTCCTCATCACCGGGCTTTTGCCTTGGTGCCAGAGCGAAGAAATGAAAATATTATTAAATAATAATTCATTCCCTCGAGTGGGATCGAACCCACAACCGTCGCATTACAGCCACACTTTGTGCCCCTGTGCCACGACTGTATTTTACATAAATACATCTTAAATTTAGAAATACTTATTAATTGTGTGTACAATCAAAAAAACATTGAAATCCATTCGATATTTAGGTTTCCTCTGGCTACCCTTCTGTGTGTTGGATACGGCGTGAAGCTGATTCATTTGATTTATTTTATTTATGTACCTAAGAATCCATATGGGTAACTTTCATTAACTATAACATTTTGAATCCACTTTTCGATAGCACCAAATTATGAATAGAAATATTACAGTAAGGGTCAGTAAGATGCAGGTTACAACTAATATGTAACATATACATCCTTTTTTTTCACATTCACGCTGTACCCCGCATAGCATAGCAGGGCAGATAGAGGGAGCCTAGTGTCTAGACACTTCGCTTCCCACTTTCCGCGGAATTCTGAACGCATTGCATATTGGCAGAACTCATCATCGCGCTTTGCCTCGATACCAGAGCGAAGTAATAAAAATATAATAGTAATATTTGATTTCCTCGAGTGGGAATCGAACACACAATAGCGCACGCGTACCGTTGACGGTGGGCGAGCCGTACACGCCGCCGGGCCACTCCGTGCTCACCGTGTACTGCGCGTGGCGGTACTCCGCCGCGCGGTACAGCACCACCGACGTGCCCTTCGGCGCGTACCCGTACTGGGGACCAAACAAACTAATTTATATTACACTGTAACAATTTGACGAAGGCGGAGAAATAAAAACAATTTCAATATAATCTTTTTTCGGGTAGTCAGAAGGAACATAGTGTTACAATAATTCGTTTCCCACGCAGCGCCGATTTTTTTTCGACATAAGAGTTTAGATATTGTTAACAGAACGAGGAAATGAAATTATTAAATAATTTATTCCTTCGAGCATCGACCCCACAACCACTTATCACGCTACCCCCTTGTTTCAGTTTAAAGTGAGGAACGAAAGTGGGAAGTTAATGGAGACGGTGTTTCTTCCCAGATTCCCTCTACCTACCCTGCTGTATGTATGCAACAAATCAGGTAACACGCTGCCATTGTACTTAAAAAACGCATTTTTTAAACAAAAAAACTTATCACTTTATTTAATGCCATATTAGTATCGTGCAATGTAATACTTAAAAAAAAACCTATAGAGCTTCTACATATAAGAGTATATTATCTCTGAATATTAACAAACATACTACAAACACCAGGCAAACAGAAGTCGAAAGGAAGTTATACCACAATCCACCACACGCAACAATCGTAACTCAGTTCAAAACTAGAACGCACCTTGTGAGTATCAGCCGAGATACTGCAAACACCAGGCAAGGAGAAGTCGAAAGGAGGTAGGTCGTACCCGGCGCGCGGCATGAACGCCGTGATGAAGCCCCCCAGGCACGCGTCCACGTGCAGCGGCACGCCATACTCCATCGCTATGTCGGACAGCGCGGCTATGTCGTCCATCGTGCCATAGGGGAAGTTGGGCGCTGACCCTACTATCTGGAAATAAAATGGGAATAAAATATTTAAAATTAAAAAATAATACTTTTCAGAAAACAAGCTTATCCCTACAATTAAAACACTTTTATTTTATACCCATATTACATCTAATATGGGTATGTACAACTCATCAGTTGTACACAAATTTGTAATCGGCCATTTTGTTGCGGCGGCCATTTTGGATTAACAACAATATTGATTATATGTAATTTCATTGTCATCAGAACTGAAATCCATTTCAGCTAAGTACTAACATGAATACTAACATAGCAAGTCAAATAAAAGCTTGTGTCTATTAATATTAGACTCTTTGACGCGTACAATACGCGTTGTCATAGCAACGCGTATATCACTTTATACAAAAGTGTATATTATGAAACAAATGATTTTTGTGTGAATGTGTGTTATATTAATTTTATATATTTTTATAATTATTTTTGAATATATTAGCGTTCGGCACTCCTTCTCTGTATAACCTATAACTAGAGGTACGGAATTTTCGCAAAAAAAAATCACCAATTTCGCATTTATATTTTTCAAAATTTTAAAATTTCGCATAAATTTCGCATTTATACTTTCGAAATTATAAAATTTGGGTAAATTAGGTATTTATTAAACAAAAATACTTGTTTAGTAATTTTATTACTAAATATGAAAGTAAAATTTAACAAAATACAAAATTTCAAAGTACAAGTCTTAACATTAAACAATTTTAATTAATTAAAATATAACATTGTAGAAATTTCAAGATTCGACTCCTTAAACGTCGTTCTTCGGTCTGTTACGACGACATTGTATATGCTGAAGAAGCGTTCAGCGTCGACGCTGTTGGTTGGACTCCAAATACTCTGTAATGCTGCTTCAGCAAAGGACGGAAAGTTGCATTTGACAGCCAACAATATGTCCTTTACATTGGGGTTTTCATTTATATTAATAGACCGAAGAATTAACCTATGAAAGTGCGCATACCCATCAATTAGCTCATTTTGAGGAAGTCCTTGGAAAAAAGGAATTTTCGAAAAACTTTCTAGCAATACGTTTATATTTAATTTGGTTGAACTTGCAGCCACAGATGGGCAAAACAATTGGCCAATGTGAAAGAAAGCCTCGTTCGTCTTATATTAGTTATAGAAGGTTTATAGAACT